>JAYESA010000007.1:68683534-69237453 GCA_036927795.1 Iris macrosiphon | reverse complement strand
TATATATATATATATATATATATAATTCCCCAAATACCAACTATATTAACATATCTAGTTTACTATCATATATACTTATACTAATGTACATAGATACAACTACTAACATATATAATAGAAAGTATACATAACTATCCAACTTATCCAATAGCTTTATATATATATATATATATATATATATATATATATATATATATATATATATATATATATATATATATATATATATATATATATATATATATATATATATATATATATATATATATCTTAAACCAATAACCATTACCTTACTAACTAAACTAACTATTTACTAATAAGTATACTAAACTAACTGATACCTATCTAACATCCCTTCTTAACTAATGGAAACATTAACTAATTAATGCACCACTAATGACTAACACTTTAACAAACTAACACTTATCTATTAATCTAACTAGTACATAAATACCACGCTACAAATAACTAACTAATAACATAAACCAATACCCCCATAAACCCAACTCAAGTAGACAACTGAACTGAAATACCCAGGGACTGAAACTGAACAGTGCATCCTCTCCTTGCTGTATACACAGTTTACCAGTTGATGCCTGATACTGAAATCTATGTGAACTGATATTGAGATCTGTGTGAACTAATACTTGGACCAAACTGATACTGGAACCAAACTGATACTAGAAGATGCCAATACTGATACTGAACTACTCTACATCCCTTCCTGTGCACGAGTTACAGCTCTTGCTGCACACTTTTGAATTGGTGGCTGCACACTACAGCTACTAATACTTCTAAGAACTGCTCCCCTCCTTCTTGCAGTCAGCAGTAGCTTACATCCCCTTCAGTGAAAATGTATTGCACTGTAACTGCCTCTTCAATGCACGATGCATACCTCACTGTGCTCCCTCACCACCATCTCAGGCATACAATGCTGTGTGCAGAGGCACTGAAACTAATGCCTGTACAGTGATACACTGCCCGAGCCTCCATCCGTTGAACACTGATACACAAGGCATTGAATTGACTGTCATGCCCCCTTGATGCCATTGCACACATTTGAGGCACTTTATGTTGAAATGCTACTACTCCTCTTCGAAAAACCTCTTGAGATACTTGCTGTTGTTGCTGCGCTACATGATGATTAATGTGCAGCAATGCTGATACATGCACAACTGACTGCTCTTTGCTGATATGCTGCATAGTTGGTCTGCTGTACGATGCCACCCCTCTCTTTATTCACTTGCTGATCTGCCCGAGCCCTCATCCATGCTGTGATGCAGCTACTGACCTCTCCATGAACTTACTGTGCACGACTGCTGCTGTATACACGAGCTGCAGTATGCATGAGCTATAGTGTACAGTTTCTGCTCTAAGGTTGCTGTGCAGTATCTTCTACTATGTGCACGAGCTATTGGTGAAGGATCTGCTGTGCAGTGGTCACTACACAGTGTTCCCTACGGTTGGCTGCACACCTCTGCTGTTCTGAGCAGTTGCTCCATGTTGAACTGCATGAGCTGCTGGGCTGCTGAAGGTTGATGTTGAAGCTGCTGCTGTTATTATGTGTGCACAAGCTCTGTACCTTGCTACCTACAGTTGTTGTCCACTTTCTAGCTGTCAGTCACTCGAGTTGTGGCTGCACTGCACGAGATATTGATGTTAAGTGCTGATACTCCCCTGTAGCTGAACACAGATACACAGATACCTGATATCTTCTTCCTGGCTGTTGGCTGCCATTGCTCGATCCTGTTGAGCCTTATTTGCTCGAGTAGATCCTCACATAGACTCACACCACCACACAACACAAGCACTTATACATAAATACGTATATACACATACACATATACCTATACAACCACTCCTCTATGTATATAAATACACCACTCTATCTATATAAATATATATACAATCACATATATACTTATATATATATATATATATATATATATACACTCACACACATAGATACAAACACGTATATACATATTAACACAAGTACACACACACACATATATATATATAGACACACTAATATATACACAAACTTTCTATACACTACTATATACATATATATAGCATATAAATATAATATAGATATATAAATACACATTCACGTATAGGAATGAGAGCAAAATATTAAACACGTGGAGTGCACCGCACCCGTAACACACTAACTCTATGATACACTTACGATACGGCTCCACCACACAACCAAACGCATCCCGGAGGACACGACCAAGTCTAATACACTAATTATGAACAATATATATAGTAATTAGATTAACTACGTGTTTGTGTCGCAATGTGATATGTACAAGGCCCCGTGTCGGAGGAAACCCCCCAAATCAACCCATTTTGTCAAATTGACGAGATACGGCCTACACCTATCCAATTGTGGATAAGACATTAGCTACAAACAAGCAATCATATGTTATAATGATCTAATTAACCAAATGACAAATATCACATGTGCTAATCTTGGAATTCCCCCAAATTTGGCACCAAAATGCACATAACTTCCATCGTAGGTCTTCGATGAACCTAAAACCAATTCCTATGGGCAGCCTATGCATATGGGTTGGTTTCTCATGATTAAATCTCAGGTCTAGAGTTTATTTAAAGGGAAAAAACTAAAATATACCTATTGGGAGATGAATTTCCAATAAAAAGTCTCTAAATGCAAAGTAGCTCATCTCCTTGTAGATCTTGGCCTCCTCCTCCTTGCTTCTTGCTTCATTCTTGTAGATCCTTGTAGTAGTAGCCTCTATTGAAGAATAGGGACTGAATTTGGGTAGAATGGTGAGGAAATGAAGGAAATTGGAAGAGAAAAAATGTAGATCTAAAGGAATGTAAAATAAAATAAAATGATAGAGCACTCTCCCTACTCCTACTAGGGCCGGCCATGTACACCCCTCCAAGCAATGTGAAATGTCTCAATTACCCCTTGGGGCCTCTCATGAAGAAATAATTAATGAGAGAAGATTCTAGTCTAATAGTTTAACTAATTAATTCATCCTCCTAATGAATGGGTCTAAACTTGGGTCCAATCTAAACTAACATATAAATATTGGGTTCATGCATCTAACTAAGCTAATTAGGTCTACTACACAAGTCCAAAATAAAAAACTATATCTAAACAAACAATAAATAATACAATAAATAATTAATTATGCATGCAAAATATTTTAATACAACAGATCCTAAAATTTAAATACCCGTGTCAATTACCAAACTACCCTTAAATGAAAATATGAGGGTGACATAAAGATTGCTCATATTTAGTGTATTATACTTGTTCGTGTCCTCCGGGATGCGTTTGGTTGTGTGTTGGAGCCGTATCGCAAGCGTATCAGAGAATTAGTGTGATACAGGTGCGGTACACTCCACATGTTTGGTGTTTTGCTCTTAATAATTCTATATGTATATGTTTGTATATATATATATATATATATATATATATATATATATATATATATATATATACATATATATATATATATGATATTTTATATAATATATATATATGTATATAAGTGTGTATATAATTATGTGTATTTGTGTGTGTCTATATGTGTGTATGTATATATATATATATATATATATATATATATATATATATATATATATATATATATATATATATATATATATATATATATATATATATATATATATATGTATATATATATGAGTGTTGTTTGCTATATGTTTTTGTTTATGTGTGAGTGTATATATATATATATATATATATATATATATATATATATTTATAGGGAGTATATATATGTATATGTATATATGTGTTCACATATGCATAGAAGAGTAGATATTGATATATATATATATATATATATATATATATATATATATATATATATATATATATATATATATATATATATATATATATATATATATATATATATATATATATATATATGTATAAAGAGTCATATAGATAGATTGGTACCTATAGATTAATTCATAGACGTGATGTATGTGTGTAAGTGGTTGTGTATTATGTGTACGTGAGAGAGCAGCAAGGGGAGGCACCAACTGCATCAAGTGCAGTATCTGTACTGTGCAGCTGCACATCAGGCAGTGGTAAGAGAGGAGTTCAGTACAGGGCAGTCGGGCATTGCAGCTCAACAATATCTTGAAGGAACACAACAATAACAAGTAACTCATCAGCAGACTTGGGGAGTAGTAGTACAACTCAGGATGTGTAGTCCCTGAGGTTCAGTGCACAGCAGGGAGCAACAGCTAATGCATTGAGATGTAGTAGTAGTAGCTTCTGCAGGGTGCAGTCGAGCAGTAGACACCATCAGCAGTGGACTGCTTAGCAGTTGCCACAGGAAGGTGCAGCAGATCGACTGAGGTACAGTTAACTGAAAGAAATGCAACCTCGAGCAGACACCATCAGCAGGTAAGCAGTATCAGTACCTCAGTGTATTGGTATCAGTATCGGGGGGGGGGTTAGTTTAGTTCCAGGTTCTTGGTTCAGGTAAGGTGCATTGAGTATCAGTGAAGTTCAGTTTTAGTTTTTTTAGATATGTGTATGTTTTAAGGTATCAGTTAGTTAGTAGCTAATTAGTAAGAGTTAGTTAATAGTTAATATAAGCTGTTAGTTGGGTTTTTTATTTATGGGTAGTTAGCTTATAATTGGTTAGTTAGAGGGTTAGTACATTGGTATATTCGTTAGTTATTTAGGTGTGTTGGTAGTTGATTAGTTATATTATTAGTATATTAGTAAATAGTTAGCTACATATATATATATATATATATATATATATATATATATATATATATATATATATATATATATATATATATATATATATATGACTAGTAGTCTAGTTAGTTGTGATATTGTATTAATTAGTGGTTAGTAGGTAGTAGATTGATTCATATTATATGTTAGTAGTTTAGATACATTATTTAGTTAATACTAGAGGAGTGTTAGTACATTGGTTAGTTGTTTAGGTGTGTTGGTAGTTGATTAGTTATACTGTTAGTATGTTAGTAAATAGTTAGCTACATATATATAGTAGTTTAGTTAGTTGTGGTATTGTATTAATTAGTGGTTAGTAGGTAGTATATTGATTCATAGTATATGTTAGTAGTTTAGATACATTATTTAGTTAGTACTTGAGGTTTAATATATATTTTTTAGTTATTATGTAGAGGTTTTAGATTACCTTGGGATACCAAGGTAATACCAAGGTATTGGGTCGATACTCAAGGTATTGGGCTTGGGTATCGAGATAGGTGTGATACGCATTGGTGCAAGGCTAAGGTATCATATTTCATTGTTTTGATATAGATATTAAGTATATTGACTTGTATGTATATATAAAACACTATTTTCATATATGAAAACTTGCGTATCTTAGGATACGACTTTTTGAGTGATTTGCAGTATCTTAGATTAGCTTGTAGTTTCATAGTGCTTTGACTTCGTGTCTTAGTGTTAGACTCTTGCAACCTAGATTTAATCGGTTTGAACGAGAAATAGCTTTATAACTAGAATTTCATCAACTTAACTGATTTTCATTCTTGAACCTTGTATTGATGCAACATACCATATATAGGTCTGTGTGACACCAGCTTGGGCATCGAGAGACACACCTTACTCAGGACTTCCGGCGAGTACATTTCTCTGATAGTTTTTAATTCATAATAGTGTATATATGCATATTCTAGAATTGTATACTTGATTATGATACAGTGATTTCACGGACTTGTACTACATGGATCTCGTCAGGAGATGTTATCCCCTACCGTATTCAACGGGTACTCATGTATATGTATTTTATCGTGTATATTGGGTATTAATTTATATTTTATATTCACACACTGATCGTGTTCAGTGTACTTATTCGTATACACCCACTGCTCGTGTTCAGTGGTTATGATATTTGTGTACACCCACTGCTCGTGTTCAGTGGTCATATTCGTGTTCGTAGTGTATCGTGATTGGATCCATTAGTATTAGTTGGGGATGGGAGAGTAGGAGTTGATTATGTGATCCAAGCCCCATTGTTACATCGTGTACATTCTGGTTATATACCTCACTTGTAATCGTCTTACCTAATCATGTTCACCCAACCCGATCACATAATAAACTTGTATTCTGAGACACATTAGTTTAGATTACAGTTATTTTATCATATTGCAGATATTCATATTATTGTTCTATATTCTCGTACATTACCTGTAAATCTATTTTTTATCATTCATATGTTTGTGATCTTGTATTTTATTTCTATTATCTGTTTTATATGCTTGATTATGTTATTGAAACTGCTATCAGAGGTATGTACTTCGCTCTAATCCCGACTGGATATATTTTTCTAGATGATTGGCTTTTAGAGAAGTGTCCCATATTCTATGGGCCGCAGGATGGCGTACCTATAGAGGTTACTCTTGTAGACTAGGAGGACTTAGTTGTAGAGCCCGAGGAGGTCTAGTTTATTTGTGTTAGTATGTATTAGATTATTATATTTGTGGAGATTCACAGTTTGTATTATTATTTTAGATTGTGGATTGTATCTTATTTTTTCCTTCGCTATTCCATTCGTCTTTATCTTCCTTAGTTTGTTTTGTGATTGAGATTAGTCATTCTTGTGAGATGATTGACATGTACCATATTATATTATTGAGATGTTAGATAGTTAGAAATGACCCAAACAGCATTCTACCGTCGATTCTGCAGCGTAGGCTGGGCGTAACCACGTACTCGTACCCGATTATCCGGGTGAGGATCGTGACACGTGTTTAGTGGTGGCCCATGCATGTCTCATCTATCCTACGATATTGCACTACTTGCGACTCTATGATACGATTTTGTAGTTGTGCTCGCCTAGAGTACTGCTACGAGCCTGCTTTAGGAAATATGATTTAGGCTGAGAGTTTACTCAATCACAACTAGAAAAAATTTAAAATATATTTTTTGAATCCTTATTTATTGAATATTACTTTACATAAAATAAAGTTTTGTCATTCTTTGATGATATCGTATCATATTCAATATTGATTCCTTATTTCAATCTATTTTCAGGATGCCGTCGAAGATGCGTTCCCAGCGATCAGGTACTGCGACAGCACGATCAGTCACTTCATCACCCTTGAGGGCAGCACCCTCAGACGATGGTCCACCACCTACATTCAGGAGGTCAGCTTCACTAGTCTAGGTGGGCGTATCAACAGCAGCTTTCAGAGGTGCTCCACCTACGTTACCAAGGACAGGACAGACAATTTTCGAGGATCTTTTACCCCCACCACCTGTAGTTGATCAGACACGGATATTTGCGCTCTTCCAGCAAATGATGGAGGCACAACAGGGTCAGTCAGAGGTCCTTCGATAAAGCATGGAGAATGCTTACCAGATCGTACTTGCAGCAGTTGAGAGAGCTACTACAGTCCAGCCACAGATGACACCGCCTCAGTTTATTCCTCAACAGCCGAGGCCGGGTACCATCATAGACTTCAAGAGGATGGGACCAAAGGACTTTAGAGGCACAGATGGGATCCTTTATACGGATGATTGGATCGAGGACATCGAGCAAAACCTGCGACTGGCGCAGATTCAAGAGACGCTGCAGATAGAGGCAGCGGGATATATGATGTTCGACATTGCATTGACATAGTTCCGCACAGACCCCAGGATTGCAGTACCAGGACTTACTTGGGAATCCTTCAAAGAGTTTTTTAAGGAGAATTTCTTCCTAGACGTGGCTCTTACATCTTTGGAGAGCCAGTTCCAGTACCTCGTCCAGGGAGGTATGTTAGTGGATGAGTATGCGGCGGAGTATTGTCGACTAGGTTACTTCGTGGAGGGGCAAAACCCTAGAGGTAGAGCCAAGAAGTTCAGGAAGGGCCTGAATCGGGAGGTCAAATCCCACACGAATGGAGATCCTACCGCTACCTTCGAGGAGATTCTCAGACAGACGCAGAGAGCGGAGGATGACTTATTGCTTGGCACTAAGAGGCCGAGGGACACAGGAGGATCCAGTACTAATACGGGTCCAGTGAAGATGTCTTATTTCCAGCAGCAGCACCAGAGGCAACAATATCACGGGCCAGCTAGAGCGCCGACACAGCAGATGCATTAAATCCAGAGGGTAGCTGTTCCTTGCACTTTCTGTAAGAAGCAAGGATATGGATGGGACACATGCAGGATAAGGCTAGGCCAATGCTTATTCTGTGGATTGGGAGATCATCAGTTGAGGGCTTGTCCTAAAGTCCTAACTCGTCCAGCTCAAAGTAGAGGATATGAACAGAGGGCACCCGCTAGACCACCAGCAGGACAGTTGAGAGGACCTCTACCACCACAATAGTAGCAGTTTGCTCAGCATCAGTAGCAGAGAGGCGCTCAACGACAGGGACGAGCTTTTGCCGTGACTGTCGAGGAGGAGGAGCCAGTTGGCGATATCATCTCAGGTTCAGTTTATCTCGATTCTTTTCCAACTCATGTTTTGTTCGATTCTGGTGCTTCTTATAGCTTTATATCTGTATATTTTGCTTTAAGGCATCATCTTGAGGCTGAACCGTTGGCGAGGACTTGTAAGATCACGACCGCTGGTAGCATTATCCTGGTCAGTGATATTTGTAAGAACCAGAGAGTTTATTTGGGAGGCTGAGAGTTAAGCGTATATTTACTTGTAATGCCACTTCTGAGTTACGATATAGTACTCGGGATGGATTGGTTGAGTAGACATCACGCAAGTATCGATTATCGTAGAGAGCCGAAGTTCGAGTTCGTCCGAGGAGCAGAGCAGAGCGAAGGCAATTTATGTGGAGCTTTGGTAGAAGAGTAAGAGCTGCCACATTCGTTGATTGTAGAGTTCATGGATGTCTTTCCAGAGAAGTTGTCAGGGTTGTCATCGGACATAGATATGGAATTTCCTATAGATTTGGTGCCAGGTGCAGAGCCGATATCTTATCACGTCTATAGAGTCAACAACAACGAACTGGCAGAGTTGATGAAGCAGGTGGATGAGTTACAAGACAAGGGCTTTATCCGTTCCAGTTTATCACCATGGGCTTCTTAGATACTTTTTGTACCAAAGAAGGATGGGTCGGGAAGTATGTGTATCGACTACAGGGGACTTAACAACCTCACTATCAAGAACAAATACCCGTTGCCGCGAATTGATGACTTGTTTGACCAGTTGAGCAGAGTGAAGGTATTCTCAAAGATAGACTTGAGGTCAAGGTACCACCAGGTAAAAGTGAAGAGGGAAGACATCCCGAAGATAGCTTTCCAGACTTGTTATGGGCAGTTCGAGTTCTTGGTGATACCGTTTGGGTTGACCGATGCCCCGACAGTGTTCATAAACCTGATGAACAAGGTATTTAATCAGTACCTGGACCAGTTTGTGGTAGTCTTTATTGATAATATTCTGATATATTCGAAGACCCCAGAGGAGCATGAGCAGCACTTGAGGATAGTTCTGGATACCCTCAGGAAGAAGAAGCTGTATGACAAGTTATCAAAGTGTGAGTTCTTCATTGATAAGGTTGAATTCCTCGGGCATGTTATTACAGAAGATAGAATCTCAGTGGATCCGAAGAAGATTTTAGTAGTTGAATCGTGGTCTACCCCGAGTTCAGTAGCAGAGATCAGGAATTTTCTTGGATTGGCGGGCTACTATCGGAGGTTTGTTTAGGACTTTTCCAGACTTGCATAGCCGATGAATAGACTGACCAGGAAGGACGTGGAGTTCATCTGGACTGAGGATTATCACTCAGCATTTGAGGAGCTGAAGAGGAGGTTGACTACAGCTCCAATCTTGACACTGCCATCAGAAGCAGGAGGATTTTTTATTTACAGTGATGCATCAGGAAAAGTTTTGGGTTGTGTGTTGTAACAGCACGGGAAGGTAATTACCTATGCTTCCAGGAAATTATGCCCGCATGAGAAGAACTACCCTACCCATGACTTAGAGTTGGCAGCAATTATCTTTTCTCTCAAATTATGGAAACACTACTTGTATGGAGAGAGAGTGGAGATCTTCACAGACCATAAGAGCTTTAAGTTTGTGTTTACACAAAAAAAGCTCAATATAATGCAGCGACGATGGTTGGAGCTGATGAAAGACTTCGATATTTTCTTGTAGTACCATACAGGGAAGGCCAATGTAGTCGCGGATGCTTTGAGCAGGTATCCCGTGGCTATGTGCTTGACTAGAGACATACATTTATTAACAGATCTTGACAGTTTGGGAATTGAGGTACTAGTTCTTGGAGTCGCAACACAGATGTGGGGACTTCAGGTACAGTCGTAGCTGATGGACCAGGTTAGAGCCAGAAAGTATGAGGATAAGTCTCTGACGAGCATCAGAGCACAGGTTCAGATGGGGTTGGTAGAGGACTTCATCGTCGCAGATGATAGATCATTGCGATACGGTACCAGATTATGTGTACCGAGAGGAGCATTACGTGAGAAGATTCTGCAGGAGGCGCATCGATCTCAGTAATCTATGCATCCAGGTGCCAACAAGATGTATAGAGACATGAGAGAGCATGTATGGTAGTATGGTATGAAGCGGGAGGTAGCTAGCTTCTTATCTAGATGCTTAATTTGCTAATAGGTAAAGGCAGAGAGACAGAGGCCAGGTGGATTGCTTCAATCTTTACCCATTCTAGAGTGGAAATAGGAGCATGTGTCCATGGATTCTGTATCGGGACTTTTGCGTTCTCTAGGAGGTAAAGATTCGATTTGGGTCATCGTGGACAGGTTGACCAAATTACCACCCCTTTTTGCCATTTAAAGTGGGTACATCTACGGAGAAGCTCGCGGAGATGTATGTGTGCCAGATAGTCAGATTGTACGGTGTTCCAGTGAGCATAGTCTCGGATCGGGATAGACGCTTTATATTCTACTTATGTAGGAGTTTGCAGGCTAGCTTGGGCAGTCAGCTCAAGTTTAGTACCGCATATCACCCTCAGACTGACGGACAGTCGGAGAGGACTATTCAGACTCTCGAGGACATGTTACGCACCTGTGTTTTGGATCTTGGAGGTTCTTGGGAGCATCACCTTCACTTGGTAGAGTTTTCATACAATAACAGCTACCAAGCCAGAATTAAGATGTCACCATTCGAGGCGTTGTATGGACAAAGATTCCGCACTCCGTTATCTTGGGATAATTTTGGTGAAAGATTTATTGGGACCAAAGATGGTAGTGGATATAGCCGAGAAGGTAAAGCTTACCAGGGATAGACTTCGATGGCGGAGGACAGGCAGCGGCAATGGGCCGATAGCCACCGGAGAACTTTGGAGTTTGAGGTATAGATTTTTGTTTTGTATTGCTTGTATTTGATTATTTGTTTTATTAGAGTGATAAGGTTGTGTTTCATGCTAGGTTGGCGGTCTGGTCTTCTTGAGGATATCTCTGACACGTGGCACGATTCATTTCGGTGGAGGCGAAAAGCTTAGTCCACGATTTATCAGACCTTTTAGTATTCTTGAGAGGGTCGGTGCAGTTGCATATAAACTAGACTTACTACCTGCATTGGAAGGAGTGCACAACGTATTTCATGTGTCGCAGCTGAGACAGTACGTGGCAGATCCCAGTCATGTGTTGGAGCACTCGGAGATAGAGGTGGGCCCTACTCTTAGCTATCTAGGACAGCCAGTTGAGATTCTGGATCAGAGAGAGAAGGTGATGAGGAACCAGACGATTCCTTTGGTATACGTAGCGTGGAGGCATCACTCGCCAGGAGAGAGTACCTGGGAGCGAGAGGCCGAGATGCGCGAGCGATATCCATATCTGTTTGAGCCGTGAGGTATATTTTTTTCTTGTATTGTATTATTTGCTTTTGGTAGTTAGTTTCTTCCTTAATTCCGAGGACAAAATTTTTCTAAGGTGGGTAGGATTGTCACCATCATATTTTCAATCAAGGGTAGTTTGGTAATTGACATGAGTATTTTAAATTTTAGGATTATTTATATTTAAATATTGTGCACACATGATTATTTATTTATTGTATTATTTGTTGATTGTTAGTTATATATTTAATTTAGACTTGTGTAGTGGACCTAACCTATTTAATTAGATGCATAAACTAACATTTCATATGAGTTTAGATTGAGCCCATGAATTAGGCCCATAGATTAGGAGGTTGGATTAATTAGTGAAACTATTTGACTAGAACCTTCCCTTCTTAATTAATTTTTTCATGAGAGGCCCTAAGGGGTAATTAGGATATTTTATACTTGCTTCGGGAGAGGGCTAGGGCCGACCATAGAGGGAGGAGAGAGTGCCTCATTTTATTTTATTTCTAATTCCATTAGATCTAGTTTTCCCCTCTTCTAATTTTCTTCATTCCCTCATCAATTCTCCACTAATTTCTTTAAAATTTTATTCCCTATTCTTCATTGGAGGCTTCTTCATCAAGTATCTATAAGTAGGAAGCAAGGAACAAGAAGGAGGAGGCCAAGACCTACAAGGAGAGGAGCTATAATTCGTTTGGGGACTTTTTATTTGGAATCCATCTCCCAATTAGTTATATTTCAGTTTTTTATCTTCTATTATACTCTAAATCTGATATTTAACTATGAGAAACCAACCCACATGCATAGGCTATCCATATGAATTAGTTTTAGGTTCATAGGAGACCTACGGTGGAAGTTATGTGCATTTTGGTATCAATTTTAGGGGAATTCGGAGATTGGCATATGTAGTATTTATCATTTGGTCAAATAGATCAATATGGCATATGATTGATTGTTTGTGACTAGTGTCGTGTCCACAATTGGATACGTGTAGGCCGTATCTCGTCAATTTGAGGAAACAAATTGATTTTGGAGGTTTTTCTCCGACAAGAGGACTTGTGCATATCATATTGTGACACGGATACGTAGTTGATCTAATTACTATACATATTGCTCATATTTAGTGTATTAGACTTGCTTGTGTCCTCCGGGATGCGTTTGGTTGTGTGTTGGAGCCGTATCGCAAGGGTGTGCAGTCCCTGAGGTTCAGTGCACAGCATGGAGCAACAGCTACTGCACTGAGCAGTAGCAGCTTCTGCAGGGTGCAGTCGAGCGGTAGACACCATCAGCAGTGGACTACTTAGCAGTTGCCACAGGAAGGTACAACAGATCGACTGAGGTGTAGTCAGCTGGAAGGAATGCTGCCTCGAGCAGACACTATCAGCAAGTGATCAATATCAGTACCTCAGTGTATTGGTATCAGTATGGGGGGTTAGTTCAGTTCCAGGTTCTTGGTTCAGGTAAGGTGTATTGAGTATCAGTGAAGTTCAGTTTTAGGTTTTATTTTAGATCTGTGGATGTTTTAAGGTATCAATTAGTTAGTAGCTAATTAGTAAGAGTTAGTTAACAGTTAACATAAGCAGTTAGTTGGGTTTTTGATTTTTGGGTAGTTAGCTTATAATTGGTTAGTTAGAGGTTAGTATATTGGTTAGTTGTTTAAGTGTGTTGGTAGTTGATTAGTTATATATTTAGTATGTTAGTAAGTAGTTAGCTACACACACACACACACACACACACATACACACATATATATATATATATATATATATATATATATATATATATATATATATATATATATATATATATATATATATATATATATATATATATATATATGACTAGTAGTCTAGTTAGTTATGGTATTGTATTAATTAGTTGTTAGTAGGTAGTATATTGATTCATAGTATATGTTAGTAGTTTAGATACATTATTTAGTTAGTACTTGAGGTGTTATATATATATTTTAGTTATTATGTACAGGTTTTAGATTACCTCAGGATACCAAGGTAATACCAAGGTATTTGGTCGATACTCAAGGTATTGGGATTGGGTATAGAGATAGGTGTGATAGCATTGGTGCAAGGCCATGGTATCATATTTTATTGTTTTGAAATAGATATTGAGTATATTGACTTGTATGTATATAAAAAAAACTATTTTCATATATGGAAACTTCCGTATCTTAGGATACGGCTTTTTGAGTGATTCATAATATCTTAGATTAGCTTGTACAGCTTAGTTTCATAGTGCTTTAACTTAGTGTCTTAGTGTTAGACTCTTGCAAACTAGATTTAATCGGTTTAACCTAGAAATGGCCTTATGACCTAGAATTGCATCAACTTAACTGATTTTCATTCTTGAACCTTGTATTGATACAACATACCATATATAGGTCTGTGTGACCCCAGCTTGGGCATCGAGAGACACACCTTGCTCAGGAATTCAGGCGAGTACATTTCTCTGATAGTTTTTAATTCATAATAGTGTATATATGCATGTTCTAGAATTATATACTTGATTTCGACACAGTGATTTTACGGACTTGTACTACATAGATCACGTTAGAAGATGTTGTCCCCTACCGTGTTCAGCGGGTATCGTGTATATGTATTTCATCATATATATTGGGTATTGATTTATATTTCATGTTCACATACTGCTCGTATTCAGTGTGCTTATTCGTGTATACCCACTGCTCTTGTTCATTGGTTATGATATTCGTGTACACCCACTGCTCATATTCAGTGGTCATATTCGTGTTCGTAGCGTGTCGTGATTGGATCCATTGGTATTAGTTGGGGATGGGAGAGTAGGAGTTGATTATGTGATCAAAGTCCTATTGTTACATCATGTACATTCTGGTTACATACCTCACTTGTAATCATCTTTCCTGATCATGTTCATCCAAACCGATCATATAATGAACTTGTATTCTGAGGCACATTAGTTTAGATTACTGTTATTTCATCATATTGCAGATATTTATATTATTGTTCTATATTCTCGTACATTACCAGTATATCTATTGTTCATCATTTATATGTTAGTGATCTTGTATTTTATTTCTATTATCTATTTTATATGCTCGATTATGTTATTGAAACTGCTTTCAGAGGTTTATACTTCACTCCAATCCTGACTGGATATATTTTTCCAGATGATTGACTTTTAGAGCAGTGTCCCATATTCTACTGGCCGCATAATGGCGTACCTATAGAGGGTACTCTTGTAGACCAGGAGGACTTAGTTGCAGAGCCCGAGAAGATCTAGTTTATTTGTGTTGGCATGTATTAGACTATTATATTTGTGGAGATTCACAGTTTGTATTATTATTTCCGATTGTGGATTGTATCTTATTCTTTCCTTCGTTATTCCATTCGTGCTTTATCTTCCTTAGTTTATTTTGTGATTGACATTAGATATTCTTGTGAGATACTATGTTACTCCTCTGTTTGGAGTTGAGATGATTGACATGTACCATATTATATTGTTGAAATGTTAGATTGTTAAAAATGACCAAGACAGCGTTCTACTGCCGATTCTGCGACGTAGGTTGGGCATAACCACGTACTCGTGTCCGATTATCCGGGTGCTGGTTATGACAGAGGATCCAGTAAAAACATGGGTACAATAAAGTTGCCCCATTTTTAGCAGCAGCACGAGAGGCACTTTCAGCAGCCGAGGCAGCAGTATCACGGTCCAGCTATAGCGTCAGTACAGCAGATGTACCAGATCCAGAGGCCAGCTATTCCTTGCCAATTCTGTAAAGAACAGGGACATGGATGGGATGCATGCATGATGATATTAGGCCAGTTCTTTTTCTGGGGATCGCGAGAACATCAGTTAAGGGCTTGTCCTAAAGTTCCAGGTCGTCCAGCTCAGGGCAGAGCTCAGGCACAGAGAGCACCAGCGAGACCATCAGCGGGACAGCAGAGAGTACCTCCTCTACCACCACAACAACAACAGTTCTCTCAGCACCAGCAGCAGCAGAGAGGTTTCCAGTGACAGGGGCGAGCTTTTGCCTTGACCGTCGAGGAGGAGGAGCCAGTCGGTGATGTTATCTCAGGTTCAACCTACTTAATTCTTTTCCAGCTCATGCTTTATTTGATTTTGGTGCTTTACATAATTTTGTACTTTTATCTTTTCTCTGAAACATCACCTTGAGACTGAACCGTTGGTGAGGACTTGCAAGATCACGACCGGGGTTGGCATTATCCTGGTCAGTAATGTTTGCATTGACCGAAGGATTTATTTGGGAGGCCGAGAGTTGAGCGTGTGTCTACTCGTAATGCCACTTTTGAGCTACGATATGGTACTCGGGATGGATTGGTTGAGTAGGCACCATGCTAGTATCGATTGTCGTAGAGGTAGAGTTTTGTTTCAGACTCTAGGAGAGCCAGAGTTTGAGTTTATCAGAGGAACAACAGAGTAGAGAAAAGAAGATTTCTGTGGAGCTTTTGTAGAAGAGCATGAGTTGCCACATCCATTGATTGCTGAGTATATGGACATCTTTTCGGAGGAGTTGCCGGGGTTGCCACCAGACAGAGATGTGGAGTTCTCTATAGGCTTGGTACCAAGCGTAGAGACAATATCACAGTACATCTATAGGGTGAACAACAGCGAACTGGCAGAGTTAAAGAAGCAAGTGGATGAGTTATAGGACAAGGGCTTCATCCACTCCAGTTCATCATCGTGGGGTACTCTGGTATTATTTGTACTAAAGAATGATGGGTTGGTACGCATGTGTATCGACTACAGGTCACTCAACAAACTCACTATCAAGAATAAATATCCGTTTCCGTAAATTAATGATTTATTTGATTAATTGAGCGAAGCGAAGGTATTCTCAAAGATAGACTTGAGGTCGGGGTACCACCAAGTGAAAGTGAAGAAGAAAGATATTTTGAAGACAGCTTTTAGGACTCGGTATGGGCAATTTATGTTCTTGGTGATGTCATTTAGGTTGAACAATGCCCCGACGGTATTTATGAACCTGATGAGTAAGGTATTTCATCAGTACTTGGATCAGTTTGTGGTATTATTCATTGATGATATATTAATATATAAAAATACCCCAAAGGAGCAAGAGAAACACCTGAGGATAGTTCTTGAGACCCTCATGAAGGAGAAACTCTAAGGCAAGCTTTCGAAGTGTGAGTTCTTCCTTGATAAGGTTGAATTCCTCGGATATGTGATTACTGGAGATGAGATCTCAGTAGACCCAAAGAATATTTTAGCAGTTGAGTCATGGTCTACCCCGAGTTCAGTGGCGTATATCAGGAGTTTTCTTGGATTGGCAGGCTATTATCGGAGATTTGTTCAGGATTTTCCAGGATTGCGGAGCCGATGACAAGACTAACCAGAAAGGACGTGGAGTTTGTCTGGACTGAGGATTGTTAGTCTGCTTTTGAGGAGCTAAAGAAGATATTAACTATAACTCCTATATTGACATTACCGTCAGGGACAGGAGGATTTTCTATATATAGTGATGCATCGGGTAAGGGGTTGGGTTGTGTGTTACAGCAGAATGGAAAGATGATTGCCTATGCTTCCAGGCAATTATGCCCGTATGAGAAGAATTACCATACCCATGACATAGAGTTGGCAGTAGTTATTTTTTGCTTAAACTGTGGAAGCACTACTTGTATGGAGAGTGGGTTAAGATCTTTACAGATCACAAGAGCTTGAAGTATATGTTTACACAAAAAGAGCTCAATATGACAAAGCGATGGTGGTTGGAGTTGATAAAGGACTTCAATATTGCTTTACAGTACCATCCATGGAAGGCCAACGTAGTTGCGGATGCCTTGAGCATGTATCCAGTGCTATATACTTGGAAGCGATAGACATTTATTTGCCGATCTTGATAGCTTGGGCATTGAGGTATTAGTTCCTGGAGTTGCAGCACAGATGTGGGAACTTCAGGTACAGTTAGAGCTGATAGACGGGATCAGAGTCGCCACTACCAGAAAAAGTCAAATTAGCGACGTCAAAAAATGTCACTAAATGACGAATAAACGTCGCTAATCACTTTTAGCGATGTAATTAGCGACATTTTACAGAAGTCGGAACTCAGCTAGTCGCTGAAAGAAAAAATGTCGCTAAACGTCGCTATACCGACGTTTTTTAGCAACGTAAATGTGTCGCTAGATTAGCGACGTTTAGCGTCAGCGACGTATTCAGCGATGTATAACAACGTCGCTAAACGTCGCTAAATTTTCAGTAAACAAATATGTTAAAAATTACCAATCTTCCTGCAATTTATGAATTTTTAATTATAAATAGACCCGGAGCAACCCTCCGTTGAATTCTTTGGGTTCGCCGACCCCTTCGGTGGAATAATCAATTTCGGTAAATTAACATACATTTAATATGAATAAAAAGTATCACAGTCACACAATACACACAAATATTATAGACAGACCTGGAGCAACCCTCCATTGAATTTTCTGCGTACGAAATAATACAAAAAATATATAAAATATCATAGTCATATAATACACACAAAATAAAAGTATCACAGTCACACAAAATACATAATATAAAAGTATCACAATCACACAATAACCACAATAAAAGTATCTGAATTATCACAGTATCAATCTCGAGGATATCCACTACGCTGGGGCACATACCAGTCCCTCAGATACTGCGTATAAACATCGTCTATGTGATCAATCTCCACTATAGGTGCTGGGTGACTGGAACTCCCCCTCTGAGCTGGTGCCTGCCCAACAGTAGGAGGCACAACTTCCTCCTTAACAACCGCTTCCAATTTAACAGCAGGTGGTATCTCTTCCTCCTTAACATTCACTTCCTCCTTAACAGTAGGAGTCATCACTTCCTCCTTAACTGTAGGAGGTGTCTCTCTCAAGCGACGTGCACGTGCTCAGGTCATGGGTGCCATCTGGTAAGATAGATGAAAACAAAGAATATAATTGATAACATATATAAATATATTGTCTAATATTAAATATTGTATAAATTTTATCGACGTGAACTCAAACCACAAATTGATCTCTGCCAAAACTATCTATCTTAACTTTGGGATGCATGTGATGGTCTTCCATATTTCCCTCATCCATAAACCTGACCGAGTCTAGATGGAACACAACATGATTTAGGTTAAAGGCTTGGTTTGGTTTTGCTACTGCTTTTCAAAAAAAATAGACGCAGCATCCTGGATGCTCTTCTCCTCTATTTTGGATCTGTCTTTATTTTTCAGTAACAAGGTCAATTATATTAAATGGTTCTACAACTAAATCCGGTTGGTTGTTATCTTTCAGTAACAAGGTCAATTCTATATAATTAATTGCTTGTGAATAGTGTATTTGATAAAGAAATTGATCTCTGCTTGGACTCAAACCACAAATTGATCTCTGCTATAGCATCTATCATAATTTTGGGATGTGATGGTTTTCTAATGATGCTAAGTTGCATTTAACTTCTGTAAGAAAAAATAAGTTGAGTTTTCTTGAATCCTACTTTTCTTTATTGTATTGAATATAGAATAAGTTTCTGAGATCCATAATGTCCAACGATAGAGCACCTCAATTGAATGTCTCCCCAACATCAAACTTGACTTGGAAACTTCAAGCTTTTGTAATGAAGTGGGATATGATTGTCTTATAATGCCAAGTTGCACTGTCATTCTTGACCTCAAACCAAAAATTGATCTCTGTTATAGCTATCCATCTTAATTGTGAGATATGGTCTTCCATGTTTCATTCATCCACAAACCTAGACTTAAGATGGAACACAACATGACTAAGGTTATTGACCAAATTAGGCTTGGTTTTGTTTTGCTTCTGGTTTTCAAAAAAGCAGAAGCAACAGTATCCCGTTTGCTTCCATAAGCTATCGAACTTCTGTAACAAAGATATCTTAGGGATGTTAAGGTATTATAATGAAGCCAATTGGGTTCCCATCTGAATTAATTTTGGTGTAATGCTCCAATCTACGCGATCTATAAATGTAAGATAAATGAGTATAGGAGTATAATCCAATCCTTACCTGCATCTAAGTGCTCCTTATTGGAATAATCAAATAAAGTCATTTTGTATGGTTTGTTATTGTGCCATATATGAGAAACCGTGTAAAAATATGTGTATGGAAATTTAGGATATAGTAGAGTAACAACATATAGATTACAAACTATCTAATATTTGATTTATTAATCATTTTATCGTAATGTGCGATCTATTAATCGAAGGTATGTGCTATCCATTATCCTAATAGTCCCTGTGATATGGCTCCAAGACTGAAGTTAGAATATTATCGGCATCATGATAAACATGCTTACGGTTTACTGGCAAACTGAAGCAGCTGAAAAATTGTGGGTTCATGGAGACTGATATACATCCTTCACTATCTTGGTCTATTCATACAGTTTTTTTTATTATGACAAAAATGCATATAGATCACATACTATCTTGCAAATGTGCTCGGTTTTTATTTATTGTCTATACTGCATTTTCAGTTCCCAAGGTTCCTACATAAAAGTATATATTAATAGCCAAAATTGCAATTTCAGATGTATTGATTTGTTATCTTTGTAATTGCTAAGTGAAATTCTTCCTGAATAGTTTAATCCCCCCCCTGCTTGACCAGTTTGGAATGATAAACAAATTATAATTTAAACAAAAGCATCAAATCATAATCCGATACCTAGGCAACACTTCCAAAACTAGTATATTATCAAATCTTGTAAATAATATATATGATATATTATCAAATACTATAATTAACCCCCTGTCATGACCCGCACCCGGTTTAGGGGCACGAGTGCGTGGGTACGTCCAGCCTATGCCGCAGCATCGGCGGTAGAACACTGTCAAGGTCTTGATACTATCTAACTACTGTCACGCAAGCATCCAATCTCCATTAGGAGGCACGGATGTCACAAATAAGATAAATATATACTCAATCACAGGATTACAGTACGATAACATTTCGAATAATAAAAACTAAAATTAAACACAACACAAGTCAACAAGTAATATTCTAACTCAACAATATCCAAGAATCATCAAAATGCCGGAGACAAATCCGGTACCAAATAGTCTACTTAAAGAACTAACAATAAATAGTGATTTCCGGCTAGACCCCCTGGAATCACAACTACTATCAAGTCTGCAGCTACTCACCATATGGTCCATAAAGTGTCGGACAGCGGTCCTCTAAGGCATAGTCTGGAAAAATATTTCCAGTCAGGAAGGAGCAAAGCAACACTCTCAAATAACAGTTCCATTAATTGATAATGTCTATAATACAATAAAACATGTCATGCTAGCTACTGAGAAGACAGTGAAATAAATGCAATGGCAATTAAAGAGAGGCAGGCAATGTAAAAAGACAGGCAATAGACAATATGATACAGTCAGTGCATGTATGGAAATAAAAGAACAAGGAACAGTATCATATACGGGTGATGTAGTATATGATTTAAAATAGGGAACTGTAATCTATTCTAAGTGTTTGAAATAGTAGTTTCAAAATGTGATCGGCTTGGGAACATGTACGATAGCTACAAGGCCTGGCTAATCATGGGTGAAGAGCATGATTAACACTTACAATTTCTATACTACAATAAGAGGTTATGATCACATTTCTTACTAACTACTTCCCCGCCCCCAACTAGTACTGTGGATCCAACCATGACACGTCACGATACACGACCAAGTCAAGTCTATCATGTACGATGTCTAATATACATGTCGTGTACAATGTCAATACGATAATCAAGGTAATATCTCATGACTGCAGATCCAGGCTATATACTAGTCCGTGTAGCACAGTATCAAGATTCAGTTGTAACATTTCAAGATCATTGAACTTATAGAAATTATCAAGAATTGGAAATTATCAGAGAATGTACTTGCCTTGGGTCCTTAGCTGATAATTATGGATGTCCTGTTCCAGAGTATTCCCTGGGTGAACCAACAGTCCTAAAAACATATATAACACTTGTATCAGGGGCTATACTAACACACAATAGAAATACACTGGCCTTAGGGCTGCGCTAGGTACGATAAGGGTCATCTAGTAGGGATACATATAAATATACATATATCTATTTACTACCTTAGTACTACCATTATAAATACATATACAATATATATATATATATACCAAAATACTAATTATATTAAATTATACTATGTATACAGGTACACATATATATAAACCAAAATACCAAAACAAATATATATATATATTATATACATACCAAATTAGCACTTATATCAAACATACATATATTTATTTACATATACTAAATTAACAATTATCAACATATACTGAAAATACAGATACCCATTTTACAGATTAATATTTATTTAATACGTACACACAAAATATATTTTGAATCCATATATACATATATATAGGAAGAAATACACGAACATATATACATACACATATATACTAATTTGATTTAATACATACATATACAATAATTTAAGAATAAATACTAATACCTATTTATTAGTTATACACATACATATACTTAATATATATATACTATGCTAATACATGTATTTAAATATTTTATTTATAAATAACATACATGTACATTAACATAGAATACACTAAATATCTATATACCAATTTTTTATAGTGAAATATATTAAGTATATACATATATATACATATACATATACCAATATGAAAATATACTAAGTATATATAAAATGCGTAAATACACCTATACAAATTAAATATGTACTTATACATATATATACACTAATTATATACAAATACATAGACTAGTATATACATATACATTATATATTAATTAAACTCATACGTATTCACATATTTAAAGCATTAATTAATATATGCTAATACATATACTACTACACATTTATACCTACGCAAATACATACTTACATACATTGTATATATATATACATGTACATTTATCCACATTAAATATATATACATTCATTAGATATATACACATTAATATACATATTAATTAGATATATACATACATGTATATTTATACACATTAAATATATATAAACATGTATATACATATGTACATACATTCCTCAATTATACACATACATATATATGTTACAGTGAAAGAGGAAAGAGGGGAGGAGAGGAGGCTTACTGTGATTGGGTCGGAGCCTCGCCGGAGTGCTGTTCAGGAGGAGGATGGCCGAGCAGCGCCTGCCGGAGTGGACAGGGGCCGCCGGAGGGATCGGCTCGGGAACAGTCGGTGCGGGGGGTTGACCGCCGGCTGATGGGTGGTGATGATAGGTGTATTGGCAGCGGCCCGGAGGAGCTTCGCCGAGGAAGATGATCGTGTGTGGTGGTGGAGAGGTGGCTTGGCGGAGGAAGGAGATGGAGATGGGGTTGCCGCCTGCCGGTGCAGTGGGGAAGAGGGGGAACTGCAGCCCGGAGCAGTAGAGGCCGGCGGGAGTATATGAGGGGGAGCCGCCGGACTGCAGCGGCTGAACGCCGGAGGGAGTGAGCAGGGGGCCGGGTCTCACCGCAGAGAGTAAGGGGCCGGGATGCACAGTAAGGGGTATGGGTTGTTCCCCCCCTTATCAACTATTCAAATTCAAAGAAAGAAGAAGAACAATAAAGAAGAAGAAGAGAAGGAGAAGAGAAGAAAAAGAAAGAGAAGGGAGAAAGTTTTCCAACGTAGGAGAGAGGGAGAAAGCTTGGGAGGAGGTGGTGTTTTCTAGGTTGCCTATGGATTAGGGCTTAAGATGGGACAAGACATTAAATAGGGATGAGGGGATTTTGATGGAGGGTTGTGATTGACCCTCTAAATGAGTGGTCTAGATTGAACATGAGGGAAATAATTCATGGGGATTTAGGGTGAGGTTTAATTAAAATATTAAGGATTCCTCATCGGTTAAAATAATTGGGTGAGGCCACAAAATGCCAATTTGCAATTTAGCCACCCTAAATTTCGGGAAATTGCACAAACACATAAAATAACAAAAATTTTGGCGGGCGATTCGGGGTCCAGTTTTTTGTAGGGTCAGGGGGCGCTGTAAGACTGGTACGGGCTCAATTAGCAGGGCACTGGAATTAAATTGGGATTTTAGAATCAGATAAAAATAGTATCCTCAATTTAAATAGAAATAAATGCAAGTTGTGTTCAATAATTAATTAGGAGTACATGGGGCCAAAATCAGGTCAGGTCATCAATACCAATATTGAAGAAGACTCAGAACAGAATATTACCCTAATTTGGGCCGCACGAAAAATAGGTCAAGATTGCCTCCAATTTTCGATTGGAACGCACAACGATACAAAAACAGTGATTTATTAAATAACGTCCGCGACAATTTTTGTGCGGCCAGAAATAATGTACAAAGAGCACAATTATGAGTTGCAAAAATAGCAGAATTGAAGGCAGGCATGTCTAGAGCAAGATTGTGAAATTTGTTGGAAGACAAAAGTCTGGATACTGCTCCAAATATCGAAGCAAAGGCAATGCGCAAAAATTAAATAAAATACAGTAATTAATTACACCTCCAATAAATTACTTCTAAAATAAAACAATTAACCTCAAAATTCCATAATTCCGACAGGTGCTCATCTACTGGCTTCTAGGTCAAGTCTACCATCACAAACACAACGAAACTGTCTATAATATAATATATTAAAGTACACATCACACAGTTATTTAATTTAAATATATACTATTCATGCAATTTATTAATTATAACTACAATAATATTAAATATTGTAAAAAGTCGAAAATACCCCTGTTTTCGGGATGTGGTAGTGACAAGTCTACCCACCTTAAAAGAATTTTGTCCTCGAAATTTAAAATCCTCATAGTAGTGTTTACTCATACACATTATTATTTCCCTCAAATTTAAATAGAAATCCATGAAATCTTTTAATAATCCACAATGTCCTTTCGCAATTTCAAAAGTCTAAAAATTGTTGCATTCCGAAAAAAATCCTCCAAATAAAATCAAAGTCCATTTTTTTTTTAAAAATTTCCTTGAAAGTTTTGAGTTAATAATTCAATACCCGGAATTTAATATCCACTCCTCAAGAACTCAACAATATGATATTTAAGGATTCTCCAAATATCACATCCAAATATAAAGTTCTAAAATTCATAACTTGCAATTAAATAAATACATTGATAAATCTCCCAAAATTTCCAAATTAATAACCAACTTAAACATGTCATAATCTTTCCTGGAATTAATAAACCACCAATTATGCCATGTTAATTTCTTAACCATTTATTTAAATCAATATTCATCCTCGAATTTTAATCATCTTGTTCCTCTTGTCAAGTCATAGCTCCTTCATGAATCTTCACTACAGTCAACACCAATAATCGGTCTAAGAAAATTCTACCTATAGTCATACCACATACAATCTAGGGGGAACATACATGGTTATGGTCTCATTTGTTATGGTGTTGCAGTCTATGTATCAGGGGTACTACTAACTACATTCTAACAAGAAAATCATGCATACAACTATTATACTAAGCAATCAATCAATCAAATAGATAGGAACAGAATAAAGGAAAGAACAGAAACTGCTAACATATTACCTGCAGTATCGGTCTCCTCGAGCGTCATCACAAATGCCTGTCCTGCTGGGGTGGTTCCCTTTGCAGGTGCTGAGCAATGTACGGTTCCACAGGTAGCCTAACTGGATCTCTATAGTCTGAAGCTGCGCGCTGGCCGGGAAGATAAGGGGCTAGAAGACAATCCCTTACTCGATGTCCCGCAGTGCCGCAGTGCAAACAAAGTCCTAGCCTCGTTCTACAGCTCTCCCAAAGGTGACCTGGCTTCTTACAGAAATGACAAGTCTGCTGTGTCTCTCTTGGAGGCTGTTGCTGATCCTGCTGAACGCGGACTGGTGCCTGGTACTGTTGTTGATGCTGATACGCCCATGGATGTTGCTGGATAGGAACTGGTGCTAGGTACTGCGGTGGATGCTGAAATGTCCATAGTTGTTGCTGAATATGAAATGGTACTTGGTACTGCTGTTGGTGCTGAATACGGGGATGCTTGGCTGGTCCTGGGCTACCATTCGTATCTCCAAATGTGTCGTGACTCCTCTTAGGCCTGAGATCCAGATCCTCTTTTGCGATCTGAGCATCCATTAAGATAGCCTCATAGGTAGCGGTACGACGACCAGAAGTGCGCGACTTAATCTCTCTTGTCAGTCCCTTTCTAAATTTCCGGGCTCGATCTCCTGGGTCTCGAATCATAGACGATGCAAAACGGCTCAATCTATAGAATTCTGCAGCGTACTCGTCGACCGACATGTTTCCTTGAACCAAGTCATGAAACTGACTTTCCAAGGTTCCCAATGCCACGTCGGGAAAGAACTTCTCCTTGAAGAGTTCCTTGAAGGTCTCCCAAGTAAGTCCTTGTGCTGTAATTCTCGGCTCTGTGCGATACCACGTGAGTGCGATATCGAACATCTGACTGCCAGCGGCTTCTATCTGCAAGTTCTCCGAAATTTGGGTCAATCGCAGGCTTCTCTCTATATCCTCTAACCAGTCGTCAGCGTAGAGTATCCCTTCGGTACCTTTAAACTCTCGAGGCATCATCCTTTTAAAATCCACTATAGTGCCTGATCTCTGCTGGCCAGGAAACTGCTGGTACTGTGCTACTTTCTCCAAAGCTTGGAGAGTTACTTGATGAGCATTCTCCATGTTTTCTCTCATCAGCACGGTTTGTGTCTGGTACGCTTCTGCTTGCACCCTCTGAGCCTCAGCTTGAACTCGCTGAGCGTCGGCCGTCACTCTCTGGGCATCTACCATGCCTTGGATCAAGGTAAACATCTGCGTTCCGTCAATGGGCAAACCTCCGGGAATCGGAGTCGGTGGAGGAGGAAGGTTGTCCGTCACAGCTGCGGCAATCTTCTTAACAGGTGGAGGAGGAGGATCACCTACGTGCATCGGAGATGTAGGAGGAACTACGGCTGTCTGTCCATCAGGTAGAGAGGTGGCAGACCCCTCTAAAGCTGATGTTCCCGCTCTCATAGACCTTGTCTGCGGCGACATCCTGAAGACAGATCCCAAAGAATCAATTTAGGCAAAAATACGATATCATCAAGGAAGGACAGTACAGTTCTAAAGAAGCAACGTTCAAGATAAAGATTGGGAATAACAATCCTAGTTGTGATTGCACAGGTCAAAGATGCATCCATGGTCTGATATCTCTATCCCCTAGGTATCACAGTTCTATCACAAACACTCTCACTGCTAGCTTCCTTACCTACTGCAACAGTTAATGCTAGTTATTCTTATCACCCAAGTGCATATCAAATGCAACACTCTTTACTAAATACTGCTCTCTCTAATACAATCTTAAATGGACACCCAAGTCAGTGGGCAGTGAGATCTCAATTATACTCAAGCCAACAGATCCTTACACATGCATCTCATCTATTGTATACTAATATATCTCTCCCACTATAAAATCTTTATCCACAAATAATATTCCTCAAAATAACTCCTCGAATAAATTTTAAAGTAAAATTGCATATACCTTCCTCAAAGTTAATTATTTAAATACTGAAATAAAACTTAATCACACAAAATCCTTACAGACTTGTCTAGGTTTATTGAATCGAATCTGAATTCCTCAAAATAAATTTTTAATAGCCATATTTCAACTCCTCAATTTCAAAGTTTTTGCAATTCATTAAAATTTTCAAAATAAATTTTTAATAACAATCTCAATCTTCTCAGAATCCTAAAATTTGAAATTCATTTTCAATATTCAATTAAAAAAATTTTAAATCCACCTTCTGTAGTCCAATAGCTCTAATGTTAATCATTCTCACTGTCCTCATCGACATGCGTCATCAGGTAATACCATAAATCAGTCTGCAAGTTCATCTTGATATGAAATCCAGCCCTACTATGAAACCAAAAATCCTAACTTAATAACTAATCAACAACAATCAAATCAATATCAACAAATGAGAATGGACGGAACAAGGGAATGATTTAAATTGGAAATTTTAACAAGATTCTCAGGGGTCATCCCAGGAATCTCTCAAGGAATTGTGATTGAGTATTTGCTCTCGTCCTAGTATCCTATGTCCTATGTCCTATAGCAGGCACGCAGTAGTATAACAAGGATGTCACACTACTACGACATCGCACAACTCGCGAAGTCTGACCTGCATGGGCCACCACTAAAAACGTGTCACGACCCGCACCCGGTTTAGGGGCACGAGTGCGTGGGTACGTCCAGCCTACGCCGCAGCATCGGCGGTAGAACGCTGTCAAGGTCTTGATACTATCTAACTACTGTCACGCAAGCATCCAATCTCCATTAGGAGGCACGGATGTCACAAATAAGATGAATATATACTCAATCACAGGATTACAGCACGATAAGATTTCGAATAATAAAAACTAAAATTAAATACAACACAAGTCAACAAGTAATATTCTAACTCAACAATATCCAAGAATCATCAAAATGCCGGAGACAAATCCGGTACCAAATAGTCTACTTAAAGAACTAACAATAAATAGTGATTTCCGGCTAGACCCCCTGGAATCACAACTACTATCAAGTCTGCAGCTACTCACCATATGGTCCATAAAGTGTCGGACAGCGGTCCTCTAAGGCATAGTCTGGAAAAATATTTCCAGTCAGGAAGGAGCAAAGCAACACTCTCAAATAACAGTTCCATTAATTGATAATGTCTATAATACAATAAAACATGTCATGCTAGCTACTGAGAAGACAGTGAAATAAATACAATGGCAATTAAAGAGAGGCAGGCAATGTAAAGAGACAGGCAATAGACAATATGATACAGTCAGTGCATGTATGGAAATAAAAGAACAAGGAACAGTATCATATACGGGTGATGTAGTATATGATTTAAAATAGGGAACTGTAATCTATTCTAAGTGTTTGAAATAGTAGTTTCAAAATGTGATCGGCTTGGGAACATGTACGATAGCTACAAGGCCTGGCTAATCATGGGTGAAGAGCATGATTAACACTTACAATTTCTATACTACAATAAGAGGTTATGATCACATTTCTTACTAACTACTTTCCCGCCCCCAACTAGTACTGTGGATCCAACCATGACACGTCACGATACACGAGCAAGTCAAGTCTATCATGTACGATGTCTAATATACATGTCGTGTACAATGTCAATACGATAATCAAGGTAACATCTCATGACTGCAGATCTAGGCTATATACTAGTCCGTGTAGCATAGTGTCAAGATTCAGTTGTAACATTTCAAGATCATTGAACTTATAGAAATTATCAAGAATTGGAAATTATCAGAGAATGTACTTGCCTTGGGTCCTTAGCTGGTAATTATGGATGTCCTGTTCCAGAGTATTTCCTGGGTGAACCAACAGTCCTAAAAACATATATAACACTTGTATCAGGGGCTATACTAACACACAATAGAAATACACTGGCCTTAGGGCTGCGCTAGGTACGATAAGGGTCATCTAGTAGGGATACATATAAATATACATATATCTATTTACTACCTTAGTACTACCAATATAAATACATATACAATATATATATATATACCAAAATACTAATTATATTAAATTATACTATGTATACAGGTACACATATATATAAACCAAAATACCAAAACAAATATATATATATATTATATACATACCAAATTAGCACTTATATCAAACATACATATATTTATTTACATATACTAAATTAACAATTATCAACATATACTGAAAATACAGATACCCATTTTACAGATTAATATTTATTTAATACGTACACACAAAATATATTTTGAATCCATATATATATATATAGGAAGAAATACACGAACATATATACATACACATATATACTAATTTGATTTAATACATACATATACAATAATTTAAGAATAAATACTAATACCTATTTATTAGTTATACACATACATATACTTAATATATATACACTATGCTAATACATGTATTTAAATATTTTATTTATAAATAACATACATGTACATTAACATAGAATACACTAAATATCTATATACCAATTTTTTATAGTGAAATATATTAAGTATATACATATATATACATATACATATACCAATATGAAAATATACTAAGTATATATAAAATGCGTAAATACACCTATACAAAATAAATATGTACTTATACATATATATACACTAATTATATACAAATACATAGACTAGTATATACATATACATTATATATTAATTAAACTCAAACGTATTCACATATTTAAAGCATTAATTAATATATGCTAATACATATACTACTACACATTTATACCTACGCAAATACATACTTACATACATTGTATATATATATACATGTACATTTATCCACATTAAATATATATACATTCATTAGATATATACACATTAATATACATATTAATTAGATATATACATACATGTATATTTATACACATTAAATATATATAAACATGTATATACATATGTACATACATTCCTCAATTATACACATACATATATATGTTACAGTGAAAGAGGAAAGAGGGGAGGAGAGGAGGCTTACTGTGATTGGGTCGGAGCCTCGCCGGAGTGCTGTTCAGGAGGAGGATGGCCGAGCAGCGCCTGCCGGAGTGGACAGGGGCCGCCGGAGGGATCGGCTCGGGAACAGTCGGTGCGGGGGGTTGACCGCCGGCTGATGGGTGGTGATGATAGGTGTATTGGCAGCGGCCCGGAGGAGCTTCGCCGAGGAAGATGATCGTGTGTGGTGGTGGAGAGGTGGCTTGGCGGAGGAAGGAGATGGAGATGGGGTTGCCGCCTGCCGGTGCAGTGGGGAAGAGGGGGAACTGCAGCCCGGAGCAGTAGAGGCCGGCGGGAGTATATGAGGGGGAGCCGCCGGACTGCAGCGGCTGAACGCCGGAGGGAGTGAGCAGGGGGCCGGGTCTCACCGCAGAGAGTAAGGGGCCGGGATGCACAGTAAGGGGTATGGGTTGTTCCCCCCCTTATCAACTATTCAAATTCAAAGAAAGAAGAAGAACAATAAAGAAGAAGAAGAGAAGGAGAAGAGAAGAAAAAGAAAGAGAAGGGAGAAAGTTTTCCAACGTAGGAGAGAGGGAGAAAGCTTGGGAGGAGGTGGTGTTTTCTAGGTTGCCTAGGGATTAGGGCTTAAGATGGGACAAGACATTAAATAGGGATGAGGGGATTTTGATGGAGGGTTGTGATTGACCCTCTAAATGAGTGGTCTAGATTGAACATGAGGGAAATAATTCATGGGGATTTAGGGTGAGGTTTAATTAAAATATTAAGGATTCCTCATCGGTTAAAATAATTGGGTGAGGCCACAAAATGCCAATTTGCAATTTAGCCACCCTAAATTTCGGGAAATTGCACAAACACATAAAATGACGAAAATTTTGGCGGGCGATTCGGGGTCCGGTGTTTTGTAGGGTCAGGGGGCGCTGTAAGACTGGTACGGGCTCAATTAGCAGAGCACTGGAATTAAATTGGGATTTTAGAATCAGATAAAAATAGTATCCTCAATTTAAATAGAAATAAATGCAAGTTGTGTTCAACAATTAATTAGGAGTACATGGGGCCAAAATCAGGTCAGGTCATCAATACCAATATTGAAGAAGACTCAGAACAGAATATTACCCTAATTTGGGCCGCACAAAAAATTGGTCAAGATTGCCTCCAATTTTCGATTGGAACGCACAACGATACAAAAACAGTGATTTATTAAATAACGTCCGCGACGATTTTTGTGCGGCCAGAAATAATGTACAAAGAGCACAATTATGAGTTGCAAAAATAGCAGAATTGAAGGCGGGCATGTCTAGAGCAAGATTGTGAAATTTGTTGGAAGACAAAAGTCTGGATACTGCTCCAAATATCGAAGCAAAGGCAATGCGCAAAAATTAAATAAAATACAGTAATTAATTACACCTCCAATAAATTACTTCTAAAATAAAACAATTAACCTCAAAATTCCATAATTCTGACAGGTGCTCATCTACTGGCTTCTAGGTCAAGTCTACCATCACAAACACAACGAACACTGTCTATAATATAATATATTAAAGTACACATCACACAGTTATTTAATTTAAATATATACTATTCATGCAATTTATTAATTATAACTATAATAATATTAAATATTGTAAAAAGTCAAAAATACCCCTGTTTTCGGGATGTGGTAGTGACACCCCCTCTACCCTTAGCAGTAATTAAGCGAACGATATATCAAATCTTGTAATATATATATATATATATATATATATATATATATATATATATATATATATATATATATATATATATATATTATCAAATACTGCTGCCGTTGTTCTCCTCTTTGATAATTCCTCAGTAGGTTCTAATAAGGATTCTTCAGTATAATTTGGAACCCTAATCCCAGGTCAAAAATCCTAACCCTAACCCGAGGTCAAAAACCCTAACCCTAACCCTAGGTCCTGATCCCAGGTCGTATCAATTTTGGTTTAGGGTTGGTGTCACGTGTGTGTGTCGTGTTTGTGTCAGTATCTGTCACGTGTGTATCGTGTCAGTGTCAGTGTCATGTGTGTCCTATGAGAGAGAGAGAGAGAGAGAGAGTTAGGGTTTACCTAGAGGAGGAGGAGGAGGGGGGAGGACGCGGCCGGAGGGGGGTCGTCGGGAGGGAGGAGGGGCGCCGGAGGGAGGAGGGGAGCCGGAGGGGGAGGACGCGGCCAAGGGGGGTCGCCGGAGGAAGGAAGGAGGAGCTGGAGGGAGGGTTGCCGGAGGGAGGAAGTAGGAGCGGGTTTAAAATTTGGTAGAGGGAGAGGGAGAGATCGAAGGAAATAGGGAGAATCAGCCCTAAGTAAAAAATTTAGCGACGTTTTAGCGACGCCAATAATGACGTCGCTAAGTTAGCGACGTCTTTAACGTCGCTAATGATGTCGCTAAATGTCCAAAAGATATATGTCGCTAAACGTCCCTAAATGAAACATATTAGCGACGTTTAGCGACCTTAATTGAACTTATAGCGACTAATCTTTTAAAAGCTAAATAAAAGTCACTAAACGTCGCTAAATGTCGCCAATTAGCGACATCTAGCGACGTTTTTACATGTAGTCGCTAAATTAGCGACGTTTTCCTTTGACGTCGCTAAAAAATATCGCTAATCCTGCTTATTCTAGTAGTGCGCATAGTTCGAGGATGAGTCTCTGAGGAGCATCAGAGCGCAGGTCCGAATAGGATTGGCAGAGGACTTCAGTATTGCAGATGATGGATCATTATGGTACGGTCCCAGATTGTGTGTGCCGAGTGGAGCATTGTATGAGGAGATTCTTTAGAAGGCGCATCAATCTCAGTATTCTATGCATCCAGGTGGCAACAAGATGTATAGGGACATGAGAGAGAGCGTTTGGTGGTATGGTATGAAGCGGGAGGTAGCTAGATTCGTATCCAGATGTTTGGTATGCCAGCAGGTAAAGGCAGAGAGACAGAGGCCAGGTGGATTGCTTCAGCCTTTACCCTTTCCAGAGTGGAAGTGCCAGTAGGTGAAGACGTAATTTAGGTCATCGTAGACAGGTTAACCAAATCAACCCACTTTCTGCCATTCAAAGTAGGTACGTCTACGGAGAAGCTCACGAAGATGTATGTGTGTCAGATAGTCAGATTATATGGAGTTCCTGTGAGCATAGTCTCGGATCGAGATAGTCGCTTCACATCCCACTTCTGGAGGATTTCGTAGGATACCTTGGGCACTATATCAAGTGCAGTATCATATATCACCCTCAGACAGATGGACAGTCGGAAAGGACTATCCAGACTCTCGAGGATATGTTATGTACTTGTGTTTTGGATTTTAGAGGATCTTGAGAGGATCATCTTTACTTGGTAGAGTTTTATTACAACAACAACTACCATGCCAGTATCGAGATCTCACCATTTGAGGCGTTGAATGGACGGAGATGCCGTACTCCGTTATCATAGGATAATGTTGGTGAAAGAGCCTTATTGGGACCAAAGATGGTCGTGGATGCAGCTGAGAAGGAAAAGCTCATCAGGGATAGATTCTGGGTGGCGCATGACAGACAGCGGCACTGAGCCGATAGCCACCGGAGACCATTGGAGTTTGAGATATAAATTTTATTTGTATTACTTATGATTGTTAGAGTGCTAAGGCTGTGTTTCGTGCTAGGTTGGGGATCTAGTTTTCTTGAGGATTTCTCCAATACGTGGCACGATTCGCTTGGGTGGAGGCGGACTTAATCCACGGTACATCAGACCTTTCAGTGTTCTTGAGAGGGTCGGTGCAGTGGCCTATAGACTAGACTTGTCGCCTGCATTATAAGGAGTGCACAATATGTTTTATGTGTCACAACTGAGATGGTACGCTGCAAATCCTAGCCATGTAATAGATCACTTAGAGATCGAGGTTGGTCCAACTCTCAGCTAACTAGGGCAGCCCGTAAAGATTTTGGACCGCAGGAAGAAGGTGCTGCAAAACCAGACGATTTCTTTGGTGCACGTCTCGTAGAGGCATTACTCACCAGGAGAGAGAGTAGCTGAAAGAGAGAGGCCGAGATGCGCGAGTGATATCCTTATCTGTTTGAGCCGGGAGGTATAATTCTTTCTTGCTTGTATTGATTGTTCTTGGTAGTTAGTTTTTTTTCTTAATTTTGAAGATAAAATTTTTCTAAGGTGGGTTGGGTTGTCACCCTCACTTTTTCAGCTAGGTATAATTTGGTAATTTGGCAAGTGTATTTATTTTTAGGAATATAATATTAAATAATTGTGTGATGATTGTATAATCTATTTAATTAAATTGAGCTATGATTAATGGGCTTGTATTAATTGGTTATTAGAGACTTGTGTCAATTGTTAGTTTGTTAGAGAGACTAGACAAAATTTAGACTTGCCACATATGGACCTATTAGTTTTATTATGATAATTAGTGAGCCAAACTTAGACCCAAGCCCATTAGTCATTCCACTAATTAAATTAAGGAGAATTAGTTTAATTATAATTAGTTAGAGACTTCCAAATATACCCATTCATAATTATTTTTCATAATACAACATGTATGGGCAACTTGGACATTTGAATTTGCTCGGAGAAGGAGGAATTGGCCAGCCACTTTAGAAGGGGGTTCTTCTCTCTCTTCCTTATTTGTATTTTATATTGATCCAAATTCTAGATCCCCAATTTTCTAATTTCTTTTCATTAATTTTCTACACAATTCATCACCAATTCCTTTTCAAATTCATCACTCTTGGATCCTTGAAGCTTAGAGAAATAAGGAGCACAAGGAGGAGAAGCTTTGGAGCTAGAGATTGTGTCTGGATCATGTTCAATTGCATTTTTATTGAGAATCCATCTCCCAATTGATAATTCCTGAAAATTTCTCTTATTATAGCTGCTTAAACATGCATTTGACCATTAGGAATGACCCTATGGTATAGGACTACCTATAGGAACAAGTTCTAGGCTATTTGGCTTTGTATTGTGAGTTCTATGTAGTAATTTATGGATATATTAGGAGAATTAGGAATTTGACACATCAATTGTATGTCATGAGACCAATTAGATCTAATTAGACTTAGATCGGGGTTATAGGACTAGGTACATGTCCACAATTAGATACATATAGGCCGTATCACGGTATTTTACGATACGGTATGATACGAGGCCAATTTTGGGTGATTTATATGAATTCTCTTCATTATATGTTGTAGTAACTTCTAATTGTTGTAATTATATATATATGACTCGTGAGAATGATCAATTGTGGAGAATGAAGAGTTTGACACCTCAGTGGGTTGAGTATCATAGATATTCTATTTGGTGCACTATAGGTATTTGTTTAAATATCTCAATATATATATGTTTAGATACAGTTATCTGTGTGATTATGTATAATAATATGTGTGTGTGTGTGTGTGTGTGTGTGTGTGTGTGTATGTGTGTGAGGTGTTTGTAAGATTTGTGTGCGAGGATGAGTGTATCGGGTAGCCTAACAGTAGGGTATTATATAATGTGAGTATGCAGGGAGTGAGATAGGGGGGGTCGGGTTTTGCATAGTGCAGCAGCAACTGCATAGAGCAACAACAACATTTGCATAGAGCAGCAGTAGCAATTGCATAATACAGCGACAGCAACAGTAATTGCATAGAGCAACAACAATAATTGCATAGTACAACAGCAACAATTGCAGTAAGTGCAGTAGTATCAGCAATTGCAGTCGCAACACGAGCAAGCAATTTACAGCAGCAGCATGCTCGGGCAGTGTGCAAGTGAGGAAGGGTGTAGTGTAGGTATGATGGGTAATGGAGTATAAACCTAGAAGTATAAGAGTATGGGTATCAGTGATTCATGTCAGGTTGTGATACCAAATTAAGTATCATGATTTAAGTATCTAAGAGTTGTGCAGTTACTTGGGTATGTAAGTTATCATGAGTAACTTAGTAAATTTGTTAAGTGTTAAGGTTAGAGTATATGCACTCTTGTGATACTAAGTATCTTGAGTATCGAGTAGTATTATGAGTATCTCTAAATAGAATTATATTTAAGATACCCTGTGAAGCATTGTAATAGGTTTTGAGTTAGAAATAGGTAAGGATGAATTCATAGATGCTTGTACATGACTATGTAGGTAATGGCTTAACCTTAAATTAGTAGCAGTTAGGTAGATAAGTTATAGCCTAAATACTATGAGTTAGTATATATTTCAGTAAGGGTAGTTAGTGTTAGTTGATATGGTGTTTAAGTGTGGTTTTTGAATAAGAGTTGATGTCTTAATATTAGATGTTAGGAATGGTTAAGTGTCATGGGTGTCATCCAAGGTATTAGTTAGATAAGTATTAGCTAGTTGATATCCATAGGTAATGTAGTTCATAGTATATTAAACTAGTATATTTATTATTGGTGTTAACTAATAGTTAGTGTTAATAGATAAATATCAAATACACTTGGGAGATAGACTAGTTTAGATAGTTTTAACTTAGAATGATATGGTTGACCTAGCTTTGACTAGAGTTGACCAATATTACTAGTTTAACTTTAAAAGTCAACCTTGACCTAGTTTGATCCCGTTTGACCAAAGTGACCAAGTATGACCTAGAGATTACCCATTTGTTCATTTTTTAATTTATTTATCTTTTATTACACCTAGTAACCTATAAATTCCTATATAGGTCTGTGTGACACCATTTCAGGCTTTGTTCCATTTTACTTGCTTAGGACCTCAGGCGAGTATATTTCTCTATTAATTTTTATTTCATAATAGAGTATATATCGCATGTTCTAGAACTGTATACTTGATTCGTACACAGTGGTTTCACGGACTGGTATACATGGATCCTGTCAGGAGATGTTATCCCTTACCGTGTTCAACGGGTACTCATTCACATGTATTTTATCGTGTGTATCAGGTATTAATTTAGTATACTTTGTGTTCACACACTGGTCATGTTCAGTGTACCCATATTTGTGTTCGTAACGTGTCGTGATTGGATCTATAGGTATTGGTTGGCGATGGGGGAATATGAGTTAATTATGTGATCAAGCCCTAGTGTATTCGTGTTCATGTCGATTACATAATACACGTGTAATCGAGTAACCATATTGTATTCGTATTCAACCCAAATTGATCATATAATGAACTTGTATTCCATGGCACATTAGCTAGATTTCTTTATTTTTATTATATTACAGTTACTATATAGTTTGTTCTTCATTCCAGTATATTACTTGTTCATTCTAGTCTACCTCTTTTTGATGTTTAGTTAAGTTGTATTCTTTTTAATTATCTGTTATATATACTCGATTATGTATTTGAAACTTCTTTAAGAGGTATGTACTTTGCTCCAATCCTGACTTGATATATTTTTTAGACGATTGGTTACTAGACCAGTGTCCTACGTACTACGGACCGCAAGATGGCGTACCATAAGAGGATACTCATTTAGTGTAGGAGGACATAGTACCTGAGTTTGAGGAGGTTTAGATTATCTGTTTAGACTTGTATTAGACTTTTATTGAGATTATTGGCATGTATATATTATTTTAGGCTTGTAGATGTATTGTGACTCTTTCTTTCGTTGTTCCATCTTGTGCTTATCTTCCTTAGTTTTTATTATGATTGAGTATTATTTATCATTTATCAGATATTATATTGTTCCTCCGTTTGGAGTTGAGATGATTGACAGGTACCATGTATATATATTGTATGAGATATTTAATTAGTAGAGTTGACCCAGACAACGTTCTACCATCGATGTTATGGCGTAGGCTGGACGTACCCATATACTCGTACCTGAATATCTGGGTGCGGGTCGTGATATATCAAAATTGTTCTCTACAAGTTTTTATACTTCGAAAGCGTTTAACTACAACATCATTTATAATGCTACTAAGAAACTCTTTTTCTATGAAGTATTCAAGATAATTATTTAAAAACTGATAACAAATTCGGTTTCGTAAATTTGTCTTGACAATATTCATTGTATAGAAGTATCTTTCCACACTTGCTATTTTTATAGGAAAAATCAATGCTAAATTCAAAAGCCGATACACCAAAGGATACGGAAGGTATTTCTTTCTTTGCACTAGCAATCTAGATAGATCACCAAGCCCCTTCAACTGACTAAATCTGTCATATGTTCGCACATCCTTAATATATGTCTTTAGTTGATGCTCAAGAGTGATGCATTCAATGAGAGAGAAATCATTAGGATAAAATTGACCAACATTGACAACTTTGATGTATTAAAATTACCAAAACCATCAATGGAATTTAAATTAGCAACACAAAGAAGAAACTCAAATTGACATCATTGAATCGATTATAATCTCCAAAATTTGCTTATCCATAATCGCATAAAAGCATTCAACATAATAGTGAAATTCATTAGTAGTGTTGCTTTAGGCCGAGGATAGTAAAGATCAACATATTCATCGTTCATATCTAAACAATCAATCTTGTTCTCATTGCAAAATGTGGTGATCTTACTTAGGAGAGATTCTCTTCCATCATCTCATACCGCTTGCAATCGCCCCTTAGCCACTTTGACAAGTGTTATAGCATTCATAATGTCTTCATCTTTTATTTGCAAAGACAATGATAGCCCATTTGTGATCTCCAATAAACATAGCATCAATCGCAAATTGAAGACAAAATTAAATGATTGCAAATACCTTAGATCACGTGCTTGGTCTTTTTTGATGAATTTGTAGCATCACATGAAACAACTTCACAAACTTCAACAACAGAAGAGAACAATGTATAACCACCTAATTATGGGAGAGAAGTATTTTTCTCATTTCACTATTGTTTAAATATTAGGTTTATACATATAGTTATATTTAAATTTGTATTGGTTTGTGTGCTAGCTAATTAGAATGGACCATATTTTAGTTACGGATAGCAAGTGTCATTTATGTTAGTTCATGACTTAGTTGACTAGAATTAATTAAGTGTTAGCTAGTGTTGGTTAGTATTGTAGACATATAAAAAAATTTGGATCCATGCGTCCAACATCCATGCGCCCTAAGATCAACTTAGAAAAAATTAGGCTGCATAATGACCATACGGCCAAGAAAAAGCAGGATCCATGCGTCCCATGCGTCGCTGGCCTCATGCGTCCCAGACTCTATGCATTCCATGCATCTCTAGCCTTATGCATCCCAGACTCTATACGTTCTATGCGTCTTTGGCCTTATGCATCCTAGACGAAATTTTTATGTTGCGGCTGAAGTGATTCTCTCCAACTAAATGCGGGACATGTGCTGAACAAGTCACGCAAACAAAAGATGAGAACCACCCAGATCTTCTGTAAATGCAAATATCAACAAACGTCTACATGGAAGCTTAGCTTGGACTGAACTACATCCTGTTAAGGGTATACACGTGGCAATCTGTCCATCGTATGAGCCTACAGTTGCAACCGTATCGTGTTGAAGGAGACCCTTTGCGGCCACCAAACAGAAGCACATGCGGCACCTATAGCCCATCAATATGATGGCTATAAATAGGAGCAACTTAGATGTTCCAAAGGTTGGCTGGCTTTTTTTACTTCAGAGATTATACCCCTCCATGAGAGCTACGTACATGCACATAAGCTCAAGAGAGAGAGAGAGAAGAGAAGAGAGCATATGTCTCACTCGTCGGACTGTCAATAGAGTAAGAGAGTCGCTACAGTACTCGATCCCCATCGTCATATTACCTAGATTAAAAATATTGTACTTAGATTTTCTATCTAGGAATTCTTAGTACTTTTTTGATTGTTGTTAAATAAAAGTTTTTCCAAACTCACTTCAATGGCAAATAAGGTGGCGAATCTACTGGGGACCTCATTCTCTTCGGATGAGAAGGTCATGACGCATTCTGACGCGTTGAACCTGGGTTCGACCCAGAGAATGCTGGTTGTACGCTTTGACTAGCAAGCCTTTGAGAAAATGGTCTCTGAGGGTGGCACTTCTCCAAGGCTGGCAAAGCCTAAGTAGACCCACAGGATATGGGTTTCAAAGGCCGATGTGCCTCACCTAGCTGTGGAGCATGCGCTCCCAATCTCTCTCTCTCTGCCACAGGGACGCAGATTATGCATCCACAAAAGTTGACGCTTCTTATGCAGCAGCCTTTTCAGACAAGAGAAGTACTCAGCACCTGAAGACCCGTAGGACATGGGTTGCAATGACCGCTGTGCCTCACCCAACTGTGGAGCATGTGATCTCCGTCTCTCTTTCGGCCGAATAGGACGAACTTCATATAGCAGCCTCTTCGGACAAGGAAAGTGCTCATCACTTGAGCTATAGCAGAGAAGAATACTATGATGCCAGGAGTTTGAGTGCTAAGACACGTTCTACGTGGCCATATCAAAAGCCGCATAAGAAGGACTATGTGGCACCGTTCGACAGTCACAGGAAGATGGCCGCATGCGGCCAAGACAGCAGCAGAAGTTTCATCTTCGACCGAATCTCATACAGCACTGACTCAATATGCCATACTGAGAAAGAAGAAGAGGTAAACTTGAACTCTTCATACTACGCAGCGGCGCATGCTAGGATAAAGAAGTCTAGGACAATGCGAGCTCTCTAACCTCAAGAAATTACTCATTCGACCGACCATCAGCAGGCGCCGCTACCTGTAATACGTGCCCCTAATAGAAAGTTATATAAAACTGGCCCATGCGTCTAGCCCATAGTGGCAATCTGACATGGTCAGTCTAAAGAGTCTTATATTAGAAACCTGAGAAAAGTTCTTGTACGAACCCCAGGTCAAAAAGCAAAGTCAACACTAACTCACCCATGTACTCGGTCTACCCGAGCTCATAAGAAAGGTGCAAAGGTGAATCAGCCCTCGCTTGACTTGTGTAACATGATCAATCACAAGCGCAAAGCAAAAAAAACAACTACTGTACATGAATTGTCCTCCCAAGGCATCACTGTGCCAGCATTATCATCAACTGCTGCTATAACACAGCAATAGTACCTACAAACAGGCAGTCAGTATTCCAGCGACTGCAACCAAAGGCACCCATCCTGAGGCAACCCGAAGAACATATGCAAGCACCAGAGGAAGAGGAGATGCCCCTCGCCTTATGTTATTATGCTCGGAAGGCCCCCTCCATGTAGAGAGGTTGGAAGTCCAGCACCTCTAGTCCGTCACTCCTGGCCAGCGATTCAAGAAGACCGGTCCAAGAAGGACAATCAGTGGAACCCACAAAAGGTGTTTTCTTGGGCACCTGCTTAAAGAATAAGCTGTCAGCCAAGGGGTAGTTTTTTCTCAGGACCTCACATAGCTAGGTAAGCTGGGGGTCGTAATTCCCTAGGCCTCTATGACAATCTGGCATTCCAAGAAAATAGTGATTCCCAAGGAACAAATACCGATATTCCTGGGGGTGGCTGCCTTCACATAGAAGACACAGCTTCCTACGATGGGGTAATGTTCCCTCCGAGTCTGAAAAGGATCCGGTACTACCTACTTTCCCAGATGAATATTCGTGGCAAGAGTCTGAGGCAGAAAGTGAGTCATCCACTGCCCCATCTATTTATCCTTATATGAGAACATCAAACATGGCAGTCCCCAGTGATCGCCAGTGCCTTAAAAATCTTGAGGCCATGATACAAATAATGAGTGCGTCAATGTAAGCATTGACCCAGACAATGATGGAGATCAAGACAAATATAGCCTCCGAACCAGTTAGGGCCTCTGGTCAAGCAAGCCTAGACCCCGGGACCAACGGAGATTCAAATACAACTACTCCACCCACTGGCTGTAATCATCCCCTGCCCTGATCGTCTGCTTCTTTCGCAATTGATGAAGCCCGGGAAAAAATATGAGAGGTATGAGAACTCTGGGCCCGCCTAGACTTAATGGCCAATCGAGACTCATTACGCGAGCTCGGGGTTCCACAACCTACCCCCTCGAGTGGAGAGGTACCGTACCCGCCTAAGTAGAAGCCCTTTAACTTGACTCTTTTTGATGGGAAGACATCTCTCCATCAATTCATGAGTTACTTCGAGACAACAATGGGGCATCTACCTCAGAACGACGCCCTCTTAAGCAATCTCTTTGACGGGACATTGTTTGGAATAGCTATCGATTGGTTCTGCAGCCTCTAGAATAACCGTATTTGATGTCAAAGGTCTTTTCTTTCTTTGGTTCTACGACGGAGAAAATAATGTGACAATGTCCTCTTTAATGGATATCGCACAAAGAGAGAAAGAGTCTGTACGGGAATATATCGAGCGGTACAGGTAAGCGATACTAAAATTACTCCTCGGTAACCTTGAGTCCACGCTGATGGACACCTGTCGGAGAACTATCCTTCCCACAGTCAGACTCTGGATGGGCGACTCTAAGTTTAAAGACTGGACGACATTCATGATAAATATTGTCGGTGCTGAGAAGAAAATAAAGGACGCCCGCCTCTTAGGAATACAGATCCCCGTCGCTGATGATAGGAGAAAACACCCTTACAAAAGCAAGAATAACAGCAATAATAGCGTTCAGTATGGTAAGGGGAAGCATGCTCTTATCACTAATAGAACTAAAAAGCCTGAGCAAAAGTCCACAGAGGCTCCAAAATCGAAGGAAACTTATTCCTTCAAAGATGATGACGTCATGGCAATCTTCGATGTGCTAATAAAGGAAAACATGCTTCGGCTCTCCGACGTCAAGCATCCTATTGAGAAAGTCGATGTGAATAATCTGAAATACTGCCACTACCATCGTTATGTCCACAATGCGACGCGGGATTGCTATACACTGAAGTAGTACATCCAGCGTCTGCTCGACACCAAGGATCTTACCTTGGATTTCGATAACATAATAGTTGTCGCTAACATGGTATCTCTCCAGTTCGATAATTTTTGGACAATTAAAGCCCAAGACCAAGTGATCTCGATCCCCAGGACGATAATGGAGGTTATTGTCACTACCATATTTCTAGATGAGGGTATTTAGGTCATTTAGAATATTCATTAATTAGTGATTAATTATTTATATTATGTGTTACTAATTATTATATTATATAGTACTATTTGATTATTTGTTAGTGGGCTAGCCTATATTTATTGGACTTGTCATTAGTAGACACATTAGTTAGTCATGACAATATTATATTGAGCCCAACATGATTCCAAGCCCAATAGACCTTCTTCCTTAGTTAATTAAGGAGATTAGATTAATTTTCATTAGTTTAGAGCTTTTTCAATATAGCCATTCCTAATTATCCCTCATAACTAACTAGTGGGGGTACTTTAGGCATTTGTTGTTGCTTGAAGGGGAAGAAAGAGGGGGTCGGCCATTTAAGGCTCTTCATTCTCTCTCATCTTTATTAGTTCATTCCAATTAGACCTCAATTGTGTTCTTCCCCAAATTGACTTATCCCTCCACAAATTTAACCCAATTATCTCATTCCCTCTCAATTTCATCAAGCAAGGAGCATTGGAGCTTAGATTTGCAAGGAGCACTCAAAAAGGAGCTTTGTGGCAAGAAATTGCGTCCATTGAGTATTTCATTGAATATCCATCTTCCAATAGATAAATTCTGAATCTACTCCTTAATTTAGACTATAATTCATGCATTTAACCATTAGGAATTATTTCTTAGCTTAAGGCTACCCATAGGACCAAGAATTAGGTTCTTATGACTTGTATTATAAAAGTTACATGATGATATTTGTCCAATTAGAAAAAATTACAAGATTGACACATCAATTGTGTGTCTTGAGACCAGTTAGATCGAATTAGACTTAGATCGGGATTGTAGGACTAAGTACGTGTCCACAATTGGACACAAGTAGAGTGTATCATAGAATTTAGTGATATAGTGTGATACGAGGCACATTTTGGGTGTTTGTATCAATGCTTTTCAATTTCTATTGTAGCAAGTTACATTAGTTATATATAGAAGTTATATGTGTGTATAAATGACTATTTTGGAGAATTAAGGGTTTTAGTATTCCAACTGAGTATGTATCATAGTGTATTATATATATAGATGATATGTATTCGTATATAATTAAGTGTGTGTGAGTGGTGTAGATATAGTGTATGCATATTAGATTTGAGTGCTGTACTGTGCACATGGCAGTGGACAACAGGTCTGCTTGGGTCGGGTTGCATCAGTATGAGTGAGTGAGTGTGTGATGCTACTACAGTATGTGCATGGTCGCATTATGTACTGTGTTTGATACTAGATTTAAGGCTTGATAGTGATATGGTGTATTTGTTCATTTGCATGTGAATGAAGGATTAATTGCAGAAGGATGATCTCAGTTACTTATACTCTAAGTATTAGTTGTTACTGATACGTTGAGTATCACTTGTGGTTGATACTTAAGGGCAGTCATTGCACAGTTAGGGGGGGGGTAACTGAGATTGGAAGTTGAGTTGTATTAGTAGGTGTAAATACCCATATTTTTAGAAATTAATTTTAGAATTTTAATTATTGGAATTATGAATTCTTGAGATTTTGGGAGATTTTTCTGTAATTTTTAGCTAATTATAATAAATGTTCTTCATGGAATCATATTTTTGTTTATTAAATTAATTATTTAAAATAGTGCTAAAATTATATTTTTGGGTGTATAACTAATAATAGAATATTGTGTAATTTTTCTGAAATTTATTCGGGTCCAAAACTATTTTTAATGACCATACATATATAAACCAACCCAAACAAAACTAAACTGAACCAAACCCAAACTAAACCGAACCCGACCTAGACCCGAACCCTCTACCCGATAACCCGACCCGAACCCGAAACCCTTCAGCTACAGTAATTTTCCTTTCCCTCCCAGCAGCCCGCGCCACCCCTTCCCTCCTCTTCTAAAATCGTCGACCGGTCCTCTTCAGCTCCCTGTAATCTCCCCTCCCTCCACCCTATATAATCCCTAGCCTAGCCGAACCTCACCACCATCATCTCCTCTATCAACTTGACCAACCACAGTCTCCGACGATCGCCCGACCGCCGCCGCACGCCGCCGTAAAGTAGCCGCCTGAATTTCCGATCAACAACAGTAGCAAGGTTCCCTATTTTCCACCCTTATATCTACTTGCACATTAATCCAAATGTCGAACCGTCGAATCCTATGCGAAGATCACATGACCCTCTTAAATTCTGTATAATTATTTTGGTGTATCGTATTCTGTGTCGATCATAATTCGCAACGCAAAACAAGAAAAAATGACCAAATTTGTAATTCAGAAAACTGTCCCAAACACCCATGTTCATGGCTATTTTTCTTCTAACCTAGTTAATATTTTTAAATTCTACTTGAACAGTAATTTAGACAACATAATCAAGATTTAATCCCTTTAATTAGTTTATTTTAATTTGTTGTATGCTGTAATTTGTTCGCGGTTGAAGTTGACCAAAAATTTGGTTTTCTAAACCCGAATTTTTCTAAAATAGGGTGCATCCTGCTAAACGAGGTAACTTTATCATGTACAAATTATAACGAAAGGCGTGTATCGTCAACACGGATGTGTGAGATTTTGCGGAAGTTGATTTGGATGTACGTGCACTCCGGAATCAATGCATATACTTCGAAAAGCCTCGTATCGGCCTGTTCTGAAATTCATCATAATTTTGTGTATGCTTATCATTTCGTAACAAAACTTGCACCATCGGATTCATAGCATTACGCTGTTCATGTGACCCAAGTTTGGTTCGATTCTGAGAACGTTGACGAAACAATATTTCGTGGGCCCCACGGTTCCACGTGATGGGCAATTTCGTGATCGGCTCATCGAAATTCAGTTATAGACTCGTAGACACTAAGTTTGACAATTTTTGGAGATCTTTGTCTCTGGCACATTTTTTGGTGTGAAGTGGGCCACATGTGGACCCCGCTTTGACCATAAACTGTCAATTCTGCCCCTGTATCTAAATTGGACTTATGGGTAGTCAATCATAGCTATTTCATATATTCTGAGAGGGATGGTAATATTTTTTTTTAGCATTCATAGGCGTACCTGGAGATTTTACTTATATCGGAGCAAATGTCGGAGCTCAAAACCCAGGCAAGTGTACCTTGCCAACTTGTAGTAGATCTTGTGACTTTATTGTTTTTGTTCTTTTTATATATATATTCTGTGATGTACCTGTTCAACCTAGGACCGTGGGACATTACTTAATGTCCGAACAAGATTCGGGTGTCGATATTGTATTCGGAGTCATGTAACGTCACTTAGAGAGTTGATTCCACGATCCTATATTTTACATGCTTGCTTTACCAAGTACGTCATACCATAGGATAATTTACACTAATCATGTGATATAATCTTTTCTGAGTTATTCATGGTAATTCAGTATAGGTTTATAAGATTTGTGACATAAGACTTGCATACATAGATATCATTATGACTCATTGTACTAGCTAGAGGTCATGATCTTGCATGTTATGGACATGAGACGTGAGGTCACATTGGGTGGGGAGAGACACACAGGTTACAGGCTGATTATATATATACTTATGTTATTGGAGAGTGCCTTAGTCTCTGTACCAGAGCTTTGTCATATGTATTTGGTCCTTCGTGATATTACTGCTACCGTCTCTCCGACACAGAGCTTGTAGTGGTTTCAGCCTGATTACTAGTGATGCTCTCAACTAGCATTTTATATAGCTGGTTATATAGCTTGCTCTGTGGATCTATTTTTATATGCTATATTTTATTTGGCTTGAGTTATTCTTGTACCTTGCTATGTCCCATGAGGACCTGGATCCGGATTATGTCCCCAGGTACAGCAGAGGAGGAATACCCCAAGATATACATGACAGTGTTGACGCTAGAGCGGTACTGGCACCAGAGGACGAGGTTGTGCCAGGGGATTTCTTCTGATTATTCTGTTACATACTCAGTTTTTTATGCTTCAAGTTATTTTATATCTTGACTCTTGGATTTATGTATTAACTTATTTTATCGGGTTATTTCTCGAGATACTATTTATTTGGACTTATTGATAGATTATATTTTTTTATCTATTATCTTGATTAGTCTATCATATTTAGTTATGTTTCTTTCTGTGGATCAGTTTAGAATTATTCTGTGATAGATGGTGTGGAATGTATTAATATTTATTATAGCTTAAGTGCACTCTAACGGGTCCATTAAATTGGGTTTGTCCATTAGAGTTATGATGTTGGCCATTGCCACATGGCTAGTCCCTCGGTATTTTGAGACTGGGGCGTGACATTATTTTTTGTGGTGGCCCATACAGGTTTATGACTATGTTGCTTCGGTTTCAACTAAGGAACCGAGCAAGGCTGCAATTAGGATTGGATAAATTATAGGAACTCATCCACATATTGATACGTTCTTAACCTCTATATCGAATTCGAATTAATTTCTTGATATGCATCCTGCCTTGATTTCTCTGTGCGCCTCTCATAGTTTACTTTGTATACAGAGTAATGGATCTATGGGCCATTGACGAGACTCCTGCGGGTACACCACAAGGTGTTGTGATCACTTACGACGATGGAGTGACACAATTGGGTGGAGATTCCTCTATTCAACAAAGCAATCAAGCAGTTCAGCATGCCTCGAGGTTCCGGCGAGACGATATTCCACCACCGCCGTAGTTTACTCCACCGATGCTCATTTTTCCAATAGAACAGCCTCTGGACGGACAACAGATGTTCCAAATATTCTACGCAATGATGTAAGCCCAATAACAGGTTCATTAAGAGGCTCAGCGTCATGAGGCAGAGAACCTAAGAAATAGTATAGTGACCACACTAGAGTAGGTGAACCCACCAGCTAGACGGCCACCGATGGGATCTATCACTGATTTTTGCCAGCTGAAGCCCTGTACCTTTTCAGACCAGGAGGATCCCACTGAAGTTCATGAGTGGCTTACAACCACTCAACACCAAATACAAGCAGTTGAGCTTCCAAGGGAGCATTGGATGACTGTCGTCAGAATGCAGTTAACGGATAATGTACATCACTGGTGGCTATCTAAGGAGAGGCAGCTCAAACCAGACCGACTCACTTGGGAGGAGTTCTCTAGACTCTTTCAGGAGATGTACATTCTATCTATTGCTCGATCGAAACTTTGGGACAAGTTTAATTGCCTTACTTAAGACAATATGATAGTAGAAGAGTATAATACAGAGTTCATCCATTTAAGCTGCTTCGCACCTACACTAATTCCGACAGAAGAAGAGAAGGCTGAGAAATTCTTTGACGGACTAAATTTTGAGCTACAGAGACAGATTGATTTTGTCATTTTACTTCTTATACGGACGTCCTTGCTGCAGCCCGACGCATAAAACGCGTTATCAGGAGGGAGTCCAGCCAGCCAGAAGTGGCCGCATGCACTAGCACCAGACGGAGCACAGTAGGAAGGAGCTGCAAAGCGACCACAGATGAATCCGTCACCGAGAACATTTATACCACTAGCACTAGTCCTTCCTACTTGTTACTACTGTGGCAAGGTAGGCCATATTGAGAAGAAATGCAGACACAAATGGGGATTATATTTGGCTTGCGGATCCATCCAGCATTCAGCCAGGGATTGTCCTGAGCATCGAGAAGGAGCACCGATGGTACATCAACAGGCTTTACCAGTACTGAGACCAGTCTATCAGCCACATAAACCAGATTATCCAACACTAGGAGTACCACAGGCAAAAGTTGGAGGAGTCAGACCATCTGCACCGGAAGAATATCAGCCGAGGCCACCCTTGGCACCACAAGCAGCACTCTTCCAGCAGGCCCAGCAATAGCAGAGGGCACCACCACAGGGACGTGGACATGCTTTTGCAATGATAGTAGATGAGGCACAGACTCGAGGAGTAGCGAATATGAGTAAGATTTAATTTTATCATAGCTAGTTATATTCCTAGTAATACTTTAGCATGTGCCTGTTAGTTCCATTCCCAAGCCTATACCTAGTATTATGCTAGCATGAACTTGTTAGTCTAAATTAGTAACATGTCAGTGGTACCCAAGTTTTCAAAAGTTGTAGTTGATCTTCGTTCTAACCAGGCTTCTTTACTCTTGAGTTACTCATCTCTCATTGCCTAGGGAAAAGTTTTCATTTATTTCTTACGTTTTCTGCTTGAACAAAACCATCACCCTTACATTCAATTTTTTCTTGTTCATGGTCTCTTATCCTTTGTGTCATGCTTCAACAAACATATCTTGTAACCATGTCATCTCTTCTAGAGCAAACTTTTTCTTGATCGGTTATATTTTATTTTCTTAATTGCCAGGACGCAATTCTTTTAAGGTGGGTAGATTATAAATACCCATTTTTAGAATTTAATTTTAGAATTTTAATTATTGAAATTATGAATTCTTGAGATTTTGGGAGATTTTTTTGTAATATTTAGCTAATTATAATAAATATTCTTCATAGATTTATATTTTAGTATATTAAATTAATTATTTAAAATAGTGTAAATTATATTTTTTGGTGTATAATTAATAATATTGTGTAATTTTTCTAAAATTTATTGGGGTCTAAAACTATTTATATATATATAAACCAACCCAAACCAAACCAAACTGAACCAAACCGAACCTAAACCAACCTAAACCAACCCAAACTAAACCGAACGCAACCTAGACCCGAATCCACTACCTGATTACCTCGATCCGGACCCGAAACCCTTCAGCTACATTAACTTCCCTTTCCCTCCCCGCCGCCCGCGCGACCCCTCCCTTCCTCTTCCAAAACCGCCGACCGGTCCTCTTCAGCTTCCTATAACCGCCCCTCCCTCCACCCTATATAATCCCCAGTTTATTCGAACCTCACCACCATCATCTCTTCTACCACCCCGACCAACCACAGCCTCCGACGATCGCCAGACCGCCGCCGCACGCCGCCGCAAAGTAGTCGCCTGAATTCCCGAGCAACAACATTAGCAAGGTACCATATTTCCCACCTTTGTATCTACCTGCACAATAATCCAAATATTGACCCATCAAATCATATAGGAAGACCACATGACCCTCTTGAATCCTGTATAATTAGTTCAGTGTCTTGTGTCCTGTGTCGGTAGTAATTCAAGATACAAAACAGGAAAAATAGACCAAATTTGTAGTTCATAAAACTATCCCAAACACCCATGTTCATGGCTATTTTTTTTCCAACCTAGTTAATATTTTTAAATTCTACTTAAACAATAATTTAGACAACATAATCGAGATTTAATCCCTTTATTTAGTTTATTTTAATTTGTTGTATGCTGTGATTTATTCGTGGTTGAAGTTGACCAAAATTTTGGTTTTCTAAATCCAAATTTTCTTGAAACGGGATGCGTCCCTCTAAACGAGAAAACTTTATCGTGTGTAAATTGTATCGAAAGGCGCTTATCGTCAATACAGATGTGTGAGATTTTACGAAAGTTGATTTGGATGTGCGTACACACCGGAATCAGCACGTATCCGTCGAAAAGTCCCATATTGGCTTGTTCTTACATTCGTCATAATTTCGTGTGTGCTTATCGTTTCATAAAAAAACTTTTGCCATCGGATTCGTAGCATTACGCTTGTCCTGTAGCCCAAGTTTGGTTTGATTCCGAGAACATTGATAAAACACTATTTTGTGTGCCCCATGGTTCTACTTGACGGCAATTTTGTGACCGGCTCATCGGGATTCAGTTATGGACGTTTCGTTGGGTTTGTATCATTGTTCTGGACTCGTAGACACTAAGTTTGATTAATTTGGAGAACTTTGTCTCTGACACATTTTTCGGCGCAAAGTAGGCCACATGTGGACTCCGCTTTGACCAGAAACTGTCAATTCTGCCCCTGTGTCCAAATTGGACTTATGAGTAATCAATCCTAGCTATTTCATATATTCTAAGAGCGATGGTAATATTTATTTTAGCATCCGGAGGTGTACTTGGAGATTCTACTTATATCGAAGCAACTGTTGGAGCTCAGAACCCAGGCAAGTGTACGTTGCCAACTTGCAGTATATCCTGTAACTTTATTGTTTAAGTTCTTTTTATATATATATATATTCTGTAATGTACCTGTTTAACCTAGGACCATAAGACGTTGCTTAACGTCCGAACATGATTCGGGTGTCGACGTCGTATGCGGAGTCATGTAACATCACTTAGAGAGTTGATTCCACGATCCTATATTTTACGTGCTTGCTTTACCAAGTACGTCATACCATAGGACACTTTATACTAGTCATATGACAGAATCATTCTTGAATTATTCATGGTGATTCAGTATAGGTTTACAGGATTCGTGACATAAGACTTGCATACATAGATATCATTATGACTCATTGTACTAGCTAGAGGTCATGATCTTGCGTATTATGGACATGAGATGTGAGGTTACATTCGGTGGGGAGAGACACACAGGCTACAAGCTGGTTATATATATACTTAGGTTATAGGAGAGTGCCTAGGTCTCTATACCAGAGCTTTGGCACATATATTTGGCCCTTCGTGATGTTACTGCTGCCGGCTCCCCGACTCAGAGCTTGTAGTGGTTTCAGCCTGATTACTAGTGAGGCTCTGAACTTAAATTTCACATAGCTGGCTACATATCTTGTCCTGTGGATCTATTTTTATATACTGTATTTTATTTGGCTTGAGTTATTCTTGTACTTTGCTATATCCCATGAGGACCTGGATCCGGATTATATCCCCAGGTACAACAGAGGAGGAATATCCCAAGATATATGGGACAGAGCTGACGCTAGAGCAGTACTGGCACCAGAGGACGAGGTTGTGCCAGAGGATTTCTCCTGCGTATTCTGTTACATACTCATTTATTTTTGCTTCCAGTTATTTTATATCTTGACTCTTGAATTTATGTATTAACTTATTTTATCGGGTTATTTCTCGAGACACTATTTATTTAAACTTGTTGATAGACTATATTTCTTTTTATCTCTTATCTTGATTAGTCTATCATATTTAGTTATATTTTTTTCTGTAGATGAGTTTAGAATTATTCTGTGATTGATGGTGTAGACGGCATTGATATTTATTACACTTAAGTGCACTCTAACGGGTCCATTAAATTGGGTTTGTCTATTGGAGTTGTGATGCTGGTCATTGCCACGTGGCTAGTCCCTCGGTATTTTGGGACTGGGGCTTGACATTATTTTTTGTGGTGGCCCATGTAGGTCTACGACTATGTTGCTTCGGTTTCGACTAAGAAACCGAGCAACGCTACAATTAGGATTGGATAAATTATAGGATCTCATCTACATATTGACACGTTCTTGACCTCTTTATCGTATTCGAATTAATTGCTTGATTTGCATCCTGCATTGATTCTTCTGTGTGCCTCTCATAGTTTACTTTGTATACAGAATACTGGATCCACGGGCCAGTGACGAGACTTCTACGGGTACACCACTAGGTATTTTGATCACTTATGACGATGGAGTGACACCATTGGGTGGAGATCCCTCTACTCAACAAAGCAATCAAGCAGGTCAGCACGCCTCGAGGTTCCGGTGAGACGATATTCCACCACCGCCGTGGTTTACTCCAAAAATGCTCATTCTTCTAATAGGAAAGCCTATAGACGGACAACAGATGTTCCAAGTATTCTATGCAATGATGCAAGCCCAACAACAGGTTCATCAAGAGGCTTAGTGTCACGAGACAGAGAAACCGAGAAACATTATAGTGACCGCCCTGGAGCAGGTGAATCCACCAACTAGACGGCTATCGATGGGATCTATAACTGATTTTTGCCAGCTGAAGCCCCGTACCTTTTTAGATAAGGAGGAGCCTACTGAAGTTCATGAGTGGCTCATAATCACTCAACACCAATTAGAAGCAGCTAAGCTTCCAAGGGAGTATTAGATGACTGTCGTCAGAATGCAGTTGACGGGCAATGCACATAACTGGTGGCTATCTGAGGAGAGGCGGCTCAAACCAGACCGATTCACTTGGGAGGAGTTCTCTAGACTCTTTCAGGAGATGTACATTATATCTATTGCTCGATCAGAATTTCGGGACAAGTTCAATCGCCTCACTCAAGATAATATGACAGTAGAAGAGTATAATACGGAGTTCATCTGTTTGAGCTGCTTTGCACCTACACTAATTCTGAAAGAAGAAGATAAAGCTGAAAATTTCTTTGACAGACTAAACTTTGAGCTACATAGACAGATTGGCTCTGTCGTACCTACTTCTTATACGGACATCCTTGCTGTAGCCCGATGCATGGAATGCGTCATCAGGAGGGAGTCCAGCCAGAAATGGCCGTATGCACTAGCACCAGACCGAGCGCAATAGGGAGGAGCTGCAAAGCGACCATAGATGAATCCATCACCGAGAGTATTTACACCACTAGCACTAGTCTTTCCTACTTGTTACTACTGTGGCATGGTAGGCCATATTGAGAAAAAATACAGACGCAAATGGGGATTATTTTTAGCTTGTGGATCCAGCCAGCATTCAGCCAGGGATTGCCCTGAGCATCAAAAAGGAGCACCGATGGTACATCGATAGGCTTTACCAGCACCAAGACCAGTCCATCAGCCACATAGACCAGATTATCCAGCACTAGGAGCACCACAAGCAAAAGTTGGAGGACTCAGACCATCTGTACCGGGAGAATATCAGCCGAGGGCACCCTTGGCACCATAAGAAGCACTCTTCCAGCAGGCCCAGCAATAGCAGAGGGCACCACCACAGGGACATGGGCAGGCTTTTGCAATGATAGTAGAGGAGGCACAGACTCAAGGAGTAGCGAATATGAGTAAGATTTAGTTTTATCATAGCTAGTTATATTTCTAGTAATACTTTAGCATGTGCCTGTTAGTTCCATTCTCAAGCCTATACCTAGTATTATGCTAGCATGAACTTGTTAGTCTAGATTAGTAATATGTCAGTGGTACCCAAGTTTTCAAAAGTTGTAGTTGATCTTCGTTCTAACCAGGCTCCATTACTCTTGAGTTACTCATCTCTCATTTCCTAGGGAAAAGTTTTCATTTCTTTCCTACATTTTCTGCTTGAACAAAACCCTCACCCTTACTCTCAATTTTTTCTTGTTCATGGTCTCTTATCCTTTGTGTCAAGATTCAACAAACATATCTTGCATCCGTGTCATCTCTTATAGAGCAAACTTTTTCTTGACCGGTTATGTTTTATTTTGTTAATTGCGAGGATGCAATTCTTTTAAGGTGGGTAGATTATAAATACCCATATTTTTAGAATTTAATTTAAGAATTTTAATTATTGGAATTATGAATTCTTAAAATTTTGGGAGATATTTTTTATAATTTTTAGCTAATTATAATAAATGTTCTTCATGGATTTATATTTTTGTGTATTAAATTAATTATTTAAAATAGTGCAAATTATATTTTTGGGTGTATAATTAATAATAAAATATTGTGTAATTTTTTTGAAATTTATTGGGGTCCAAAACTATTTTTAATGACCATATATATATAAACCAACCCAAACCAAACCAAACTGAACCAAACTGAACCTAAACCAGCCCAACTAAACCGAACCCGACCTAGACCCAAACCCACTACCCGATAACCCGATTCGGACTCGAAACCCTTCAGCTACAGTAACTTCCCTTTCCCTCCCCGCAGCCCACGCGACCCCTCCCCTCCTCATCCAAAACCGTCGACCGGTCCTCTTCAGCTTCCTGTAACCGCCCCTCCCTCCACTCTATATAATCCCCAGTTTAGCCGAACCTTACCACCATCATCTCTTCTATCACCCCGACCAACCACAACCTCCGATGATCACCGGACCGCCGCCGCACGCCGCCGCAAAGTAGCCGCCTGAATTCTCGAGCAACAACAGTAGCAAGGTACCCTGTTTCCCACCCTTGTATCTACCTGCACAATAATTCAAATATCGATCCATTGAATCCTATCCGAAGACCACATGACCCACTTGAATCCTGTATAATTAGTTCAGTGTATCGTATCATGTGTCGGTCGTAATTCGCGACGCAAAACAGGAAAAAAAGACCAAATTTGTAATTCAGAAAACTGTCCCAAACACCCATATTCATGGCTATTTTTCTTTCAACCTATTTAATATTTTTAAATTCTACTTGAACAATAATTTAGACAACATAGTCGAGATTTAATTCCTTTAATTAGTTTATTTTAATTTGTTGTATGTTGTAATTTATTCGCGGTTGAAGTTGACAAAAAATTTGGTTTTCTAAACCCGAATTTTTCCGAAATGGGGTACGTCCCTCTAAATGAGAAAACTTTGTTGTGTACAAATTGTATCGAAAGGCGCGTATCGTCAACACGGACGTGTAAGATTTTGCGAAAGTTGATTTGGATATGCGTGCACACCAGAATCAAAGCGTATCCGTCAAAAAGTCCCGTATTGGGCTGTTTTGACACTCGTCATAATTTTGTGTGTGCTTATTGTTTCACTACAAAACTTGTGCCATCGGATTCTTAGCGTTACGCTAGTCCTGTGACCCAAGTTTGGTTCAATTTTGAGAATATTGACGAAACAACATTTCGTGTGCCTCACGGTTCTACTTGACGGGCAATTTCGTGACCGTCTCATTGGGATTCGGTTATGGACATTTCGTTGGGTTTGTATCATCGTTCTGGACTCGTAAACACTAAGTTTGATGAATTTGAAGAACTTTGTCTCTGACACATTTTTTGGTGCGAAGTGGGCCACAAGTGGACCCCGCTTTGACCAAAAATTGTCAATTCTGCCCCTGTGTCCAAATTAGACTTATGGGTACTCAATCCTAGCTATTTTATATATCTAAGAGAGTTGGTAATATTTGTTTCAGTATCCGGAGGCATACTTGGAGATTCCACTTATATCGGAGCAATTGTCGGAGCTCAGAACCTAGGCAAGTGTACGTTGCCAACTTGCAGTAGATCCTGTGACTTTATTGTTTAAGTTCTTTTTATATATATATATTCAGTGATGTACCTGTTCAACCTAGGACCGTGAGACATTGCTTAACGTCCGAACAAGATTCGGGTGTCGACGTCGTATATGGAGTCATGTAATATCACTTAGAGAGTTGATTCCACGATCCTATATTTTACGTGCTTGCTTTAACAAATATGTCATTCCATAGGACACTTTACACTATTCATGTGACATAATCTTTCTTGAGTTATTCATAGTAATTCAGTATAGGTTTATAAGATTCGTGACATAAGACTTGCATACATAGATATCATTATGACTCGTTGTACTAACTAGAGGTCATGATCTTGCGTGTTATGGACATGAGACGTGAGGTTACATTGGGTGGAAAGAGACACACAGGCTACAGGCTGATTATATATATACTTATGTTATAGGAAAGTGCCTTAGTCTCTATACCAGAGCTTTGGCACATGTATTTGGCCCTTTCTGATATTACTGCTACCGGCTCCCTGACAAAGAGCTTATAGTGGTTTCAGCCTGAGTACTAATGATGCTCTCAACTTGCATTTCATATAGCTGGTTACATAGCTTGCCCTGTAGATCTATTTTTATATACTGTATTTTATTTGGCTTGAGTTATTCTTGTACCTTGCTATGTCCTATGATGACCTGGATCCGGATTATGTCCTCAGGTCCAGCAGAGGAGGAATACCCCTAGATATACGGGACAGGAGCTGACGTTAGAGCAGTACTGGCACCATAGGATGAGGTTATGCCAGAGGATTTCTCCTAAGTATTCTGTTATATACTCAGTTATTTTATATCTTGACTCTTGGATTTATGTATTAACTTATTTTATCGGGTTGTTCCCCGAGACACTATTTATTTGGACTTGTTGATAAACTATATCTTTTTTATCTATTATCTTTATTAGTCTATCATATTTAGTTATGTTTCTTTGTATGGATGAGTTTAGAATTATTTTGTGATATATGGTGTAGACTGCATTGATATTATTACAGCTTAAGTGCACTCTAACGGGTCCATTAAATTGGATTTGTCCATTGGAGTTGTGCTGCTGACCATTGCCACGTGGCTAGTCCCTTGGTATTTTGTGACCAGGGCATAACAGTGTGTGCCTATTGATCTAATTATCCATCTATCTAACTATCTACCTATCCATACATGAATGAGCAGTACCATAGTTATGTGAGTAGGTTCGGATAGGGATCGATCAAGTATACAAATTGGGGAAGTATTTACAGTTGCAATGGTTGCAAAAGATTACATGTGCGAGGATGATCAGTTAAGGCCAGGTCTGTATGATTATAATAACTCACATGTAGTATCAGATACCTGTAAAGGAGAGGGGCTTAAGCTAAGGATTGAATTGCCTAAGAGGAAAGGGAATCAGTGACATGGGTAGAAGTATCAGTCCAAATTTAGACTAGAGGGAGAGATGGGTATTTTCAAGTTCATATCAGAGGGAAAAAGCATCTATATATCTGTGTACAGATGATGGTGCTTTGGTATTATCTGTTTCAGACCTGGATTTTGGCAGTAGCTCTAAGAGCAATTAGGATGAGCTGGTATGAGTAAATTGGAAGTAAGAAATAGGAATACAGGGTTGCTGTGGGTAAGCCTGAGGGATAGTGGAGTGTCATTAAGTGTATATGGGTCGGTTGTGCATAGGGAGCTAGTAGGAGTTTAAAGTTAGGTGAGTATGTGTGTATATAGTTAAATATAGAATTGTGTGTATAGTTATTTAAAATAGATATAACTAACTAGTAAAGGAAGTTACCTTAGTGCTAATACCTATTATAGCTTATATACTAAGGTAGTAACCTAGTATAGCTAATATAGGCTAGTGTTAGCTAGTTGGTGACTAACATGGACTAATTACCTTAGGTAGACCTAGTTTGACCTAGTCGGACTAATGTAACCTAGAAATGGCCTAAAAATCATATTAGTGCATTTTTTAACTAATTTCTTACTTCATAACACCAAGTAACATGATATTCCTATTTTGGTGTGCGTAACACTAGCTCGGATACCGAGATATACCATTTTCTCCGGACCATAGGCGAGTACATTCTCTAATAGTTTCCTTATTTGATAGCCTCTATGTTTCATGTATTTTGTATTAAGATAATTGATTCCTGAGATGATTGTTTCACGGATTGGTATACGTGAATCTTGGTCATGATATGTTATTGTCGTGATGACTCAGTGAACACTGTATCCTACTTCATGATTACTCAGTGATTACCAAAATATCTTAGTCATTATATAGACCATGATCATAGTGCATTATATTATAGACCGTGCGGTATGATATACGTGTTATAATGCGTCATGATTTGGATTCGTGTACTAGTCGGGGTTTGTGAAAGTATTAGTCGATATGTGATTATATCTTATAGCTCGTGATTTAGTCTAGCCCGTGATAGTTAGCAGATCATGTCACTCACGCGTGATCATGCTAGCTCATATTTTATATATAGCCCGTGTTAGGCCCAAGTCGATCATATTATCTTACTAGTATTTTAAGACACATTTTATATATTATTTTTCTCTATTCTAGTTAATTATATTTTGTTTCTCACCATATTATTCTCAGTTCTTGCCATTTTTTATCGTGATAATCTTCCTCGTGATATATGCTAATTCAGTTATTTTCATCATTTATTTTTATTGCTATTACTGTTTGATAGTTTCTGTCAATTATTGGAGCTACTATTTGGGTTGTACTTCGCTCCAATCCTGACTGGATATATTTTTTTAGATAATTTATTAGAGGAATGGTGTCCTACGTACTATGGACCACAAGATGGCGAGCGAGTTGAGATATCACCCGTAGAGCCTATTGAGTTAGCACCAGCAATTGATGAGGCATAGTTAGTTTATTCTTGATATTGTATATATATGTCTGTTAGACATTGGCATTGTATTATTATTTAAGATCTTGTGTTGAGTTAGACTTGGACTTGTGATGTATTTGTGACTTTATTTCTTTCCTTCTATTCCATATCGTGCCTTATCATCCTCTAGTTTGTTATTATGATTGAGTATTGTTTACCATTACCATTTTATCATATTGTCCTCCATTTGGAGTTAAGATAGTATGACAGGTACCTTATATATATTGTGTGAGATATTTAGGTAGTATTGTTGACCTAGACAGCGTTCTACCATCGATGTTGCAGCGTAGGCAGGACGTACCCACATACTCGTGCCCTTATACCAGATGTGGGTTGTGACACATTTTTGTGGTGGCCCATACAGGTCTCAGGCTTCGCAACTAGTGCGATGTCTAGTAGTAGTACTTAGACTTAGAGTATTACTACAAGCCTTCTATTAGATATAGGACTAAGGATAGAGGATGAGTGGATACTCAATCACAACTAGAAAATATTTCTAATCTATTAATTTTGCTATCTTTATCATTCAGAATAATTACTTTCTTTGGAATATTATTGTCCTTCCTTGATGCTATCATATCTTGCACAATAGTGATTTCTTTGTTGAATCTGTCTTCAGGATGCTTTCGAAGACTCAATCGCAGCATTTTAGAGCAGTTTTAGCGAGGTTCGTTACTTTATCATCTCAGAGAGAGCCAACAGTGACTGTTTCTTCTTCTTCTTCCGCTTAGATGATTGCTTCATCAGTCTAGGTGATTATTTTAGCAGCAGCTTTTGGGGGTGCTCCACCACCCATTCAGAGGATTATTCCATCAGTCATGGAGTATCTTCTACTACCACCACCCATGTGAGCAGATGGGACATAAATGTTCGCTATATTCTAGAAGATGATGGCAACGTAGTAGAGACATACAGCTGCTCTACGTCAGGGCATCGAGAGTGCTCACCAGTTAGTACTAGCTACTGTGGAGTTGGTAGCACTTGTTCAGCCACAGTTCGTACTGCTCCATCCCGTACCGTACTAGCCGAAGACGGATGTATAAGCATAAAATATGCTGGGGAATTGTCTGCGTATTTTATAGTCTAAACCCCCAACATACATGAAGTCTCTCTCTGCATAAAACAAAGCTTCAAGGTTGTTTGGCGTAAAATAGGGCTTAGAGTTGTCTGCGTAAAACAAAACTTCAAGGTTGTTTGGCATAAAAAAGAGCTTCAGAGCTGTCTGCGTAAAACAGAGCTTCAAGTTTGTTTAGCATAAAATAGGACTTTAGAACTGTCTTCGTAAAACAGAGCTTCAAGGTTGTTTGGCGTAAAATAGGGCTTCAGAGCTGTCTGCGTAAAACAAAGCTTCAAGGTTGTTTGGCATAAAATAGGGCTTCAAAGCTGTCCGCGTAAAATAAAGCTTCAAGGTTGTTTGGCGTAAAATAGGGCTTCAGAGCTGTCTGCGTAAAACAGAGCTTCAAGGTTGTTTGGCGTAAAATAGGGCTTCAGAGCTGTCCGCGTAAAGCAGAGCTTCAAGGCTGTTATGCATAAAAGGTTGCTATACCTTCCTGCATAAAGTTTAAAATATGTTGTTTTTAATGCAGCATAAAGTTGTACGAGGAACTGTTCGTATTCCTCGGATGAATTTTTTAGTCAAATCAGTGAACCTGACATTTGACAAAAGTACTGCACGATGATCGAGAGAACGGCTGTGATGATGATTTTGCACAGAGACCCAAGTTGTCATTTTGTGACATATTTTTGATATAAGTCATTTTTACTCATTCAAAGGAAGAAGAATGGAGTCTTCTGAATACGTTGCCTATTCTACATTGACAGAAATGAGTTTTTACGCTCAAGACAAGACAAAATCAGATGCCACATCAAAAGCTGTTTCTTATACAGAACTCGAGGCATATCTCTGTATTTTATGCACGAGATTGAGACATATCTCTGCATTTAATGCACGAGATTTTGTTCCTTAGAAGTCTAAGACTGTGACTAATATGCTCACATCACCATCTTTGCATTTTACGCCAACTAGGCTATTTTCAACTATAGGAGTACGCCGTATGCTATCTCCTTAAAATATGCCAACTCGGCTATATTTACAAAGGTACGTTGATAAGGCTACTTAGCCCAGAATACGCTCAAGACCTCAGTCGTGAAGGATAATTGGCTATTTTACGCTGGTTATCTATTATTCATGAATCATCAAGTTTTACGCAGGGGCCGTTACCTACGTGGCTTGCATGCCATGATCTTCGAGAAGCAGATATATGCATTACCTTATAAAGGGATGCGTGTCATATGCAGATTCAGAAGATTATTTGAATGTGGGTAGCAGTTGTCATAACCGCAACGTAAAGGAGGCAATCTTCTTCACAGTTTAGCCTTTTACGCCAACAAGACAGTCATTTGGCTTTTACGCCAACCAGGTAGCCCATAATACGCTCAAGACCTCAGTCATGAAAGATAATTGGCTATTTTATGCTGATTATCTATTATTCATGAATTATCAAGTTTTACGCAGGGGCAGTTACCTACGTGGCTTGCATGCCATGATCTTTGAGAAGAAGTTATACGCGTTATCTTATAAAGGGATATGTGTCATATGCAGATTCAGAAGATTATTTGAACGCGGATAGCAGTTGTCATAACCGCAACGTAAAGGAGAAAATCTTCTTCACGGTTTGGCCTTTTACGCCAACAAGACAGTCATTTGGCTTTTACGCCAACCAGGCTATTTTCAACTATAGGAGTACGCCGTATGCTATCTCCTTGAAATATGCCAACTCAGCTATATTTGCAAAGGGGCAGTTATCTACGTGGCTTTTATGCCATGATCTTCGAGAAGTAGTTATACGCGTTACCTTATAAAGGGATACGTGTCATACGCAGATTCAGAAGATTATTTGAACGTGGGTAGCAGTTGCATTAACCGCAGCGTAAAGGAGGCAATCTTCTTCACAGTTTGGCCTTTTACGCCAACAAGATAGTCATTTAGCTTTTACGCCAACCAGGCAGTTATTTGATTGATCTCTATAAATAGATACCCCTGCTACCTACGTTCGAAGGAGGTCATAACCCCTGGTCACAGGGTAAGAGAGGGGAGAATTGGTTTTGGCTGACAACTTTGGCAAGAATTCGATCATACTTACAACTTTCCTTTGGTCGGCTTTTGCCTTTAGTTCAGAGAAAGTTTGAAGCTTCTTCTACAACACTTCTTTATCATCGTGTAGTCCAAGGAACAAAGTAATTGACTGCAGATCAGACTTCCATAACAATACTTTCCCAGAATCATTTTATTGTACTTAATATCCTCGTATAGGATTATTTGTACTTTTCTCTTTTCTCGTTTGTAAGCAAAAGTTTCGTATAAACTTTATTTATCCAAACAATGGGTACCATCATTGACTTCAAAAGGATGGGGCCCAAAGACTTTAAGGGCTTCGAAGGGACATTGTACACCAACAATTGGAATGAGGACGTTGAGAGGGACCTGAGGCTAGCACAGATTCTAGAGGGCCTACAGGTGGAGGCAGCGGACAACCAGATGTTCGATATTGTGCTAACATGGTTTCTCATAGACCCGATGATCGCAGCGCCAGGACTGACTTGGGAAGCTTTTAAAGAGCTTTTTAAGGAGAAGTTCTTCCCAGATGTGGCTCTGAGTTCTCTAGAGAGCCAATTCCTAGATATCGTCCAAAGGAACATGATGGTAGATGAATATGCAGTAGAGTTCTACAGACTAGGTAGATTTGTATAGGGACATAATTCTCTAGAGAAGGCCAAAAGTTTCAGAAAGGAATGATTACGGAGATCAAATATCTTACTAGATGATACTGACGATGACATTTAAGGATATCTTGATAGACACACAGATAATAGAGGATGACTTGGATCTCAAATCCAAGAGGATGAGAGACACATCAGGAGGAGCTGGTAGTTATGCGGGTTCAGCCAAACGACCCCACTTCCAGCAGTAGATGACCTTCCCGTAGCAGAGACAACAATTTTATGCACCATTTCGAGCACCCGTGCAGCAAACATATCTGGCCCCGAGAGCAGCACAGCAGGCCCCACAGTATACTCATTATGGGAAGATTGGACATACACGGGAGGTGTCCAGGAAGAGGCTTGGAGTGTGCCTCTATTATGGAGAGCCAGGCCATCAGTTGAGGGAGTGTCTAGTGGCTCCGGTTCAAGCATGCCAGGGAGCAGCACTGGCATAGAGAGCACTAGCGAAGTCACCTGCGGGCCAGCAGAGGGGACCTTCTTTACAGACTCAGCAGCAATATTTTGTCTAGCACCAACAGAAGCAGAGAGGTACACCGCGAGGGCGAGCTTTTGCCATGGCAGTTGAGGAGGAGGAGTCGATCGGAGATATGATATCAGGTCAGTTCTCATTAATTCTATTCCAGTTTATACTTTATTTGATTTTGGTGCTTTCCATTCTTTTGTATCTATATATTTTTCTCTTAAGCATTGAGTAGAGTCTGAAACTTTTGCTAGGACTTACAAGATCACGACTGGGGGAGACATTATCCTATTCAGTGATGTTTTTACTGATTGGATAGTTATACTGGGAGGTCGAGAGTTGAGTGCGTGCTTACTCGTAATGCCACTTTCGAGCTATAGCATTGTACTCGGGATGGATTGGTTGAGTATGCACCATGCTAGTATAGATTGTCGAGGAGGGAGAGTTTTCTTTCGACCGCCAGGAGAGACAGAGTTTGGGATTTCCAATGGAGCATCAAAGAAAAATGAGGATTCATCTGGGGAGCTATGGTAGAAGAGAAGGAGTTGTCACATACATTGATAGCAGAGTTCATAGATATTTTTTTGGAGGAGTTACCAGGTTTGCCGCCAGACCGAGATATTGAATTCTCTATATATTTGGTGCCAGGAGCAGAGTTAATATCTCAGTACGTCTATAGAGTTAACAACAGCGAACTAGTAGAATTGAAGAATCTGGTGTATGAGTTACTGGACAAAGGCTTTATTTGATCCAGTTCATCACCATGGGGTGCTCCAGAATTATTTGTACCAAAATAGGATGGGTCGGTACGCATGTGTATCGATTATTGGGCTTTGAACAATCTCACTATTAAGAACAAATACCCGCTTTCGAGGATTGATGATCTCTTCGATCAGTTTAGCGGAGTGAAGATATTCTCGAAGATAGACTTGAGATCAGGTTACCACCAGGAAAAAGTGAAGAAGGGAGATATTTTAAAGATAACTTTTCGGACTTAGTACGACCAGTTTGAGTTCATGGTGATGCCGTTTAGGCTGACTAATTCCTCGGCGGTATTCATGAATCTGATGAACAAGGTGTTACCCCAGTATCTGGATAATTTTATGGTGGTATTTATTGATGGTATTCTGATATATTCGAAGACCCCGGAGGAGCATGAGGAGCATCTGAGGTTAGTTCTGGAGACTTTCAGGAAGGAGAAACTTTATGGCAAGCTTTCAAAGTGTGAGTTCTTCCTTGACAAGGTTGAATTTCTTGGGCATGTTATTACAGGTGATGGGATTTCAGTAGATACGAAGAAGATTTTAGCCATAGAGTCAATGGCTACTCCGAGTTCGGTGGCAGAGATCAAGAATTTTTTGGGGCTAGCAAGTTATTACCGGAGGTTTATCCAAGATTATGGAGTCAATAACTAGGCTGACCAGGAAGGATGTGGAGTTTGTCTAGACTAGGGAGAGTCAGGCCGCTTTCGAGAAGATGAAGAAGAGGTTGACGACAGATCCAGTATTGACGTTGCCATCAGGAGTAACTGGATTCACTATCTATAGTGATACTTCAGGGAAGGGTTTTGGTTGTATTGAAGCAGAATGTAAAGGTGATTGCCTATGCTTCCAGACAATTATGTCCACATGAGAAGAATTATCCTACATACGATTTGGAGTTGGCAACGGTCATCTTTGCTCTAAGGCTATGGAAATATTATTTGTACGGAGAGCGTGTAGAGATCTTCACTGAGCACAAGAGCTTAAAGTACGTATTTACCCAGAAAGAGCTAAACATGAGACATCGGCAGTGGTTGGAGTTGATGAAGGACTTTGACATATCATTGCAGTACCATTCAGGAAAGGCCAACATAGTCGCTGATGCCATGAGCTGGTAACCAGTACCTATGTGCTTGACAATAGACATATATTTATTGGTCGATCTTGAGAGCTAGGGTATTAAGGTGCTAGTACCAGGTGTCGAGATGCAGATGTAGGGACTGCAGATACAGTCAGAGCTAATGGACAAGATTCGAGCTAAGCAGTATGATAATGAGTCTCTGAGGAGCATTAGAGTACAGGTTCAGATGGGATTATCCATGGACTTCTCTATTGCGGAGGATGGATCACTACGATACGGTACCAGGTTATGTGTGCCAAGTGGGACATTGTGCAAGGAGGTTCTTCAGAAGGTACATCGATTATATTACTCTATACATCCAGGTGCCAATAAGATGTATAGAGATATGAGGAAGCATGTATGGTGGTATGGCATAAAGTTGGAGTTAGCAAACTTTGTATCCGGATGTTTAGTGTGTCAGCAGGTAAAGGAAGAGAGGCAGAGGCCAGGTAGTTTACTTCAGCTTTACCCGTTCTAGAGTAGAAATGGGAGCATGTTACTATAAATTTTATTTAAGGGCTTCTGCGTTCTCCAGGAGGTAAATATCCGATTTGGGTCATCGTAGACCGGTTGACCAAATCGGCCCACTTGTCATTCAAAGTGGGTACATCTATGGAAAAGTTAGCGGAGATGTATGTGCGACAGATTGTCAAATTGCATGGAGTTCCTGTGAGCATAGTCTCAGATCAAGATTTCAGTTTCATATCCCACTTCTGGAGGAGTTTGCAGGCTAGCTTGGGTACCCGGCTCAAGTTCAGTACCGCACATCACCCTAAGACAATGGGTAGTCAGAGTGGACTATTTAGACTCTCGATGATATACTTTGTACTTGTGTTTTGGATTTCAGAGGCTCTTGGGAGGATCATCTTCACCTAGTAGAGTTTGCTTATAACAATAGTTACCAGGCCAGTATAGAGATGTCACCATTCGAGGCTTTATAGGGACGGAGATGTCGTAATCCCTATCTTAGGATGATGTTGGAGAGAGAGCCTTCTTAGGACAAGAGATGATTGTGGATGAAGTTGAGAAGGTGAAGCTCATCAGGGATAGACTTCGAGTGGCATAACACAGACAGCGACATTGGGCCGGTAGCCACCGGAGACCTGTAGAGTTTGAAGTATAGATTTTGTTTGCTTGCTTGTGATTGTTTTATTTTAGATTGAGTGTTAAGGCTGTATTTACTCTAGGTTGGCGATCTGGTATTCTTGCGGATTTCTCCAACACGAGGCACGATTCGCTTTGGTGGAGGCAGAAAGCTTACTCAACGGTACATCGTACCCTTCAGTATTCTTGCGAGGGTCGATCAATGGACTACAGACTAGAGTTGTCGCCTATATTAGAGGAAGTGCATGATGTGTTCCATGTGTTGCAGATGAGACGGTACGTGGCAGATCCTAGTCACGTATTGGATTACTCAGAGATCGAGGTGGGTCCGACTCTCAGCTACCCAGAGCAGCCAGTGAAGATTTTGGATCACAGGAAGAAGGTGCTACGGAACCAGACGATTCTCTTAGTACGCGTCGCGTTGAGGCATCACTCTCCGGGAGAGTCTACTTAGGAGAGGGAAGCTGAGATGCTCGACCGATACCCTTATCTCTTTGAGACGTGAGGTATCATTATTTCTTGTTTTCTTTGATTGTTTGTTATAGTACTAGTTCTTCTTTAAATTTTGAGGGCAAAATTTTTCTAAAGAGGGTAGACTTGTCACTACCACATTTCTAGATGAGGGTATTTTGGTTATTTAGAATATTTATTAATTAGTGATTAATTATTTATATTATGTGTTACTAATTATTATATTATATAGTACTATTTGATTATTTGTTAGTGGGCTAGCCTATTTTTATTGGACTTGTTATTAGTAGATCCATTAGTTACTTATGACAATATTATTTTGAGCCCAACATGAGACCAAGCCTAATAGACCCTCTTCCTTAGTTATTTAATGAGATTAGTTTAATTTTTATTAGTTTAGAGCATTTCCAATAAATTCCTTCCTAATTATCCCTCATAACTAACTAGTGGGGTTACTTTAGGCATTTTTGTTGCTTGAAAGGGAAGGAAGAGGGGTCCGGCCATTTAAGGCTTTTCATTCTCACCCTCTTCATTAGTTCATTACAATTAGATCTCCAATTGTGTTCTTCTCCCAATTGACTTATCCCTCCACAAATTTAATCCAATTATCTCATTCCCTCTCAATTTTATCAAGCAATGAGCATTGGAGCTTGAATTTGCGAGGATCACTCGGAAGACGAGATTGAGGCAAGGAATTATGTCCTAATTGTGTCCATTAAGCATTTTATTAGGAAACTATCTCCCAATAGATAAATTCTAAATCTACTCCTTAATTTAAACTCTAATTCATGTATTTAATCAATATGAGTCATCCCTTAGCTTAGGGCTACCCTTAGGATCAAGAATTGGGTTCTTATGACTAATATTGTGAAAGTTACATAGTAATTTGTGTCCAATTAGGGAAGATTATGAGATCGACACATTAATTGTGTGTCATGAGACTAATTAGATCCAATTAGACTTAGATCAGGGTTGTGGTACTAGGTACATATCCACAATTGGACACTAGTAGAGCGTATCATTGTATTTTGTGATACAGTGTGATACGGGGCTCATTTTGGGTGTTTGTATGAATGCTCATTAATTCCTATTGTAGCAGGTTACATTAGTTATATATAAATGTTATATGCATGTATAAATGACTATTTTAGAGAATTTAGGGTTTTAGTATTCCAATTGAGTATGTATCATAGTGTATTATATATTGTACACCTAGTGTTTGAGTTAATGTCTAGTGTGTATGTGTGTGATATATATATATTTATATGTATGTATATATATATAGGTGATATGTATTCATATATAATTAAGTGTGTGTAAATGGTATAGATATAGTATGTACATATCAGATTGGAAAGCTGTACTGTGCACATGGCAGTGCATAGCAGGTCTGCTTGGGTCGAGATATATCAGTGTGTAAAACTGAGTGTGTGATGCTACTGCAGTGTATACATGATTGCACTATGTTCTGTGTTTGATACTGGATCTAAGGCTTGACAATGATATGGTGTATGTGTTCATTTGCATTTGGATGAATGATTAATTGGAGAAGGATGTTCTCAGTTACTTATACTTTAAGTATTAGTTGTTACTGATACTTTGAGTATAAGTTTTGGTTGATACTTAAGGGCAGTCATTACACAGTTGGGAGGGTAACTGAGATTGGAAGTTGAGTTGTATTAGTGTTTTTCTATTCATCTAATTATCCATCTATCTAACTATCTGCCTATCCATACATGAATGAGAAGTACCTTAGTTGTGTGAGTAGGTCCAGATGGGGATCAGGCCAGTATACAAATTGGGGAAGTATTTGCAGTTACAATAGTTGTAAAAGATTACCTGTTTAAGGATGATTAGTTGAGGCCAGGTCTGTGTGATTAGAATAGCTCACTTGCAGTATCATATACCTACAAAGGTGAGGGGCTCGAGCTAAGTGTTGAATTGAATGAGAGGGAAGAGTATCGGTGACATGGGTAGGATTATCAGTCCAGATTTGGACTAGAGGAAAAGATAGGTGTTTTCAAGTTCATATCAGAGGGAAAGAGCATCTGTGCATCTGAGTACTTAGGAGGGTGTTTTAGTATAGTCTGTTTCAGACCTGGGTTTTGGCAGTAGCTTTAGGAGATTTTGATGAGATGGTATGAGCAAACTGGAAGTAAGCAATAGGTGTACAGGGTTGCTGTGGGAATGCCTGAGGGAGAGTGCAGTGTCATTGAGTGTATATGGGTCAGTTGTGCATAGGAAGCTAGTAAGTGTTGTAAGAGTTTAAAGTTAGGTGAGTGTATGTGTATATAGTTAAATGTAGAATTATGTGTATAGTTATTTGAAATAGATATAACTAACTATTGTAGGAAGTTACCTTAGTGCTAATACCTATTATAGCTTATACACTACGGTAGTAACCTAGTATAGCTAATATAGGCTAGTGTTAGCTAGTTGACGACTAACATGGACTAATTACCTTAGGTAGACCTAGTTTGACCTAATTTGACTAATGTAACATAGAAATGGCCTAAAAAAATCATATTAGTGCATTTTAAACTTATTTCTCACTTTATTACACCAAGTAACATGATATTCCTATTTAGGTGTGTGTGATACTAGCTCGGATACCGAGATATACGATTTGCTCAGACCACAGACGAGTACATTCTCTGATAGTTTTCTTATTTGATAGCCTTTATGTTTCATGTATTTAGTATTTAGATAATTAATTCCTGACATGATGGTTTCACGTATTAGTATACAGGGATCTTGGTCATTAGATGTTATTATCGTGATCGTGATGACTCAGTGATCACCGTGTCGTGCTCCTTGATTACTCAGTGATTACCGTGATATCTTAGTGATTATGTTGACTGTGATCATAGTGCATGATATTATAGACCGTGCAATGTGATATTCGTGTTATAACGTGTAAACCCCCTAACCAAAAATAGGTATTTTGTGTATTTTATATTATTATATTTATTATAGATTATTTTCAATATTGAATTTCTTTAGAGTATTCTCTTAGTTAATTAGAAAATAAATTTCTTGATATATTTACTTATATAAATATTTATTTAGAATCATTTTTAGGCAATTTTAGATTTTTGGAAATTTTTCTAGAATTTTTAGGTAATTAAAATATAGGGAACATAAATTTTTAGGACTTCCATGATTTACTCCATACTTGCATATTGTTCCAACCAAATATTTATTTTAGGTTAAAATATTTAATTATATTTTTCTATAATTTATTTAGAATTTTAAGAAATTTATTTAGATTTTTGAAATTATTTAGGATTTATTTGGATATATATAGTCTTAATATTATATAGATGCTAATTTAGTGTTAATAGATATTAATAAGATTATATATAAATTATTTGTATTATCTTTAATTCTATTTAAGATTATAAATTATTGAGATGAACTCAAACTCTATTTTAAATTAATTCAAATCCTGAGCCTACTAGGAAAACAACTTCTTGCATATCCTATCCTTATTTAAACTGATCCTAATCATATCCAAATTAGCCAATCCTAGTCATATTCAATTAAGTAGTCTCCACCATTATAAATATCTATTAGACTTATGGAATAAACTCTTCTTTCATATTTTTCTTCCCCAAACTCCTCTCTTTTTTGTCCAAAAACAGTCAAAATTCGTCATAAATCTAGCCTCATTTTCTAGTAGTTATGACGACTTAAAAAGACGATATCTCCTATCTCCGGACTCCAAACGCGCTCCAATTTTTTTTGTTAGAACTATATCAAGGTTAGTTTTCTGATTATATAAATTATTTTAATAATTTATGAACCTATTTTTCAAAAAATTCTAAAAGTGCCAGATGTCCGAAATCAGACACATTTTTGTGTTTTCGAGATTTTGGGAGATCCCGAACTCAGAATTACTAGCCGTTTGAAGTTTTAAAAATTTGACATGATGAAATTCCATAAAATAATATTTCTAGAATTTAACATATAAGGTTAATTTACTGTAAAATTTGTGCAACATAGAAGTAAATAGAAAACCACTAAAAATTGTTATCTGTGCGCCCTTGTGGACATAATTCTTTACCGACTTGTGATTTTATAAAACTGTCAATTCTGGTATTCATGTAACAATAAAATCTATAGAATTATACACACAAATTAAGAATTTGAGTCAGTTGACTTTTTGGTCAACGGATTGCCACGATTTGCGTGCCACGGATCACAAATCCGTAAAGTTGACTATTTTTGGACAAAAATTAGGGTTTAACAATAAAATAAGATTATAATAAAATTTAAATAATATTTTAGGTTATTTTATTCATAATTAAAATAGATTAAAATGGAGGAACCTATTCACCCACTTTTGTAACCTAACTTATTTAATTTATGTAATGGGTAGATCGGACGAAGCCTTGAGTTGCGACTTCATCCCTTTTCAGACCAAGCAAGATAGCTTGCCAAATTGCTTACAATACTTTGCATGTTTATTATATTTTTATATATTTATTGCATATGTGTTTTCTTTCAGTCATAATTATATACTATATATATATTGACACACACTTGACACATAGTATCATGGGAGGGGAGGATAATCAGTAGGCGTATGGGCTATAACCACTCTGGTAAATCGTAGTAACTAGCACGCACTACGGTAGTTATGTCACGCTGGTCGCTACCCTCGAGGTATGCCGATTTCTGGTGTTGCGCTGGTCGCTACCCATGAGGTATGTCGATTTCAGATGTTCCTGACGTGTGTGTGAGTTGTGAGATTAGATAGAGTAGCCTACCATGCCCATACGTTGAAAAGTTGTCCTCATTATGCATTTCATATAGATTGTCAAGTACAACGTATTTATATATTTTCTATCTATTATGCATGTTTTACTCTATTCAATTGTCATGCTTCTATGTATCTTGTTACGTCCCTCTGAGGACCTGGTCCCTTTCTAGGTGTAGACGATCATGACTATTTGCAGGAGCACGGATCAGGACTTGCTACTCCAATCTTTTTCGAGGAGGTCTCTCTTCGAATCTCATTGTTCATTAGTTGTACATTATGTGGTTTCTCTTCTATTATAGTTGGAAGTGGATTTGTCTCCACCCAACTACTTGTTCTTATCAAGCATTTCATACTTGATTCAGTTATATAGTTGATTGGTTATTTGATTCTGCGGATGAGATCTAGTTATGCCCTATAACTTGTGATAATATATATACCACATGTGAGTTAACATTCATATTACAGCGTACGTGTATATTATGGTATTCCTATATTGGAGTTGCCATATACATATGGCTGACATGCTTACGTATTTTTAGTCCTACATATTTTGGGACTGGGACGTGACATATTTTTATGGTGGCCCATGCAGGTCGAGTGCATATTGTCTCGATTACGTTACTGTACCGAGCAAGCCTGCGCATAGGATTAGAATATAGGATCTCAACCACTTATTTAATCACCTCCCTTGATTTTATTTCGCATTCTTATTTGATTGCTTGCATTGCATCTTGCTTGATCCTTTCACAACGTCAATCTTATCTTTTCTTTCGTGCTTAATAGGGGTTAGGAAGATGACTAGTACTAGGTATATATGCTCTATTATTCAATAACACTATTAGTTAAATTCTTGTAAGTTTGGTAGTTTGCCTCAAAATCTAGTATCACATAGTCCTTTTGACCCATTAATGAAGTGTAATTAAATGACACCAACTATAGGCTTGCATAAGAAAATAGTGTTTATCCAAACTGTAGAACTTAGAGACCTATACCCCTATTTGGTTGACTTTAGACTTAGACAAGAAGTTAGTATGGCAACTGTAGAGGCACAACAACGGTCTTCTTGATGAACTTAAATTATTCTGTACCTTTCTCCATAATAATCCAGCGTACTTATATTTTCTGGAATACCTCCGCTTATGCTGCTATTTTATAGCCTAGTTTTTCAAGCTTATTCTTTTATCGAGGTTGTTCATGACATGTGTTATTGGGGACGCCTACTAATACATTGTCTAAATCAGAATCAGTGTATTGCGGTCTGATCAACCTTAATGCACTTGATTCGCTCTTCGCATGACTACTTTACGTGGGTTGAGATATAGTTGACTCAGCATGTTAGACGAATATACTTGCCTTTAGACATGTCCGAGCATATTTTATCGGTTACATAATTGTACTGATATGAGCATATGAATAGGAATTTACCAAAATAAGATTTCAATCCACAACTGCCCTGACAACTCTCTTTTTGAATTCTTTAATCGCCTTGAACCCCGTACTTGTATTCTATCGCCTCCTCCTTGAATTCTTTATTATCGTTTTTCGTATTCCCCTAATTCGAAAAGACGAAATCTCGTGCTTGGTATAAGTTTGATACATGGATAGTACTATATTTACCCCATAGGCCAATCACATTACTTGGTGACTATCTTTTGTAATTAAGGGCATAAAATATGTGAGATATTTTATGGATTGAATAACACGATTAAATAATTTGAAGAAGTTTTTCTTAAATGTATAGCCTATGTAATAGATCGATAAATTCTAAATTGGCTAGAAGTCACATTGTCAACTTGAGGTAAAAATAATTTAGATTGTAATCAAGTAAGATTAGATTGAGAGATTTAAGTCATTTTAAGAATTTTTAGAAGAATGATTTAGATTATGATGATTTAACTTTAAAGATAAGAATGCCTTATAGAATAAATTTTAAAATTTTGATATTGCGGACCAAATATTTATAATTTGAGCACATGATTTAAATTTTGAATATTGAAGATTAAATTAATAATTTAAATTTTGAGGATAAAAAAAATATAGAACTCAAAACTTGAATATTGATGGATTGAATTCAAAATTATACAATTTGATAATTTGAATTAAAAGTTAAATTTTGATTATTGGATCACCAATTTGAAATGTTGATAATAGAAATTGAATTTAAAATTTGAAGAGTACAAAATTCTTAAGTTGAAAATAGGAATACAATTTGATTAGATTTGTTTATTATTTAAAATCAAGAAAAAAAATTATTATAGTTGGAAATCATGATTTAAAATTTGATGTGGGTTATTTAAATCTTCAAGATGTCATATAGATTTGAATTAAATTTGGATGTTGATTATTTAAAAATCTAGAAGGAATTATGATAGGTTAAATTTTGATTTAAATAGTTGTTATTTTAATTTTGAAGAGATTGTGACAGATTTGAATAGATTTTGTCATTTAAATTTTTAAGAAGATTGCGGTTGACTTGCCTTAGATACAAATATGAAAGATTTAACAAATCGTTCCTTATTTTTAATTTCGAGCAAAATTTTTTTTGTAAGTTGGGTAGATTGTAAACCCCCTAACCCAAAATATGTATTTTGTGCGTATTTTATATTATTATATTTATTATAGATTATTTTCAATATTGAATTTCTTAAGAGTATTCTCTTAGTTAATTAGAAAATAAATTTCTTGATATATTTACTTATATAAATATTTATTTAGAATCATTTTTAGGCTATTTTAGATTTTTGGATATTTTTCTAGAATTTTTAGGTAATTAAAACATAGCGAACGTAAATTTCTAGAACTTCCATAATTTACTCCATACTTGCATATTGTTCCAACGAAATATTTATTTTAGGTTAAAATATTTAATTATATTTTTTTGTAATTTATTTAGAATTTTGAGAAATTTATTTAGATTTTTGAAATTATTTAGGATTTATTTGGATATATATAGTCCTAATATTAGATAGATGCTAATTTAGTGTTAATAGATATTAATAAGATTATATATAAATTATTTGTATTATCTTTAATTCTATTTAAGATTATAAATTATTGAGATGAACTCAAACTCTATTTTAAATTAATTCAAAACCTGAGCCTACTAGGAAAGCGACTTCATGCATATCCTATCCTTATTTAAACTGATCCTAATCATATCCAATTAAGTAGTCTCCACCATTATAAATATCTATTAGACTTATGGAATAAACTCTTCTTTCGTATTTTTCTTCCCTAAACTCCTTTCTTTTTCGTCCAAAAAATAGTCAAAACTCGTCATAAATTCAGCCTAATTTTCTAGTAGTTATGACGACTTAAATAGACGATATCCTCTAGCTCCGGACTCCAAACGGACTCCAATTTTTTTGTTAAAACTATATCAAGGTTAGTTTTCTGATTATATAAATTATTTTAATAATTTATGAACCAATTTTCAGAAAATTCTAAAAGTGCCAGATGTCCGAAATCAGACGCATTTTTGTGATTTCGAGATTTCGGGAGATCCCGAACTCGGAATTATGAGCCGTTTGAAGTTTCAAATATCTGACATGATAAATTTCCATAAAATAATATTTTTAGAATTTAACATGTATGTTTAATTTACTGTAAAATTTGTGCAACATAGAGGTAAATAGAAAACCACCAAAAATTATCATCTGTACGCCCTTGTGGACATAACTCTTTACCGACTTATGATTATATGAAACTGTCAATTTTGGTGTTCATGTAGCATTAAAATATATAGAATTCTACACACAAATCAAGGATTTGAGTCAGTTGACTTTTTGGTCATTGGATTGCCTCGATTTGCATGCCACGGATCAAAAATCCGTAAAGTTGACTTTCTTTGGAACAAAATTAGGGTTTAACAATAAAATCAGATTATAATAAGATTAAAATACTATTTTAGGTTATTTTATTCATAATTAAAATAGATTAAAATGGAGGAACCTATTCAACCACTTTTGTAACTTAACTTGTTTAATTTATGTGACGGGTAGATCGGACGACGCCTTAAGTTGCGACTTCATCCCTTTTCAGACCAGGCAAGATACCTTGCCAAATTGCTTATAGTACTTTGCATGCTTATTATATTTTTATATATTCATTGCATATGTGTTTTCTTTCAGTCATAATTATATACTATATATATGTTGACATACATTTGACACATAGTATCATGGGAGGAGAGGATAATCAGTAGGCGTATGGGCTATAACCACTCTGGTAAACCATAGTAACTAGCACGCACTACGGTAGTTGTGTCACACTGGTCGCTACCCTCGAGATATATCGATTTCTGGTGTCGCGCTGGTCGCTACCCTCGAGGTATGTCGATTTCTGATGTTTCTGACGTGTGTGTGAGTTATAAGATTAGATAGAGTAGCCTACCCATGCCCATACGTCAAAAAGTTATCCTTATTATGCATTTCATATAGATTGTCTAGTACAGCGACTTATATATTTTCTATCTATTATGGATGTTTTACTGTATTCAATTGGCATACTTTTATGTATCTTGTTACGTCCCTCTGAGGACCTGGTCCCTTTCCAAGTGTAGACGATCATGACTATTTGTAGGAGCACGGATCAGGACTTGCTAATCCATTCCCTTTCGAGGAGGTCGCTCTTCGAGTCTCAATGTTCATTAGATGTACATTATGTGGTTTCTCTTATATTATAGTTGGTAGTGGATTTGTCTCCACCCAACTACTTGTTCTTATCAAGCATTTTATACTTGATTCAGTTATATAGTTGATTGGTTATTTGATTTTGTGGATGAGATCTGGTTATGCCCTGTGACTTGTGATAATATATATACCAAATGTTAGTTAACATTCATATTACAGAGTATGTATGTATTATGGTATCCATATATTGGAGTTGACATATACATACGGCTGGCATGCTTACGTATTCCTAGTCCTACGTATTTTGGGACTGGGGCGTGACATAACATGTCATGATTTGGATCCATGTACTAGTCGAGGTTTGGAAAAGTATTAGTGGATATGTGATCATACCTTATAGCCCATGATAGTTAGCAGATCATGTCACTCACGCGTGATCACACTAGTTCACCTTTTATATATAGCCCGTGTTAGGCCCAAGTCGATCACATTATCTTACAAGTATTTCAAGGCATATTTTATATATTATTTTCCAGTTTATTACATTACTTTTTCTCACTATATGGTTCTCAGTTCTTGCCATTATTTATCGTGATAACCTTTCTCGTGATATATGCTAGTTCAGTTATTTTCATTATTTATTTTTATTGATATTGTTGTTTCATAGTTTTTGTACAATTATTGGAACTACTTTTTGGGTTGTACTTTGCTCCAATCCTGACTGGATATATTTTTAGATGATTTATTAAAGGACTGGCATCCTACGCACTATGGACCACAGGATGGCGAGCCAGTTGAGTATCACCCGTAGAGCCTGTTGACCTAGCATCAACAGTTAATGAGGCATAGTTAGTTTATTCTTGATATTGTATATGTCAGTTAGCTTTGGTATTGTATTTTTATTTGAGATCTTATGTTAAGATTAGACTTGGACTTTTGATGTATTTGTGACTTTATTTCTTTTCTTCTATTTTATATGTTGCCTTATCATCCTCTAGTTTGTTATTGTGATTGAGTATTGTTTACCATTACCATTTTATCATATTGTCATCTATTTGAAGTTGAGATAGCATGACAGGTACCTTATATATATTGTGTGAGATATTTAGATAGTTTTGTTGACCTAGACATCGTTCTACCCCAGATGCTGCTGTGTAGGATGGACGTACCCATGCACTCGTGCCCTTACATCGGGTGAGGGTCATAACAGTTTTCAATCTCCTGCCTGCTCGTGATAAATAGCCGGGCTGATACCTCTTACCACATCAAGGGGGAAGGTTATTTGGGTCATCCAGATCTTGCTCCAGACTTGATACATCAGACAATACCTTCTACTACCAAGTCCAAGGGCAAGAATTTGAAGTCCTACTATACAGATTTTATCCCTTCCGAAGAAGCTATAGCGGGAACAATGATGTCAGGCCTGGCGTACTAATACGAGTACGATACCCCTGGCAATGGTGCTCTACCAATCGCCGCACCAACAACACCCAATCTGGGTCCATCTTAGACCCCCGCAATGGACAAGTATTAGCAGAAAGAAACTCGCTATGACAAACCGCTGTGCAAAGATACAGCTCAGGGGATGGAGAAGCCCTACAAGTTCAACATCTTGGCACAATTGGCCAATACCACAGCAAAGTTTTCACTATTCGAGCTTTTCCGATTCTCCAGATACTCGGGTTTCTCTGAGTGAGGCATGTAGAATATCGACACCTACATGGCCTAGGTTAAGCCGTCAGATGAGGATCATGACGCATGCCCCCACTGCAATAATGTGATGGAGGTGATACACAACATCATATTCTCTCAACAAGATATATTGCTAAAGAGCAATCAGCACGATCATTTTCTGGCGCCATCAAGGTGGACCGGATGTACATTGACCCCGGCTCGTCAATTAGCATTATCCTTCAGAGTCTGTTTTATACCTTGGGAATCCTGATGCATCGCCTTAAAGCAACCAACACTGCCATAAGTGGCTTCAACGTAGGGAGAAGCTATCCTCTAGGCAAGATTCGCTTGAAATATCATATCGACAATTTGAAAACAGAGGTCACCTACTATGTCATAGATGTAGACGTATCCTACAACGTCCTGTTGGGACGTTTATGGATACACCAGTACATGATTGTACCGTCGACCTTGCACCAGTGCTTGAAGTACATGGACTATCATAGCATCATTAAGACATAATTTGTCGATATGGTTCCATTCAAAGGGGTTGAGGCCTATTACTCTGACTCGATCCTATACAAGCAAGTCCACCCAGATGAAGGTGGATAAAATACCGACGATGAGGCAGAGACTGGGGCAACATCGAACGAGCCCTTGCGAGTCCATCTCAAAGCACGCCCTCCCGATACAACCCCTCCTTTCATGGTGAAGGCATATCCAGCACGTACTACAACTTCCAAACCTCCAGAAGTAAAGATGCGTAGGAGACCTCCGAAGTCGTCGCTCGCACTGGGGGTAGATATCGGGAAGGACGAACTAGAGGAGTACATAGCCGCTCATGCTAATGTTCCTTCTCTTGACAATGTAATTACTGAGAATAAGATGCCTTATTTTATGAATAAAAGGATATCTTTGAACTACTCGGATATTGCACATCTCAGCACATTATGTTCCAGGGAGCAAAGTCTTGGCTTGCACCTGCATACACAGGTGACTACCACCTATGCAGTCAATCGAGTTCTCCCCAGTCAAAACTCCTACTTCATAGTTTCAGCAAGGAAGAGGAGAGACAAACTCATCATCTTCGGCAGAGTGGAAAGTCCATAATCCTCCGTCCCAGAAGAACTGGAGCCAGAACTCGATACCGGCAAGATACTACTTCATCAGTACAGTTCTCAAACCAAGCACCTCATCCAAAAGATGGTATACGATTGAAAGCCGCTAGGGGCTTGAACCACGACAAAGGACGACGGTTGCCTCTATGTCTGCAGGCTCCTACAGGCAAGTCTGAGAATTACTACCATAAGATCAAGCATGGCTTTGGGTACGTCACGTCTCCAACAACTCCCGAAGGCTCGGATGAAGAAGATGAGTCACACCCTCACTCTTCAGAATCTTACTCTTGGTACTCCGATGTCAATCTCGGGGAGATACTCAAACAAACATTATTTGCCAATATAGTGTCAGCTGACCCTGATGAAGACGACGATGATCCTCCATAACTCTTTGAAGTAGAATCATGGGCCCAATGCCTAGACGCACAATAGGAGATGCAGTTCAAACAACGAGAACCTCCTACTGAGGACGTAGTCATAAAAATCGATATGGGCGACGAATCCTCCCCTAAACCAATATTCATTAGTAAGAGTCTGTCCGATGAGGATCGAGAATCCCTACTACAGGTTGTCAAGAAATACATCGATGTCTTTGCCTGGAGTTATGAAGACATGTCGGGACTAGACCCCCATATTGCGGTCCAGAAGATTAATATTTTGCAGAATGCTAAGCAGATCAAGCAACAACAACGACAGTTCCGATCGGACATCATGAATGCCATCGAAGTTGAAGTCAACATACTGATAGCTAGTTGCTTTGTATGCGAAGAACAACATCCGGATTGGATAGCCAATATCGTTGTCGTCGTAAAAAAGAATGGGAAGATATGGATCTGCATTGACTTTCGTGATCTAAATGCGGCATACCCTAAGGACGAGTTTCCCCTTCCGATCACAGACATAATGATCGACAACACTTATGGCTTCGAGCGTATGTCCTTCATGGATGTATTCTCAGGCTACAATCAAATCAAGATGTTTTTTGATGACGAGAAGCATACAACATTCCTAACACCGACAGGAGTGTACTGCTACACAGTCATTCCCTTCGATCTGAAGAATATTGGTGCTACATACAAACGAGCTATGAGCACTATCTTTCGTGAACACTGCACAAAGTAGTGGAGTATTATATTGATGACATCGCTGTCAAGAGTCACTCCAAAGATGATTACCTCCGAGGCTTGAAGACTGTGTTCGACAACATGCGTGAATACCAGCTCAAGCGACAACATGCGTGAATAAATCCTACTAAATCCTTCCTGGTAGTCTCCAGCGGCAAATTTTTTAGTTTTGTTATAACTTCGAAGGATATCCACGTAGACCCCGATAAGACTAAAGAAATCCTTGAAATGCACCCGCAGAAGAACCTCAGAGAACTTCGTGGCCTTGAAGAAAGACTGGCATACATCAGGATGTTCATATCAAACCTCTCCGGACTTTGTCAGTCATTCACTTAGCTCATGAAAAAGAGAGTCTCCGTTGTCTGGAACAAAGAATTCCAGTGCACCTTCGACGATATCAAGGAGTATATCATGAACCCCCCAGTATTGGTGGCCCCCGTTATGGAAAGACCCTTCTTGCTATAAGTGCAGGCACTGGATCTCTCCCTCAGAGCTCTACTAGCCTATAAAGTGATACAGATCACGAACAAGCCATCTACTACCTCAGCAGAATGATGACCGGTGTAGAGGACAAATATAACCCAATTTAGAAGGAGTGCCTCGCTCTGGTCTTCGCCATTTAAAAAACTCAATATTTCGTGGCAAGACAAACCATACATGTTATCTCGTGAGTTAATCCTCTCAGGTTCCTTATGACTAAACCCGGAGTGCTCAACTCTCGCCTAGACACATGGGCAATACTGTTATCGCCGTACGAGATGGTATTTGTCCTACAAAAGGCGGTCAAAGGCTGATTATTGGCAAATTTCCTGGCAACCCACCCTGTACCAGAAACCTTGAAGCTCTACGAGAAGATCCTTGACAAAGTACCAGACTCAAACATGTCCACAAGAGCAGAAGCCGTTTGGCTAATGTTCATTGACGATGCTTCAAGAACAGGACCCAAAGGTGATGTTGTCGCTGGCGTTAGGGTAGTACTAATTTCTCCACACGATCTGGTCATAAACTGCGCTTACTCCCTCATAGAGCCATGCTCCAACATTATGACAGAGTACAACGCCCTCATTATTGGGCTCCAACTCGCTAAATAAGTGGGAGTAGACTACCTAGAAGCCTACGGCGATTCCAAGCTGACAGTTAGTCAGGTCCGGGGCAAGGACTTAATTCCCTACCACCAAGCCGCCATCGGAATAATCTCTACCTTCGAGGGGTTCTTCATAGAGCACGTCGCTCGACTGCAGAACATTTATTCTTATGACCTGGCCGGCCTCGCTGCCTCCCTAGCAGTCCCTGTCAAAAACCAACAGCTGATCACAGTGGTCAGTCATGAGCCGGTCTACCCAAAAAATAATATCTATATGTGCCTAAGCTACACAGCGAAAGTAGATACCGACATCCAAGACTGGAGGCTCCCATTCATCGACTATGTAGTCTATGAAATTTTTCCCGAGAACCCAAAGGAAGCCACTTCCATCAAAAGACGTTTCTCCGTTTCTATTACGATACGACTACCATAATGTTGTATCGTTGTTTCTACGATAATCTTATACTACGGTGTCTATCTAATACAGAAGTGAATCAGGCTCTCCACGAAGCTCACAATGGAGTTTGCGATGCCCATCAGCCTGGACCCAAGCTACAGGACCGTCTTAGGAGAATGGATTACAATTGGCCGATAATGGTAGCTTAGGCTGTTGACTATACGAGGAAGTGTCAAGCGTGCCAAATTCACGCAGACTTTATCCACTAGCCCTCAGAATTCCTACACCCAATGGTAGCATCTTGGCCGTTTGAAGCATGGGAAATGGATATTATCGGACCAATTAGTCCACCTTCTTTTAAGGGATATAGGTTCATCTTGGCTATCACTGACTACTTCTCTAAATGGGCGAAAGTTGTTCCACTCGTGGAAGTTAAGTCTTCGAACGTGATCAGCTTTGTCAAGCATCACGTCATATACTGCTTTGGATTGGCACGGAAGATCATCCATGACAGTGGTCCACAGTTTACAAGTTTTGCTTTTTATCAATTTTGTGACAAAAACTGAATACAGAATATAGCCTCGACTTTCTACAACCTTGCAACAAATCGTCTGGCAGATTCATTCAATAACACCATAATAAAGCTACTCAAGAAGTTTACGTCATCCAATAAGCGTGACTGGAATGAGAAGCTTGGTGAATGTCTCTAGGCATACCGCACAACAGTCCGGACACCTACTAGCAGTACGTCATTCTTGTTGGTTTACGTAAGCGAAGTGATCATCTCACTCGAAATCCAAATTTTGTCACTCAAAGTGGCTCTGTCCAACCGATTGGCCATTGACAACAATCACGGCCGACGACAACAAGAGTTGGAAGAACTCGATGAGAAGCATCCCTTATCTCAACAGCGCATTGAACTGTACCAAGCATGCCTCTCGGATGCCTTCAAGAAATGGGTCAAGAAGAGGACTTGCCAAGTGGGTGACCTCGTCTTGACAGTAAGAAGACCGATGGTTATGACCGACAAAATGGTCGATAAATTCCATCCTAAATGGGAGGGTCCGTTCATTATGGAGTCCGTGTTCTCCAACAGTTCCTACCTCATCGCAAATCCAATGACGAATTACTCATGATGCCTATTAACGATAAGTTCCTTAAAAATTACTATGTCTAATCTAGACTTGTACTCATCTTACTATCGGTTGGACAACCAAAATGTATAGTTTATGATCCTTCGTTGTTCATTCCCAACAAGTGTGTAAGCACAATATGCTCTTTACTTCCACAAAAGTTGGACGAAAGCCATTGTCTGTATTCAGAAATTCTGAATACACAATAGAAAGTGGATCCTCAAAAACTCCCCAGTGGAGCAATTCTCAGGTATATCCCCACTCTCGGGTAGACCACTCATAAATAGTTATCTTGGGCATTCGTTCACGTCCACATCAGCTATGAACTACTGTCCTAACGATTATTCCCAGCAGGGTTTGCCATGTCCATATTATCTTTGAGCAAATATCTCTATATGACTATCGATTGTCACGTTCATAATACCTCTGACACCGGTGGTCATCTAAACTTATCACCCGTACTTAACTCTAAGTACGCCAGCATTGCTAAGTCCATAAAACCTATCACGTTCATATCACCTCTTATAGAGTTTTTTGCTCTGAACTTATTACTTGCACCCAAGTGCACAAAAAGTAATAGGTCTACCAAAAATTCCCCCAGTAGGAGGTCCTTAACAAACTGTTGTATTGTACTACATCCATATTACCTCTAGTACGATACCCAAAGTTCATACAAATAATTTCAACAAAAAGGAAAAGGCTTTTATTTCTTCCAAACGTGGAACCAAAAGCAAACTATATTTAAGGACTTACTAACGCCTCAATCAGAATAAAAAAAGAAAAGAAAAAAGGAAAATGGGAAGAAACAACCACTGATACTACTGATCAGTGCACAACTCTTCTAATCATCCTCGTAGACGTGCAACTCTGGCATCAATCTTAGCTTTGACCCGATGCTCGTCTTCTTGAGCTACAACAGCAGGATTACCGAGGTGAGCATAAGCCTGGTGCTTCTTCTTTAGTTTCTTCAGAGTATCTTCAAGGGCAGCAGAAGACTGGACCACGGTACGAGATTGTGCGCGAATAACCTCCCGCTCTTGGATGGCCTAATGAACACCACCCTTCAGGATGTTGAGGTTTGTCACGCCCCAGTCCCTAAATACGTAGTACTAGCAATACGTAAATATACCAGCCGTATGTATATTGCAAATCCAATATATGGAAACCATGAAACATACGTACGCTGTATTATGAATGATAATTCATAAGTGGTATATAATGTCACAAGTCACAGGCAACTAAATCTTATCCACAACATAAGTCAATAAATAAATAAACTAAACCAATATAGATCCAAATGATCCAGTCCAAAAAATTTAAAATAATAGTCGGGTGGAGACAAATCCACTACCAAACTAGGATAGAAATAGAATATATCTTCTTAAAATAAATAAGCGACAAAAAAGTTTTAACTAAAATACGAACCAATAGACACGAAGGTAAAGAGCTCCTCGGAAGAAAATAAAGTAGCAGTTCTTGATCTGTGCTACTGCAAATAGTCATGATCGTCTACACCTGAAAAGGGTGTCAGGTCCTTAGAGGGACATAATAAGTACACAAGAAATCGACATGCATAAAAGTAAGCAGTAAACAATAAATAGGATAACTAAACCATTTATGTGAAATGCACTCGAGACATCTCTAGTAGAGCATGAGGGGGAAGAAGAGAAGAATTCGTCATCCCACTAGGCGTTCGACAGAACTCGGGGGGTACACCATTTATACTATTTATACCAGAAGAAATAAAAGTCCCATACGCTCACTAGTAGACTCTCCACTCCCAATTTACTATCCGAACCGTATACGCGGTGGAGACATAATGCAACGAAGTCAATAAAATATAGAAAACTAGCCCAAACACCAACTACTAGCATAAGATATGAACTCACATATCGATGATCAGTCGATATGCTAGTCCATGCACTCCGTCACTCAGTGAACGTGTTGAACAAGTGTCAGGTCAGAAGATACCAAGTACCTTCACAATATACTAGGTAAGTCTGCTACTCTAAGACGTGTGCACACAACTAGCACATAAAAACTAGGCATATGTATACTGAATAATACAAACAAGCAAGGTGTACTTGCCTTCCAAGCCAAGCTGCGAGAACAACAGGTCTGGTCCGGTGCTCTCCACAAAAATATCCCGAACACCTACCAATTAATTATTACACTAACTAGACTATAATCTTCTAGTTAAATTAGGTTATTATGTAGTTATTAATTCTATATTGGTTGCACATGCAAGTAGCTACACGCCAATATATTATTATTCATTAAATATTGCCAAAAGCATTTTTAAATCATTAATTATTAAAAACTATTAATTCTGAAATTATTATTTATTTAGTGAAAAAATACAGAAAAAGTTGTTGCATGCACAAAGTTCCGTTGCGCGTCGACTAGGAGTTCTACCAACTTGACAACTAGTTTGTGCATGCAAGGTTGCCAACTTGCATAGAAAATTATTTAATATATAAAATATATTAATTAATATTCTGAAAATTATTATTTAATTTCTAAAAATTTATATTTTAATATTAAAATAATAACATCTATCAAAACTAGGTTATTATGGTTACTACAATGCCATGTATTGGTTTCATATCATCAAAGAGTAGTGTTGCATATAAAATTAGGGTTTTTCATGCATGCGGATATCATCATTCATGATATATCATGTTTATTGGTTCCTAAAATGGTTCTCACATGGAAAAATATATATTAAAAAGAAATTACAAAACTTACTTGAACATGATTACATCGGAGCTTCTTCTTCATATACAGACCTTTTGGAGCACCAAACGGACTCCAAACTCCACGAAACTTGAGAGGAATCTTGGGAGCTTCAAGTATGATGTAAATCTAAGGTTTTTTGTGATTTTTGCTGTGTAGAGGGATCTGAATTGCTGCTGCAACCAGCAACCAATATTCAGCCTAAAAGTGGGTTCGGTTGGGGTTTTAGGTGGCCAGTTTATGGGGGATTGAAAGGGGGAAGGAATGAGATGGAAAAGAGAGAAGAAAGGGAGGGGTAGAGGCTGCTTGGTCATGGGTTTGAGAGAGGGGGATGTCGGCTATTAGGTTTAGGTATTGGGGGTTGATAAATATATGTAGTTTATATAGGTGGGTGGTTAGGATTTGATTTTAGTATTTCTATCTATGGATAGAATTTAAAGAGACTAAAATTATGGTAAGGGATGCTCTAAATCTTTAAATTAGATTTTGAAAGATTTATTTCAGATTTAAATTGATATGCAACAAGATTGCATGGGGGTCTTTTATAATTTGGAAATATTTTATTTATGGACCATTTAATTAATTTGTTCAGATTTTGTGGATATATTTTCTATGTAAAATATGTTGTAGAGAAGGAAAAAGGTGTGTGGGTAGTGTACATGTTTCATAGGAATTGGTTTGAGAGTCCGAGTGGGATATTTTGGCTCGGTTCGGTTCAACTAGCCAAATAAGGGCAGTTTTACAATGTCAATGGTTGTATATGTTTGTCAATATTTTTGGAGTATGGGGGAGATCAAATTAATAAAACACCATATCCCTAATGTACTCGGTACAGTCAACGTCAATAATGTGAATTTTTTTGGAAGAGAAAATGTCGTGCATTGCTCAAAATATCCAAGCCATAGCAAAGTGTCATATATATATATATAAAGATTTTAGAAATTAATTCTTTAAATCTATTTAATTAAATAAAATAATCAAAATAATTGTAAATTAACAAATTAACCCTATTCCAAAATGAGGGGGCTTACAAGGTTGGCTTGGAGTTGTGCAATCTTTTCCTGGATCTCAGCAAAAGTATGGTAAAATCCATCTTCTAGAGCAAGGCAAGCCGCCTCGCTTACATCCAACTCGGTAAGTTGGATTTCCAGCTTCTTGAGTTCTTGCTCTAGACCCATCTTGGTCTTCCCATAGGCAGCCTTCACTTGTTCTACGAAGTCCATGAGGCATTCATACTCTGAGGCCACTATCATAGTGACGTCAACCTGCTGCACCTGCTGTAACTCGTTCAAGCGCTATTCTACTTCAGTTAACTTTTGAAGCAGCAGGTCAGCCATCTACTCACAGCCAGGAAGGATCTTCAAATTTTGTATCTTCCCCAGTGCACTGTGCTTAGACCAAACGAAAGACATCCCTCGTCCCAGTATATTTTGAACTCCTTGCTTTAATAATATGTAGAAGCCCAGAAGGATAACCTTGGAAGCGGCTGTTACTGCAACTTCCCTCGAAGTTTTTAATAAAAAAGAAATCGAAGGGATTACAGGCTATACAACAATATGGGTAGCGTATGAAACAAAGGGTATAACACTTGCCAAATCAGGTGGTGGAACCATATTTGCCAGATGACAAGTTGCTTTCGCAGCGAGCAAACTCTACCCCATCAAAAGTAGTGTCTGGATGCCAAGCAATCTGGGAAGCTTGGCCTTCACGCCAGTAAGACCCAGAATGGATCCCTCAGGAAGACCGCTACCCCCAGTAACTGAGGGAGTTGAGACTTTATGTCGTCCAACGTCAGCCCGAGGAGGTGACGAAGCGACGCTACACCAAGTAGGTCCGCAACAGTAGAGGCCTCCCTTATACTAGCCTCAATAGGAAGCCCCGTCGGGTGTTCTCCACCTGCAGAAGAGTGAGAGAAAGTCTCAGCCTCCTTATGAGCTCCTTCTCCTTCCCTCACATCTTTTTTGACAACCGACACTCCGGGGAGATCATCATCTGAAGCAGGCCCCGTGCCTGTCGAAGGTCCCTCAAGAGGTTCTCCAACCACAGAGGAAGATGGGACTGACCTAGGTCTTGCCCTAATGAGTCATGGTTCAGCCTCCTCCTCCATAATCTCTTCAGCTGCCACGTTAAATATGTTTATCATAGAGGAATGGCCTGTTGAATCAAAGCAATCAGTGAGTAACTTCACCCAAACGACGAAAAATTGAAGCCAAAAAATCTTATCTCTTAAGAAATGGTGAAATAATATACCTGGGTAAGGTATCGTAGTTGGCGATTCTGTCAAAATAGACAGGGTCGTCCCCATGGAGCCTACATCTCCAACTGAGGGGTTGGGCAATGAAGCGTCCCCTTCCTCGTTGAACCTTCCCACTGTCTCAAAGACAGGCTGGCCAACATACATTTTGCAGGAAGATGATGTTGTCTCCTCCTTCCGACAAGAAACTCCTGATGTAGCGGCCCATGGGGAAAGTATCCTTACCCCCGCTCCCGGTATCTGCATAAATTCAGATAAACCAGGACGAAGAGGGTCATAAAATGGGGACATAGCAATAAAGCTAAGAGGACGTAGGGATACCGCCTCGGCATCAAGAATGGGATCTGGTTGGAAAATTACCAATGCAAAGGGTCCTACCTTGTCATGCCCCGGTTCAACAGAACTGATTCGTCCTCGCGTTCAGTTCTGCAGAACCGTTCATCCTCGTTGGGCGTGTTATCGTACAAGTCTGGGGTTGCACTTGTACAAGGCAAAAACGTGCACACGTGTCAAATATCTTTTATAAATAGTTCATAACCTAGCAGCAGATTATAAAGCACACATTTGTATAGGAAAAAAATAATTTATTTAGTAATTCATTGCAACGAAGTACAATTTTTTCAATACAAAAATGAAAATGTATGAACGGCTTACATAGCTTTGCATAAAAGAAAGACTGATATGCTAACATAAAATAATGTTCTTATCCCATACATTATGCCTCTTTATTACTTCTTGAAAACTTGAAAGTAGCAACTAGAAATCCTTGAAATACTTTAAAATAGGAAGAAGCTTGAAAATACTGCAACAAAAGCTTTATCTCCCTTGAGTGCTCTCCATACCTCGGTCACCTGGTTTGTCCACACAGACGTGGGTCAGTACTTAACTTGTACTGGTGAGTAAAACTTTCCCACTCACCAAAACCAGCACTGCTAAATTAAGGCAACAGTTTAATAGGCAATATTATATATATACGATATTTTAATAGACACAAGTTCATAAGCAACAGTTCATGCAGTGAGATATATATAAGCTTTGCACATATGGAATCCTTACCCCGGCCAATGGTCGTTCTTATATAATTTATCGGATTATTCTTACCGCCCCTGTATAAGACATCATTAGTATGCAACTCTGTCACTACCACATTTTTTAGAAAAGGATATTTTAGTCATTTGATAATTAATTAAATATTGTGTATATTGAATATTTATTGTATTATTTATTTATTTTTAGAGTTAGATTTTATTTTGGACTTATTTTAGTAGACCTAACTAGTTAGTTTAGACCCTTGGACCCAACATTTATTCTAGTTAGATTTGAGCCCAATAGTAAGCCCATTCATTAGGAGGATAAATTAATTAAGTTAAACCCATTAGACTAAAATCTTCCCTCCTTAATTAGTTTCTTCATGAGAGACCACAAGGGGTATTATAGACTTTACATAGTAGCTTAAGGGAGGGGGCAAGAGAGGCCAATATAAAGAGGGTAAAAACTTTCTCTCTCTTTATTTTTTATTCCAAATCTAGATCTAGAATTTTTCTCAACCAAATTCTATCAAATCTCTACCAATTTCTCCTAAATTCCTTCCATATTCTTCAATTAAGGCTACTACAACAAGGATCTACAAGAAGGAAGTAAGGATCTACAAGGAGGAAGCCAAGATCTACAAGTTGGAGGCATTTTGGGGATTTTTATTGGGAACTATCTCCCAATAGGTATATTTCAATTTTTTCTCTCTTAGTAGACTCTAAATCTGTAAATTAACCATAAAAAACTACCCCATATGCATAGGCTACCCATAGGAATTAGAATTAGGTTCATAGGAGGCCTATGGAGAAAGTTATGTGTGTTTTTGTGTCAATTTTGGAGGAATTCCGAGATTGGCACATGTTGTATTTGTCAATTGGTCAACTAGACCAAATTGACATGTGTTTGATAGTGTGTGACTAGTGTCGTGTCCATAATTGGATACGTATAGGCCGTTTCTCGATAATTTGGCGATATGGGTTAATTTATGAGTTTTTTTCCGACACGGGACTTTGAGCATGTCACATTTTGACACGGACACGTAGTTGTGTAATTAACTCTTCGTATTATTCATATATATTATTTTAGACTTGCTCGTGTCCTTCGAGATTTGTTTGGTTGTATGGTAGGGCCGTATCGTAAACGTATCATAGAATGAGTATGATACGGGTGCGGTGCACTCTACGTATTTTTTGTATTGTATTCCTCAATTCTTTGACTTGTGTATATTTTTAGATATGACATATTAGTTATGATATATATATGTATATGTGTATGTATCTATATTATATTATATGGATATGTATAAGTGGCTATATGTATAGATGTAGTGATATACTAATATGTGTTTATATATATATGTAGATATACATCTATATATAGTTATATGAATGGTTATATATATATATATATATATATATATATATATATATATATATATATATATATATATATATATATATATGTGTGTGTGTGTGTGTGTGTGTGTGATTGTATATATATATATAGATAAGAGAGTATATATATATATATATATATATATATATATATAGATGAGCATATATGTATATATGTATGTGTGTGTATGGCATAGGTGTTATGTGTGTAAGTGGTTTTGTATATATATATATATAGATATTTGAGGTTATGTGTGTGCTAGGGGGTTCGGACAGCAAACAACAACAAAAAATAGCAAACAGCAACAGCAAACAGTAAACATCAAACAACAACAGCAACAACAAACAGCAACAACAACAACAACAGCAAACAGCAAACAGTAAACAGCAACAACAACAGCAAACAGTAAACAGCAACAACAATAGCAAACAACAAACAGCAAACAGCAACAGCAAACAACAAACATCAAACAACAAACAACAAACAACAACAACAACAAACAGCCCGAGCAGCAGCAACAGTCTCCAATAGGAGCAGTTGGCAGCAGGGTGTTAGCTAGCTAGGTGAGTTGGTTATTTGATAAGTTAGTTTCTTTAGTTATTTTAGTTAATTAATAGTTAGTTAGTTATGTATAATAGTTAGCCTAGTAGCTATATGTACTATATGTATCTATGTATTTGGGTATTGGTAGTAAGTAATTATGTATGTATATATATATCTATGTTTTAAAATATATTATATGATAAGATAGTAGGTATGTATTGATATGTATCATACGTTAGTAGTTAGTAGTATTTAATAGTTAGAATGAGTTAGCATATAGTTTAGTATTGGGAGTTATCTATATATTAGCTATAAATAAGGATTTGAATTACCTTGGGATAACAAGGTAATGTCAAGGTATTGGTCGATACTCAAGGTATTGGGTTTGAGTATCGAGATGGGTGTGTAGGTAGTGAGATACGCATTGGTTCAAAGCCAAGGTATCCAATTTGCATTTGTTAGCTAAGCTACAATATATATATATATATATATATATATATATATATATATATATATATATATATATAAGTATTTTTATATCAATAACTTGTGTATCTTAGGATACGGTATCTTGTTGGTTAGTATCTTAGAATAGCTAGTGTGGCCTAGTTTCATAGTGTGTGGACCTAGTATCCTAGAGATAGACTCATACAACTTAAAAATAGCTAGTTTGACCAAGTTTGACTACTTTGGCATAGAGTTGACCTAGTTTGACTATTTTGACTTAGAAATGGCTTCATGACCTAGAATTGAACTAGTTTGACTTAATTTCATTCCAAAACCTTGTATTGATACAATATTTCATATATAGGTCTGTGTGACACTAGTTCAGACTCAGTTTGACATTCATTGCTCTGGATCACAGGCGAGTATATTCTCTGATAGTTTTCATTATTTGATAATTACTATAATACAAGTATTTAGAAATGTTTTACAATACTCTTGACACATTAGTACACGGACTAGTATGCACATGGATCAGTCATGGAATATTATATATATTGTTTTATTATTCCTCGTGTTCTCAATATTTAACTTAGACAATGTTCAATATTCAATGTTCAATATTCAATGTTCATTATTCATTGTTCAATGTTCAATGTTCAATGTTTAAGGTTTAGTGTTTACAATGCCTTGAGTATCTTGCACCGTAATATGTCATGGTTGGATCCATTGTACTAGTCGGGGAAAAAAAAGTGTTAGCTAGATATGTGATCAAATCCTAGACAATATTCAATATTTAACTTAGACAATGTTTATCCAACCTTAAAGTAGACAATGTTCACCTAAGCCGATCACATATCTAACTAGTATTTCAATCACTTAGCATATTTACAGTTCTTCACCATATTCTAGTTTATTGTCTCATTCTATTGTCTTGTTCTATTTGATCATGACCAGTGTATACCATATTGTTCTTGTTTACCTGTTTCTTCTACCATAGTTGATATTGTTCATTATTTCTTGTCTTGTATTATATTCTCTATTTCTGTTTACAGTCATTATCAATTAATTAAAACTGCTATTGGGTTGTACTTCGCTCCATTCCTGACTAAAAATATTTTTTAGAGGATCCCGGGAATTGGTGTCCAATATACTATGGACTCCGACCTATAGATGGTGCAGACTTGGACCAACTAGTTCTAGAGTGACTGTCGGGAGATCTAGCCGGAATCACTTGTTAGCATAGTTAGTTCTCTTTAGCATTTTGGTACCGGATTTATTTTTGGCTTATATTTTAGATTTTGGTTATTGTTTCTATTGTTGTTGTTATATTTGTTTAGATTGTATAGTTATGTAGACTTTCTTGATATCTTATCGTGCTACAGAATTATGATTGAGTATTGTGTACACCCTTCTTGGAGTTGAGGTATTATTGGAGGTTTATGCATTATTATAAGATAATTAGATAGTATACTTGACCAAGATAGCTTTCTACCGTCGATGCTGCGGCGTAGGCTGGACGTACCCACGTACTCGTATCCCTTCATCAGGTACGGGTTATGACAAACTAAATCCCAATGGGTCATTTATGGTGTAGCACCACAATGGACATGCCGTATTGGACTTCGATAGGCGTGCGATACGCCATTCAAAGCAGGTAGCAAGCCTCAATAAATTTCTTGTTTATACTCGGCACTACCAAAGCGCTAATATTTCCCCTAGACCGAACGGTCCCAGTGCCCCAGGTTTTGTTCAAGAAAATTTACTACCTTATGCACAAGTTGTCCGTGACCATATAATGCATCTACGACTATATGATAACCATAAATAGCAGTGTAAGGTATTAAAAAATTTAGAGCAGCAATGCACAAATTTTCCATTCTTATTTCAGCATACTTATTCATTTGATTTGATTGATAGTTCGTAGACTCCAATTTACTGCTAAGTTATGGCACCAAACCATGACACAATGATTATATCCTTTCCTGTGTTATATAATTGAATTTTTCTTTTATCAATACAATTTTATTAATTTATAATGGCGGTATAAAACTTGTGGCATTAGTGGCTTTATCGATCATTGGACTTAGCAAGATTACAAGAGAACATTATTGCTTATTGGCATAAAGGAGAAGAGAAGAAGGGACATAACTTCTCACCAAATAGAGAATGCCGAGAGAAAAAAATGCTTACTCGCTCAGGTTTCGGTCACGCATCTATCTACATTGGCACCAATATTTAGTTAGACTACCATCTTTATTTCTCTTAAAGTTCTCTAGAATAAAAGCATGAATTGATAAAAATGGGCTAAACAATCAATCATCGAAAACCAATCACGAAAATGCATTCATCAAAACCAAGTAGCAAAAATCGAAGAAAGCCAACCAAAAATCCAATAAAAACTATTAGACTCATTCCAACAGAAGTCGATCCATCAATTGGAAAGGTTCAATGCATTATCCGTGATCGATTCTGCCATAAAGTTTTTCCATAGTCAATTTTGACTGAGTCAATCGAGCCACAAGCCTTATATAATGCACTGCTTGGAGCGGGGTGCTACATAATATACCACTAAAAAAGAGTTTTGTCCTCGAAACTTAAAATAAAGGTTCTACCTTTAGGTTATCGAATAAGAAAGAGTACTGCTTTCGCATCTCATCCTCAAGCTCCCATGTCGATTCCTCGACTCCATGATTCCGCCATAACACACGGACCAAAGCTATTGATCGATTCTGTAGGGTCTTCATTTTCCTGTCTAGGATCTCAACTGGTTCTTCCGAGTAAGATAGGTTGGCACTCAGCTCAGGCTGATCGAAGTTTACTATGTGACTCGGGTCATGCACGTATCTCCTTAGTTGGAAAATACGTAAGACATCGTGTACTTCTGTGAAAGCAGGAAGCAGTGCAAGTCGATAAGCCACTGGTGCCACCCTATCTAGAATCTCTAAACGTCCGCAAACGGTGGACTCAGCTTCCCTTTGACGCCGAACCGCATCACACCTCGCATATTTGTCACCTTTAGGAACACATGATCACCCTCCATGAACTCCAAAGGTCTCCAATGTACATCCTCGTAGCTTTTCTGACGACTTTGAGTGACTCAAAGATTTTCCTGAACCATGTGAACTTTTTCGATGGCTTGTTCGATAAATTTTGGTTCAAGTACTTGTCATTCACCGACTTCTTCCCAACATATCGACGATTGACACTTGCATCCATACAATGCTTCATATAGGACCATATGAATACTCGCTTGATAACTGTTGTTATAAGCAAACTCTGCTAGCGATATATAGGTATCCCAACTTGCCTTCAAATCTAGCACGCACAGTCGCAACATGTCTTTTATGGTTTGGTTTACACTCTTGGTATGTCTATCAATATGTGGATGGTACGCTGAACTGAAATACAACTTGGTGCCCATTGCAGCCTGAAGGCTTTTCCAGAATTGAGACAAGAATTGTCCATCCTTATCCGACATAATTGAGACTGGAACTTCATGAAACTGGACAATCAAATATAAGTAACTTGGTGCCAAACGGTCAGCGCTCTATGTATTATTGATTGCTATGAAACGTGATGACTTGGTCTGTTATCCATAATGACCCAAATTACATCATTTCCCATTGGCGTTCTCGGTAAGCCCACTATGAAATCCATTGAGATGTCCTCCCACTTCCATTCTGAAATGGCAAGATTCTGCAACTCTCCGTCTGGTCGCTAGTATTCTTCCTTCATACGTTGATAATCCAAACATCGTGACACAAACAATGACATATCTTTCTTCGTGCCATGCCACCAAAATACTAAGCACAAATCCTTGTATATTTTGGTGCTTCCTGGATGCAAGGTGTACTTAGCATAATGAGCCTCAGTCAGTATCTTCTTCTTGAGTTCATCATCCTTAGGCATATATAATCTTCCCTTAAGCCACAACGTTCCATCCTCGTATTCCACGAAATCGCTTTCCTTTTCTGCTAAAATTAACTCGCGTATCTTCTGCAGGAAAATGTCATCCTTTGTGCAGATTTGATCTTTTCGAGCAAGTTCGGCTCAAGCTGTAATTGAGCCAGCTGTGCTCCCTGTGTACGGAATTTATATTCAATGCCCATTTCTTCCAACTCTCTAAATAGCCTGTTTGACACAGATAATGATCCGATGAATTTTTGACTCAATGCATCTGCCACAATGTTTGCTTTTCCCGGCGTATAAGCAATCAAAAAGTCATAATCCTTTATCAATTCCAGCCATTGTCGTTGCCTCAATCTTAATTCCTTTTGCATGAATATGTACAAAGGCTTTTGTGATCCATGAAGATCATACTGGATACTCCATAGAGAATATGTCACCATAATTTCAAAATAAACACAATTATCGCAAGTACCAAATCATGCGTCGGATAATTCTTTTTATGTTGTTTCTACTGTCTTGAGGCATACATAATTACTTTCCCACGCTGCATAAGAACACATCCAAACCCGAGCGAGATGTATCGCTGTATATCTAAAATCTCTCAGGTCTATCTAAAAGAGTAAAAATTGGAGCCGAGACAAGCGCTGCTTCAGTTCCTGAAAAGTGCTCTCACAATCGTCTATCTATTTGAATACTAGTCCCTTTTGGGTGAGGCGAGTCAGAGACGACACAATTTTTGTGAAGTTCTTTATGAATCTTCGATAGTAGCCAGCCAAGCTGAGAAAGTTTTGATCACACTAGCCGATGTAGGTTATTTTTAGTCCACCACTGCCTCTATTTTCTTTGGGTCAACTGATACACCATATGATGAAATAAAATGCCCAAAAAAGCCACACTGCTCATCTAGAACTAGCACTTGCTTAACTTCATATTAAATTAATGTGCACGAAGTGTCTGCAATACGGTTCTTAAATGTTCAACCTGAGTTTCTCTATCTGTCGAATAGATTAAGATTTTATCGATGAACATGACAACGAACATGTCTAAGAAGGGTCGAAATACTCGATTCATCATATCCATGAAAGCCGATGGAGCATTGGTCAAACCAAAAAGCATAACCAAAAACTCATAGTGTTAATATCTTTTACAAAAAGCCGACTTCAAAATATCCTCTGGTTTGATCTTCAACTGGTAATACCCTAAACGAAAGTCAATCTTTGAAAATACTGTCGCCCCTAAAATTGGTCAAACAGATCATCAATTTTTGGCAACGGATACTCGTTATGGACTGTCGGTTTGTTTAATTCCCAATAATCTATGCAAAGACGCATTGTACCATCTTTCTTTCTTATTCACAAATAGAGAATACCGAGAGAAAATGACGGTTGCTCGCTCAGGTTCCGGTCACGCGTCTATCTGCATTTGTACCAATATTTGGTTAGACAACCGTCTTCATTTCTCTTAGAGTTCTCTAAAATGAAAACATAAAACTAAAATAATGGGCTAAACAATCAATTATCGAAAATCAATTATGAAAACGCATTCATCAAAACCAAGCAGCAAAAATCCAAGAAAGCCAACCAAAAATCCAACGAAAACTATTGGACTCATTCCAACAGAAGTCGGCCCATCAATTTGAAGCTTCATTGCATTGTTCGTGATTGATTTCGCCGTAAAGTTTTCCCATACTCAATTTTGACTGAGTCAATCGAGCCACAAGCCATATATAGTGCACCGCTAGGAGCGGGGCACTATATAGCTTCTCCTCTTCCTCGTCTCCCACAGCTTGCGTAGGGTCCTTGGTAGCAACCTTTTTCCTATAACTCGACCTCGCGGCTGTAGATGGTTCTTGTCTTCTCTTCTTGGATGGAGGGCTCCTCACCGCAGAAGCCCTGGCTTCATTAGAGAGTCAACCGAAGGCTTGGTATTGTCAAAAGTATTCTCTTTCCCCATCGTCGAGTCGGGGTCAGAAGCCAATCGTGCAGCCTTCCCCTTGCCTTTCCCTCGACCTTTATTTGACCCGCCGCTCTGGGGCTTCAGCTTAGTGCCCAAGATGAAGCTATTAACTCGATTAAAGCCGGGTGGTGGTGCATTCATGGTTACATAAAAGTTAGCCGCTGCATAAATAATATGTACCAAAACCTTAGTGTCCGGCAGCGTGAATCAGACATGGGTATTGGTGGCAGAATAATAATCCCAGGCTCGAGCTCCATCAAGAATGCTACCCTCAAAATCAAGACATGGGTTGCGATTGCTTAACATGAGTTAGTTGTACCAGAACTGGAGAGCAAACCTACTCGACAGATAAGGCTTCAGTAAGACAATGTTCCAATTATGGTACACTAAATACAAAGGTCGGATGGAGAGTAACCAACTGAAGAGCCTCGAAGATAATACCTGACGGTCAGTACCACCATCACAATGAACTTTAGTCACCTCATCCTCGATAAATTATGGGAACCGTAGTATGAGCCCAGGGCATCCCACCATATCGACGAATGAAGGCGTCAACTTCTGTAATCATCCTCTCGAGTCCAGGACTCATTAGAGATGGGTAGTGCATTAATAGCCACCCTATTAAATAATGATAAGATATCTCGACCCAGTTGAAATCCCCGGGACTGTCATGGGCCAGCACCTTGCTAGTAAAAGTACAAAGTCCGCAATGGATGTTGCAGACTATTGCTGGGAGTAAGACGAGACGGTGACCAAAATCCAACTTCACAGCAGGGAGGATGAGGTTGCAGCTAGACCTATCAATCAACCCAAAACCTCCTGGGACTACACAATTTTTTAGCCATACCATCAAGAATCCAGCCAGCATGACTTTGTTTGACAATAGCTGGCTTTCTTGATAAAAATAGCTGAAGGTATCGCCAGAGCTACCAAAATCTTTACCGGTTGCAGTCGTTATCTTAGTGCTGCATGCGAGATTGTGGATGACTGTGTTTGACCGATGTGCTCAAATGGTGACCTGTCCCGAAGCTACAATTTCAAAAAGTGATGGATCCAAGAAGTGGTATAGGGTAACGTCCCCTCTGTGCTTTTATACCCCTTCTTCAAGGTCTGCTGATAGGTGCTATGGTGACACAAGAACTCCCGATATACTGCAAGGAACCCGGGTGTTGTTCCTCCAACTCCTCGAATTCCTCATTATCAGGCGTATACTCTTCATACGGCTTGTCGCCCCAGGAAAACCGTAAAACGTCATACATCTCGAGAAGGGCGAGTCCCATCTCCTCGCCAAGGGTAAGGAAGGTCCCAGTGCGACAGTTTTATATTTCGGTCAAGGCCACGAATAATATCAGATTCTTCTCCAGGCTATAATAGGAACCCCTCATGACGTAGTAGAGATTGTCCTCCTTTAAAAACTATTCGTACTTCTCCAGTACCCATATGGTCAAAATGATCAAAGAAGGTGAATAATGCACCCAGTTGAGCAGGCATATTTTTTCCATTGGATAGGGCCCCTTGTCCGCAAACTGGTTCAAGAAGGTATCAGCGCCGTAGAAATAAATATTTGACCCCATTTCGCTCTCGAAGATGCCGGGTTCCAACTTGCAAAGGGAATAAGAAAATGATTCCTTGGAAGTCGCTACTTCCATCTTCAGCTTGGATTTGTGAACTCCCTTTTAGTCTGGAGTCAGGTTGCCCAACATCCTTTTCGGAAGAGACACCATATTGAAAGCTGACAAGGGCAAATAGTACTCTATCGTAGGTATCTGTATCTTAGTCTCGCTAGAGGAGAAGTTCCAGTTCTCTTTTATCTTCACCACCTTGGGGTCCGAGGTAGTAAGAGCATCCCCAAATAGGAAGATGGACTTCAAATAAGAAATATTCTTGTTATCTGCAATCGGCCCAGAGTTCAGTTGGCTGAACAGCTAAAACAAAAGCTGATCTGCTATCAACTTTAACCTCGCCTCAGATTACCCCTTTATTATTTGGCCCTATACATTTGCTACTATATGGTCAAATATTATGCCCAATGTAGCTTGGGCATGCCCAATAAGCACCTCCCCTGACGGAGCCATGGGTAAAGTCACTACAAGAGTCAGAAATTAGAAAACAGTTAGAGCCATCAAGATATCATGTGCACCAAGAGAAAACTTGGGCATATAAAGGCGTACATGTTTCCAAGTCATGTCAGACTCATATGGTGCCTTATATGTGACTAAGTCATGTCAAGCACGTGACAGGACATCCATGCGGATGAGTGAGACACATGCGACCAAGTCATGTCAAGACATACATACGGCCGAGTGAGATGCATGTGATGCTATCCATTAGGCCATGTCAAGACCGGCACATACGGCCAAAGTGAGACCCGTACATAAAACATACGACTGGGTCATATGGAAAGTCCGCACAAGTTCTAATCTATGCGGTAGACTATGTGCAAAGTGTTTACGTTACCAGAATCCTTCTGCTCCTTACCTTGGATGGGCACTTGAACGTCTGGATGGAAATTTTGGGCTCATCCTTGGCCTTAGAAGAGGACGTGGGGCGCTTCCCCTTGTCGTCGGCTTTTTTAGCCTTTGAGAAAGATGATGAAGCTTTGGGGGCCATGGCCATCGAGCAGAGAGTCAGATACAGAGGAAAGGTCGAAGACAAAAGGGAAAAAAATATAATAGAGAAAAAGTTCTCTCTAATCGCAAAACCGCTTATTTATAGTGCAAAGAAGATGGTGGCGACTCCTTGATTGTTGCAATACGTTGTCAGCATTAATGATGATGGCAATGCTTGGGTTTTTTACTCAACCTTATCCTTTGAGAAATCGTGACTTCGGGATCCTTACTGAGAGATGGTTCAGAATCCCAAGAAGATCCACTCAAGGATCGAGCCGAATCCTGCATTAAATAGAGATTTAACATCCTGGTAAAGACTCGTCCATGCGGCCCGCCATCCATGTGGCCTATGGTCCTCTCATCTATGCATCTTCTTCAAAGTATTCCAAACTTATCAGTTTAAAAACTTTAAAGGGGGTCTTGTAGAATTATAGATAATCTGGATCAATGCATCCAATAACCATGTGTCTCATGATTGACTCAAAAGAAATCAGGCAGCAGAATGACCATGCGGCCAAAAAAAAGTAGGATCCATGCATCCCATGCGTCTCTGGCCTCAGGCATCCCAGACCCTATACCTTCCATGCGACTCTGGTCCCAGTATCCAGGACCTCATGTGTTCCATACGACTCTGGTCCTATGTGTTTCAGACTCCATACGTCCAACGTGGCAGGGTTCCCTGAGACAAAATATTTTTATTATGACTGAAGTGATTCTCTCTAACTAAATATGGGCTACGTATCAAGATGACCAAGTCACGCAAACAAAAGACGAGAACCGCCTAGATCTTCAATAATAATAAATCGCAACAAACGTCCATATGGCAGCTCGGCCTGGACTTAACTATATATTGTTAAAGGTATACACGTGGTAACCTAGCCATCATATGCGCCTATAGTTGCAACCGTATCCCTTTGAAGGAGCCCCCATGCACCAAACAGATGTACATACGACACCTATAGCTCATCAATATGATCGCTATAATTAGGAGCAACTTAGACGTTCCAAAGGCTGGCTGGTTTTTTCTAGTTTAGAGACTATAACCCTCCAGGCCAGCTATGTACGTGCACAAATGCTCAAGAGAGAGAGAGAGAAGATAAAAGAGCATCCCTTATTCACTCGTCGGACTATCAATAGAGTAAGAGGGTCGCTGCAGTACTCAATCTTCATCGTCACATTACCCAGATTAAAAATATTGTACTTAAATTTTATGTTTAGGATATTTTTGTACTTTTTTATTTTTTTGTTAAACGAAAATTTTCCCAAACTCACTTCAATGGCAAACAAGTGTTAATCATGACTTAGTCATTTAGGATTAATTAAGTTAGCATATATATAATATTCTCTCCTATTCATTAATTATATTTTTTTATGACAGCTTTTAGAAATAATTAGAGAATGGAGAGTGGCATTATGGATATCTTAAATCAGTCCTAACCATATTATAAGAGGCATGATCTAATTAGGTTTAGTTCATCCATTCATTCATATCATTAGCCTCTATCTTCTCCAAAATCCTAAATCCCCAAATTTATGTAATCCCTACCAATTTCTCCCAACCAATTCCACCCACTCCTTACCAATATCCATAGAGATCTAAAAGCTTGGGAGAGCAAGGAGGACATTACAGAAGAGTTTGGCTAGGAGAAGTTGTGTCCACAATCTTGCATTTTGTCCATTGGTGGAATTTTATTGGGATTCTAACTCCCAATAGGTATAATCCTTTTCTACATCAATTTATATGTTAGATTGTCATATTGGACCTCTAGGAACCACCCATGGCTATAAACAACCCAATAGGGGAATAATTGGGTTGTATTTGCCTCTAATTAGAAAGTTTTAGGTATTATTATGGCCAATTTAGGAAAAATTCGAATTGTATCCAATAAGTATTTGTATCGTGTCATCAATAGGATATTTGATGTCTATTTGTGTTTGTGATGGTGTCTTGATGTCCACAATTGGATACGTAGAGGCGTATCATGATACGCCATGATATACATGGTAGAATTAGAGTACTCTTTGATTTGGTGCACACTAGGTATTTGTTGTTTGGGTTTTTTTGGTATTTGTGAGTGTGGCATCTTGGTAATTTGAGTATTTTCTACTCAATATGGGATATTTGATACTAAAGTATCATAGTGGTTGTGTTGTGTGTATGCTAGTATTGGTTTAGAGAGTGTATTATATTGTGGTTGAGTTGATGTGTTGGATAGGAGTTGATGAGGGTAAGTACATATGAATTCATGACTCGAATAGGAAGGAGGCAATGCAGGATTGAGCACTGCACAGTAAGGAGTATTGGTGTGCAGCTCTGTGACCATAGGAAGAAGTTCTAGGCAGCATGTAGTTTGATTTCAATTTAGTAGTAGTTGTAAAAGTGAGTCAAGGACTATAATAGTGCTTGAGGTGGTTTTGAGTAGTCAGTAGGAGCAGAAAGTGCTGCTAGGTTCTGGTGTGCAGTGCACTGGTTCAGTTGTAGACAAGTTGCAGGTAGTTAGAAGTTCTTGGATTCACAGGAAATATAGTGAGGTCAAATTTTAGTATATGGTAGTAGAGTGGGTGTCTTGAGAGTGTCATATGGGCAAATCAGTTAGTATATTCATGAGAAGTGTAGATAAGTGTGCATATCATTGTTCAAGTGTCTGTGTGTATAAGGTATTAATGGATGTGTTTGTGTGTGATTTTAGTTTTTGTTTTAGAGTGTATATAGTGTGTGTCTCATATAAGTTGGGGATTTGAGTGTGTATGCTAGTGTTCATAGTGTAGGGAGGTAATGAACCCAGTTTTGGATGTCCATGTGGGAGAGTGTGGCAGTAGTGATTTCCATGATGGGGAGAGGTAAGTTGTTGTGCAGACTTGATGAAGCTTGACCATTGTAATTGTAGAATGTAGGAGGGTACTGCCATATTGTAAACAGTGAGGTACACAGCATGCTGGAAGCAGCAACATGCTCATATTAGTGAACTAGAGAGTGAGGTATTCTCAAATTTGTGGGATCAACAGTATCTTGGGAGATGTATCAATGAATAGGAAGGAAAGTTGAGTAGGATTTAGCTTCACATGCCAAATGTTGCATAGGTGATGTTCAATATCAGAAACTTGGGGTTCGTATGTGCCAATGAGGTATTATAAGTGGTGGTAATAGAGTGTTAGTTATAAGAGTGTCTATGCAAGAGTGTAGGCCTGTGAGTGTGTCCAGGTTGTGATGTGCATTGCTCGAACAGAGTAGTGAAGAGGCGAAGGGGTAAATAAATTATGAGTGTGAGTAGAGATACATACCTACAGTAGATGGTATTGGTGTCTTGAGTGTCAGGCATTAGATCCTAATTTCATAAATAAATAGGGATTGAAGGCTGTGATGTGCAAAATATATGCAGTTTAGGATGTAGGTAAAGTTGAGTGTCCTGGCATCTAGTAGTGTTAGAGATATGTAACATTAGGTAACTTGAGTAAGTAAGTATCTCAGTGTCAGTTTCTAGGGTGTTAAGTGTTAGTAAGTATTGGGTATTTGGTCAAGGTACTAAGTTTTGGGTAAGTTGTGTGTGTGTGTGTGTGTGTGTGTCTGTATATATATATATATATATATATATATATATATATAGTTATATGATATTAACATACTCATACCTATAAGATATGGCCTAGAAACCTAGTATTAGCTAGGTATTGACTAACATAGCTATATAGACTAGCAAAATATGTATTTTGGAATCTAAAATTAGGTGTTGACCTAGTTTGACCTTCTTGACCTAGAATTGACCAAAAAACTAGAACAAGACTAGTTAAGCTTATTTATGATTCCATAACACCATTTAGACATAAAAATTCATATATAGGTCTTCGAGGCACCATTTCAGACACTGTTTGAAATTCAGCACCGGATTTTAGGCGAATATAGTCTCTGATAGTTTTATTTATTTGATAATTAATATGATTCAAGTTTATAGTATTATTTTACTTGATTTCTGACACGATGGATACACGGATTGGTATTATATGGATTCACCTTCAGGAGATACGTGCATGATACTTGTCTGACCTATATCATGACTCTTTTACTGGCATCACATCATGACTCACTTACTGGCATCACCTATATTTATCTGGCTGGCCTTGTATTTGATCTACGTGTCGGAACTTGGATTCATTGTACTGTTGGCCGGAGAAATACCTTAGTAGACATGTAAACATTTCTAAAATTTGGAACCACTCCCTTATGGTCTAATCTGGAACGATAGCAGTCGCATACCTTATGTGCGATGAGTCATATTACGCCTAGCCGCTTACATGTTGAATGTTGTATTTTAAATCACATTAGTTAGGTGTATACTTACTGGTTTTACTCTATACTGGCTTGATACATGTCGTACCTATTTGCTACTGCTCTCTCTTATATACTTGTCTTTACTGCCATCCTCTCATGTTTACCCTATTTACTTTCCATGTTTCTTTATTTATCTTCTTACTCTATTTTTGTACGATGATTCACTGCTTATCTGCTCATCAAGTATTACTTTACTGTTACTATTTTATAGTCTTTATCATTTAATTGGAACTGCTATTGAAGTTGTGCTCGTTCCATTCTGACTGGATAATATTTTTATACATTGTTGTGCTCTACATTCCTGAGTTCAGAGTGATGCTATGATCGAGACTACTTTTGCATTGTGGACCTAAAGGTGATCTCTGGTGAGATCTAGGCTAGTATTTCCCTATCTCAGTGATATTTCTTAGTTTTATTTTTGTTAGATTGTTGTTGGATTATCTTTCTTCATTCATATCTTCCTTTAGTTATTGTGATTGAGTACTTATTGTTATTAGTAAGACTTGTATTGATCTTGAGGTCTAGACAGCGTTCTACCGTCGATATTGCGGCGTAGGATGGACGTACCCACGTACTCGTGCCCGAATATCAGGGTGTGGGTTGTGACACAAAGCAACCAAGTTCAACAATGTTCTATACCCTAACGTGTATCCCCAGCCCTCTTAAGACTTAACTCTTGATTCAATCCCTTTTTCGTCTCAATCAAACCACTTCTGATTCCTTATACTATTTTTTCTGCTTGTTTTTGTTCTATCATGTATTTACTCATACAAGAGACTCCCACAACATTCATCAAGGTAGAAATTATATTTAAAAAAGTTTATAATATCAGCATGTTTTCTAGCTACAGTAACAATAGCTAATTGAAGTTGATGTGCAAAACAATAAAAATAATATCCTGACTCATTTTTATACATAATCAAATATTTCAACCCATTGAATTCACCCTTATATTAATTTCCTTGTTGTAGCCTTAACCCTAAACTTTCAACAAACTCAAACCATGATCAACAAACAAATTATCAATAGCAGAATTTAGAGACAAAGCAGAAGTCTCCATCACATGAACAATACTAATGAACCTTTCTTTCATATTCATACAAGAGTCAACAAATCAAAAAACCATAGCTATTTGTTCTTTATCAGATACATTACTAGACTCATTAATGAGAAAAAAATATTTTGAAACCCTTCAAGTATATTTTGTACTTTTTCTTGTGCAAATTAATGAGCAATATATTTTTGAATGCCCGGAGCAACCATTTGATGATTTTTGTGAGCATTTATAAGAACAATATTTCGAATGTAATCATTTTGATTAACAGTATACTTAATCTTTTCAAGAAAATTTTCTCTATTTGTAGCATATTCGGTCTCATCATGACCATGGAAAGATAACCCTTGGTGTAATAAAAATTTACATGCATCAATTAAATTACATAAACGAATATGATATTCATTTCTCATAATATTTGATTGTCTATGAGGGGCAACTGAAATAGATTGCTCTTGTCTCATTAGATCCTCGTATCTCTTCAATAACAAATTATGAGCACTATTAACCACACCAACATGGGAATCTAACCACTCTGTTTTATTTTAAGCAAAAAAACCATCAATTATAAATGCCCTACTACTACATTGATTGCCAAATTGATCCCTAAACAAATAACAACACAAGCAAAATGATTTGTCTTCTTTTACACTATACACTAACCAATTAGCAAATTAATCAAACCAAACCGGATTAAATCTACACAATTTAGTTTCATTTATTTTCATGGGAAAATTATGGCCACATGGTTGACAAGTCCCCTTTAGCAAATAAGCCCTTCTAATTTCGTCAACTTGGTTTGGGTGATATTCAGAAATCTTTTTCCTTTCAGCTGGATCTGAAGGGAGACTATTGATAAAAAAATTCTTTCCTAAGTGAAGTTGAAGAAAAATGTTGTTGAGTACAATTAGATGCACCCTCCCCTGAACTTCTAGTTGCACTTTGATGTGACAATTGTAGTTTAAAAATCATTCCATATTCAGACTTCCAATTTCATAAATTAATTCTATAAATACAAATATAGACATAATTTCTCAATTAGAGACTTCCAAAATTCATAAATTTAATTCGCATCATAGAAATAGAAACTCGATTTTGATTTTGAATTAACTTGATCTTGACCTAATTTGATTTTGAAATTTACCTTTGCAAATGCAGGTTCCTTCTCCGATGCTAACGTTTCTTCCACCAGTAGCTCCGTGACCTCCGTCCTTCACTCCTCCGACAACTCCGGTAGGTGGTAGTTGTTTTATTTTGGGGGGAGGGATCACTTAATGACAAAAGAGAAATAATAGGAATGCAACATCAGAAAATAGATTTTGGTTTTGTTTTGAAAGAAGAGGGGATGTTTGGATGTGTAAAGAGAGGAAGAGGGGGACCTACATCTGATAGCTCTGGATGACAAAAAAAATTTGGTTTTTTTCACCGGGGTCCTGGACCCCAGTGCACTTAACGGGCATCCTCCCCCGCATACCGACGATGTACCATAATATACCATTCGTACTAACAAATTACCTTTACGAGAAAAATTAAAGTTCTTCGTTCTGGTTATATGTCCTAGTATGGGTCAATGCCAATGTCAATGAGTATTCTACAACTCTCTGGAAGTTTGGTGGTAAACATGAATGTCACAAACACATAAAAAAAATAAGTTGAATAAGTCATTAAATGTTTCTCAAAAATAGGAGTATCACACGATACTACTCGTATGATCCCCGATACACATAAAATCAGGGAATCTCCAAAACTAGTAAAACCATCAATACACGAATCCAGAAAATGCCATTGGCAAGATATCAATAGTAAAGGACTCATATAACGAAAATCCAACATCCTTGATTACTGTTAAGTATTAGTATATTAGTCAAATTGACTTTAGTCCCACATCGGGTAGAATAATAGAGGAAGGAGTTAGCCTCTCCTATATATATGTACACCTTTATTGATAATGAATCATTAAATTATTTCATTCTACATGATATCAGAGAAAAAATATGAATCCCTTTCTCTACATAAAAAAAAATTATAATCCCTTCCTGCCCCCTCTCCCCCCCCCCCCCTCTACCCCCCCGTGGCCGAGTGGTAGCCCCCCTGCCTCCCCCACCGCTCGAGTGGCAGCCACCCCCTACCCGAGTGGCATTCCCCCTCTGCCCGAGTGGTAGGCAGCCCTTAGTTAGGATCTTTAAAGGGTATAAAATTATTTGTTTGCATGAACCTCTCACTCTCGATGAGGGTATCAGGAGTTAACAGAGAGCAGACTTGGGTTTGTGTGAATCTTTGTTCCTAATCCGGTATTCACATCAGGATCTAACAGAAATTAACCTGGGTTGCTTCTTTGTCCTGGCATGTTTGATCCACCTTCAATCTATGCTTTACTTGAACAAGTCGGTTTTGGATACGTCGATTACGCATTGGCAGAGTTAATGTGATTATCGGGTCGGGATGACCAAATGATAGTTGAATTGAGAATAGTATGACTAACACTGAGGCAAATATCAATGCTACTAATACCAGTACAGAAAATAAAGTGGCAGGGACATCGGGTACTGGCATGACGATTTTATTAGTTTGACTTGTCGATAGACGGTTGGATAGACTAGATGGTTACTCAGCATGGCGCAAGAAGGATGAGAAGAGCTTAGGGGAATACGGTTGTCAAAAAATCTGACTAACAATCCCCTAGTATTGAGTGATCCAACATACGAGTAGTAGAAGACTGATGACAGTCGACTGTTAACATAGTTGATGAATTCGATTGAACCATCAGTTGAGAATATGGATCAGAATACGGACTTGGTGAAGGAGTTATGGGAGGTCCTTGCAATGGTGTTTGATGTTAAACATGATTTATCTTGTATCTATGACTCAATCGTTGGTGTCTACCGAGCTAACCAAAGGGACAAGTCACATAAGGACCATTTTCGTGCCTTCAAGGCACTAGCTGATAAAGTAGATCGCGTGGTACCCTTGATGACATATATAAATGAGACAAGGACTCAATTCCAATAGCTCTACGTTATGGCGTATCTTGTCTTCCTTCGTCCTGATATAGACTTTGTATGGTCTTAGATCATTACTGGGTCTGAGGTTTCGTTTTGATGGAAGCCCACTTCTGTGTCCTACGGACTGAGAAAGTCATTGAGACTTCTTTAGTTGATGCCCCAGATAATCGGTATGGCCTGAACGTTGCTCGTAGTAGATTCCATAGAGGTCGTGGTAGTCGACGTGGTGGCCGAAACGCTGGCCATGATGGTTGACGAGGCAATGGCGGTCGTGATGGCGACAGACCGTGCGCATGCTTCAGTTGTGGTCAACAAGGCCATTTTTAGTAGCAGTATCTTAAATCTCCTGACAATAATAGGGTATTAGTACAGATGACGGTAGATGCCTATGCCAAATTTGATAACTTCCAAGCTCAGCATCATGGTGAAGCCTCCATATCTGGATCCACAATCGGATACTCAGTGGCATGTGTGATCCTGTCAAAGTAGTGGGTTATCGACTCGGGTGCATCTGATCATATGACATGTGATGCAAGTATGTTGTGTGATTTTGATTATATATCATTCAGTCGTGTATCAAATATTACTATTGCCAAGGTAGTTCCCTGAGGGTTCATAGAAAAGGAACCAACCATCTTTCTACGGTCTATCACTTAGATTAGTTTTACAAATACTTGCTAATCCATTCAGTCTCTTATCCATTAGTAGAATTACTCGTGACTTACAATGTTAGGTAATATTTTTCCTTATGGTTGTATTTTTTAGGACCTAAAGACTGGGAGGAATATAGGTAGGGGCCATGTGGCTTGAGGCTTGTACATGTTTGATATAAATTCTTTTATTTTTTGTGCCGATGTAAAACTCGATCAGTTTGAGTTGCACTATCGGTTGGGTCACCCATCTATCCAAGCACTTCAGAAGATGTATCTGTCTTTGAATTTTTTTTCCTTTTTATTGTGAGTCATGTCGTTTGGCTAAACATCACCGGGTACCCTATCCGGTGAGTCTAAATAAAGTTGTATCAGCTCAGTTTGAGCTAGTATATTCTGATGTATGGGGGCCTTCCCCTATTGAATCTTTGATGGACTTCAAATATTTGTTTCCTTGCTGATGACTACTTTATGTGTCACCTTTGTCTACTTGGTGCAATTTTTAAATATTTGGTACAATTTTTACATGAAAATCCAAACCCATTTTGGGGTTCCTATTAAAAGATTTTGGAGTGACAATGGTCGTGAGTATTTATCTCGTGAGTTCAATTCCCATCTGATTAGACATGGCATCATCCATTAAACTTCATATCCTTACATACTACAATAGAATAGTATGGCTGAATGCAAGAATCACCATCTTTTGAAAACAAAGTGTGCTCTTATGTTTCAAGCAGTACTCCCAAGAAATTTTGGTCCGATGTGGTAATTACAGCTTGTTACCTAATCAATCATATGCTAGCTTCAATTTTTAACGATAATACTCTTTTTTCGGTTATATCCCAAACATTAGTCGTTTTATCTATCTCTCAAAATTCTCTTATTTTATGTTCAGGAAACTTGACCGACTCTGTCCAAGTTGGATCCGAAGGCAATCAAATATATTTTTCTTCGGTATCCAAAATATCAGAAAGGGTATCGTTATTTTTATCAACTTTGAAGAGGTATTTTATTACTCGGGATGTTACTTTTTTTGAAACCGAGTTTCCTCCACTCTCATCAACTACAAATTCTGTTCCCAAAGTTTATCCAGAAGAGAATTTCCTATTGTTTCCAGCTTAAACATAGCAGACCCCCGTATTTGTGCCCTCCCCTGCTGAGCTAGTCTTTCGATCTGACGGTCCATAAACATAAACCCAGTCAAAACCGGCATCACCAGTCTCTCCAGCTCTGACAGAACAAGGATCACCAATGGTGCCCCCGGCTATTATCCTTCTCCACCTCCACTGATTCACCAGCTCTGACATAACAAACATCACCGATGGTTCCCACGGCCGTCGAGACATCGTCCTCCTTCAGCTCTACTGATTTACCATCGCCTAAAATACCTGCTCGCCCCTATCTTGAATGTCGTGACCATCCTTTGAGTTGTTGGCACTACAAAGGGCTTACAATTCAGACTCAGTCATTAATGCCTACTGTTGACGGGATTCAGATTCCCAATTTTGTGGATGAAGGACTTAAACTTTCTGGTTGGCGTGCATATATGAAAGAGGAGATATGAGCGCTGCGGAAGAACCATACTTGGGACATGGTGGATTTGCCTACTGGTAAGAAGGCGGTCGGTTGCAAGTGGGTATTCACAATCAATATAAAATTGGATGGCACTCTTGATCGTTTGAAAGCTTGACTGGTGGCTAGAGGATATTCTCATACATACGGTAAAGATTATTTTGAAATATTCTTTCCATTTTCTTGGATGACTTATGTGCGAGTGCTTATCGCATTAGTCATCCACTATGATTGTCTTATTTTATAGTTAGATGTGTAGAATATCTTTCTTCATGGGGACCTTGAAGAAGGAGTGTATGTGATACAACCTCCTGGGTTTGTTACAATGGAGGGTAAAGTATGCCATCTGCGGAAGGCCCTCTGCGGTCTCAAACAATCACCTCATGCTTGGTTCGGTCGATTTATACATGTTGTTACTCACTTTGGCTTGTGTCAATCGAAGAAATATCATTCAGTATTTTACCAAAAAGTATCAGCTGGAAGGATAGTACTTGGTGTCTATGTTGATGATATCGTGAGCACGGGAGATAACAGTCAAGGAATTGCAGGACTGAAAAAGTTTCTAAGTGAGCTATTTCAGACTAAAGATATTGGAGCATTGAATTACTTTTTGGACATTGAGGTCACACGGAGTAAGAAACACATTGTAATATCTCAAAGAAAATATGTGTTGGATATCCTAACTGATGCTGGAATGATACAAGCTAAAGTTGCAACCTCACCTATGGACCCAGGGGTGAAGTTACTTCCCGATGAAGGGACATTGATGACCAATTTGGACCAGTATCGTCAAGTGGTTAAAAAACTCAACTACTTGGCAGTCATGACGCCCAGATTTTTTTTTGTCGTAAGTATCCCGAGTAAATTTATGGCTTCTCTACGAGTTCTGTATTAGTAGGCAGTTCTCAGAATCCTGTGCTATCTAGCCCAAAATCCAAAAATAAGAATTATGATAGAGAATCAGGGACATACTCATGTAGAATATTTTACAGAAATAGACTGTGGTGCATGTCCTACAAATAAATGGTCTATATCTGGCTATTTAGTTTTTATTCACGGTAATTTAGTGTAATAGAAAAGCAAGAAGCAGAGTGTGGTCGCACGATCAAGTTCATAAGCGAAATATCAAGCTTTTGCTCATGGCACAATAGAGGCATTATATCTGAAGGAGCTGAGAGAAGATGAAGCAGGATCTGACGTATCAGATATGTGATGTGACAATCAATCAGCTATCCATATTGCCACCAATCGCGTATTTCATGAAAGGTCAAAACGTATTAAGATTGACTGCCACTTTGTCTGTGATGAATATAAAAAGGGGTTATTAAAATTTTACTATGTAAGGATCAGTAGCCGAAATTTTTACAAAGTCCCTTTTAGGCCATCGGGTTTATTTTTTTGTAACAAGCTGGACATGATTGACATCTATGCTCCAACTTGAGAGAGGGTGTTAAGTATTAGTGTATTAGTCAAGTGAACTTTATTCCTACATCGGGTAGAATAATAGAATATAACTACCATATTTCTAGAATATGGGCATTTTTGTTATTTTATATTATTATAAATATTGTGTGTATATTTTATTTAATATATAATGTTTATGATATATATATATATATATATATATATATATATCATAAATAGTATTATTATTGGTTAGTGGATTAGACTATTTAATTAGACTTGACACTATTGGACCTAACTAGACTTGACTTGACCCATTGATTCAATTAAATAGTTAGTCATGGTTTGACTCATTATATCAGGAGAAATTCAAATTTGGACCACTATGTACTTATAGGAATGTCTCATAGGTGATTTTTTGTTGTAATTCATGATTTGAGAGGGTTATGTGTCCACAAATGGATACCCAGAGTCTGTATCATGATACACCATGATACAGTAGTGTAGATGGATAGTTTTAATGCATTTGGTATCCTAGCTTGCCAATTTCTTTATATTATATTATAATAGATATTACATGTGTTATTTATACTATATTTGATATATTGGATGTGTTCTAGATGGTTGGGTAGAGTATCTTAGTGTTTGGAGAGAGTATCATATGTGTATCATGAGTGTCTCATGCGTATCATAGTGTGTGCATATTAGGTATTAATGTGTTAGTTGTGGTATTCTGTGGGGAGAGGTGTGTGTACTAGAGTATAGGTTGTGATGTATGTCTGTGAGTTTGTATAGATGGGGAGTATCTTGTGGTAGGAGTAGGTATGTCTTGTGCACATTAAAGTATTAAGTGAGGGAGTGACCATCGTATTGCTGCACTATCTAAACTAGTGACACACACATCTGCTAAAATCCAAGGATCAACCACAGTAGATATCACCAAACCACAGTATGTGTATCTGCAAACTATACTATCTGCACCACCTACAAAATCCCCAACTCAGACCCTGCATCCCTGCAAGTTCAAATAAATAACTTACCATCTCTTCACCTGAGACATATCACTATAATTTATCAACTACAAACCAAGTATGAAGAGTTACCTGAATACCCTACTTGCATTCCTATATCAAAACACCCTACTCAACTCAAACATGTGCTTAGTGCAAACTTGTAGAACCTATCTTTTATACACATGTTATCTACCCACCCTTGTATCTTGTGGGAGGGATAATTGTGTATCATTGAGTCATGTGTGCACATGTATTAGGTGTGTGTATCCCATTTTGGTTATGAGTGAGTATCATTGAGATAGGGGTCCCTGTTTATAGAGGGAAGAATATATCACAGGGCAAGTAAAGGAAAAATTGGTAAGTAGGAGCACTCAGTGGTAGTGTGTACGGATTCCTTGATATAGTGTTAAGTCAGTATCATGACTATGAGGTGAGGTATTAAGTGTCCAATTCTTGTGTGTGTGAGAGGGACGGGACTAAACCATGAGCTCTGGAGTTGTGCACATGTGCCTAGAGGGGAGTGCTTGAGTTTGTGAAAGAATTTGCATTTAGCTGTAGGATTGGGTGCAGGTGCCTGTGCAAGTCCAAAGGTTATGTATAGCAATAAATGGATGCTAGAGTTGTCCCAAGGGATTGGAGTACCAGCAGTTCACTACCTGTGGCAGTGAACTGGAGATCCTTGGCAACACAAGTAGCAGTATTGGTGAGCTTGGGCGTAAGGGTGTGTATGTGTGTGAGTTTAAATTGTGACTGATGTGATGACGACTAATTATGTCCATATGAGAGCTGGGGGTAAGAGAACTGATATTTTGGTATCAGATATGGCACAGTGGGCTCGAGAAGTAGGTAGCCTTAGAGGCAAGTATTAGTCACTTATAATAGGTTAAGCAAGGTGCGGCTCGAGTGAACCTACATCAGAAATTCTGTGAGTGTGACCTCAAGTGAGCAGTAGCCCACTTGCACACAAGTGCAGACACTAGGGGAGGATATTGATTTTGTGTTTATGGGTTTGTGTGTGTATGTGTGTTGAGACTTGATGGTAAGATTTGGGAACTTGGATTTGAGAAGTACAGGTTTATTGAGGGGGGATAAATGACTGTGTGCATGTAGTAGGTATCACTGGTTGACTTGTGTGTATGAGCAAGTGTGACTGTGAGGGTATGAACCTGTATTTGATAGTTCAGTGACAGTGATGTTCAGCTGTAGTGGGGGATGGCCAAATCTCGAATTCAGGTAATAGTGAAGAGAATGCAAGTGACTGGAAATGAATCATCGAGTTAAGGTTAAGTAATAGAATTGATACTTGTGAGACTCTGTCTCACAGTATCTATATCGGAATATGGATACATATTTTATACTGCATATTTTATTTTTTTGGATTTTATGGGATTTTAAAACTAGAATTTTGAAAACTTTCTTCTTGACCGGTATACCGACGGTATACTGTCCGAAAGATATTTGTTTTACTTTTTCGAGATAATTTTGAGATATTTTCTATAAATATTACTTGAGTTTCTTTTCATTCCTTATTTCTATTTCTCTCTCTTCTCTCCACCCTTTCTCCCTTGAGCATGGAGCTTGGTCTTGAGATCTGGGGTGTGGTTTATGAACCCCTTCGTGGTGGTAGACTAGAAGGTTGAGACTGGGAGCTTGTTGTAGGCAAGTACACCTTGTCGATTTTATGAACTATTTTACATTCTGTCATTTTCTTTCTTGGATCCTTGGTTATTGCTTTTTAGCTTAGACTTGCTTTACTATTATTGTTCTTCTCATGATTTGAAGTATTTTGACCATCTCTATTTTAATTTTTGGTAGAATCTTGTCATGTCCCTTTTTGGTAAATTGGTAACAAAAATGGTACCAGAGTTGTGACTGTGAGATTTAATCTATATTGTGATATGGGACTTACCATTAGACTTGACTCCTTGTTAGACTTGGTTCTAAAAATTTTTGGGGTTTAATTTGGATCCCAGAAATCAGATTTGACTTTGGCTTAGTTTTTCCTTGTTAATCGGTATATCGACGGTATAATATAGTATATCGACGGTATACCAATTTTGACTGACTTAGATTTCTAGATATTTTTTATGAACCTTATCGGCATACTGACGGAGTACTACAGTGTACCAACGGCATACCGATCCTTGCCGACATTGTTAACCAACTTCCTGGATATTTGTCTTGGCCGGCATACCGACAGTATACTACAATATACCGACGGTATACCGATTTGTTGGAATCTAGAACTTGCTGCATTTTTCTTGTCTCTAGACCAGTATACCAATGGTATACTATAGTATACCGACGGTATAACGATTGTTCTCTCTTTTGCATGTGACTTTTTTTATTATGCTCATTGAATGTTTGTATATGTCTTCTTTGTATTTATTGCTTTAAATATCTATTATATGCCTTATTGTCTCGCCACAACATTTTGTATAGTTAGGGGCTTTCCACCCTATATACACCCGCCCAGTACATATTACCTATCGATACCACACGACCAGGCATTTGTATTAATAGAGTATAATTATACTCTATGTATATTTGATACGACCAGACATTTGTATTAGTAGAGAATGATTACACTCTATGTACATTTGATATGACCAGGCATCTGTATTAGTAGAGGATGATTACACTCTATGTGTATTTGATACGACGGGGCATTTATATTAGTAGAGAATGATTACACTCTATGTATATTTGATACAAACGAACATTTGTATTAGTAGAGAATATTACACTCTATGTACATTTGACACCACCAGGCATTTGTATCAGTAGAGGATAATTTATACTCTATGTACAATTGACTCGACCAGACATCTGTATTATTAGGGGACGATTACACCCTATGTATATTTGACCAGTATTTAGTAGTAATGTTCTTATGTTCCCTGTTCGTGGCATTTTTCTGTTGTGATTTGAGTTTTGCCCATAGCTCTGTGATTTCCAGTGTAATTATGATTGATCCATCTTGTACATGTGTAGCTGTAATATTTACTTATGTTGCTAGAGTCTTTACCTTCTGTTATAGTTATGTGTATCGATAAGTGACTCGAGACTAGGTCCGACTCGGGAAAAGAATCATAATCCTGGTCCTTATTTGATTTAAGGGGTATGATTTCTATTTTGAGGAGTCCCCAAATCTTTTCATTGCTACTCGACTTATCCTAACTCATGTTTGCTTTCTTCTCCTTGGCATATCTCAGTTCCTTGGCATTCTCCATGTATCTAGTTATTTTCGTGTTTACATGGTTCTCATTATATCCTTGTGGTTATATGTTATTCAACTTATTATCTTTCTTTTCTCGGGATAAGTGCAATGGTAACGCACGAGTCTCGAACCGTATTTATTCATGTTTCTTAGCGTATTATAGATCTATGTTATTTTGCTGGTTTTAGTTCTTAGATATTGGCTTCCTTTGTGGTACTTGCTATTTGGGGGTATAATTCTACTAGTTTTTCTTGGCCATATTCGGTAGCAAAGCTCGAGGATGTTACTTTCCTCTCTGCGGATGGTGACTACCAAAAGCACTAGACAGCCTGAGTGGGTTTCCTTCTATCCCCACTAGAGCTTGTACTGTATATTCTTTAGAGGCGTTTAGCCACCGAGCACGTGTTAGCTCGTATTTTGAACTTGACATTCGGTCTACGGGCAATGACATAATTAGTGTATTCTAGACCAAGGCTAGTGTTTATCATGTATGACTTATACTCTGCTAGTTATTTATTTTGTATTACTAGATTTATGATCATCTATGTATATTTGGTATGGGACCCTTTACTATTTTGCTCCTTATAATCATATTTATTGTGTATTATTTATCTGTTGTAATTGAGATACCTAGGACAATTTGACCTAGGATTGACTGGTAGATTGTAGTGTTAACTCCCATGTTTTACAGCTTTACCGTATAGGCGGAGTACTAGTATGCTCCAAGTATACATAGTTGGTCGTTGTCTGCCCCCGCTCTCCATTATTCTGGTTATAGGCGTGACATGATTTTAGTGGTGGCCAATGCAGGTCTGTTTTTCAGACATATTGGGGTTATTGCTGATTAAATGTCTCAATCTACTTGTTCCTCCATGATATATTTCATCTTACTCTATACCTCTGGTCTTTTGACCTGTTACCTTATTTGATCGTTGATCTATCATGTCCTTTCGATTTACTCCTTATGTCCTTTGACTTTCAGAGCCACTATTCCTGATCCTTCTTATCAGATTTTTTTGAGTTTTGGTGATGTCAGAGCAGAGACCAGTAGGCCAGCCGATCACTGAGGATCAGCATCAGCATTCAGGAGCAGAGTCGAGTATTGATCTCGGGTTAGAGAAGCATATTCAGCCTGATCCGTTGGCAGAACTCATGTAGCCAGTTCAGCTAGAGCGGCTAGATTTTGTATGAGCACTGATGGATGTACTGACGGGTTTCATGAAAACTCACCAGCGATAGAGTAACGTCCTCACTCAGTCAGTCCAGATGGCCATAGAGCGAGGTGGTGCACAGATCTATAATTCTGTGAACAGCTTCAAGAGTCTCCATCCCCCGTACTTCAACAATATTGAGGATGGGATAGCGTCTGTTGCATGGCTCCAGGATACTGAGGCCATCTTGGAGGCAGCAGGGACTCCGGCTAGAGAGCATGTCTCAGTGGTGAGACTGTAGTTGCTGGATTTGGCCCGCGACTGGTGGACAGCTCGGGAGGTTGTACTGATGACGCTAATTCTGTGGGTTAACTTCAGCGAGCGATTTCAGTCTCGATACTAAGATACAGTATCATGTTATGACTTACAACAGAGGTTTAATAACCTTAGACAGATGGGGAGGACAGTCGATGGCTACACGGCAGAGTTCTGTAGACTTAGCCAATTTGCGCCCACCTTGGTGGCGACCGAGTTAGACCGAGCTAGAAGATTCCAGCAGGGGTTTCTTCAGGAGATCATACTTGCAGTGGAGTAGCATGAGTTCCAGACCTTCGACGCTATGATGAGAGCGGCGAGGAGGCACGAGTACACCTCTTAGAGGATAGACGATAGGATGGGGAGCCAAAAGAGGTCCCACTATACCTTGATGGACTCTTCCACCCAGTCTTCGACACCCTCACCAGCAGTCAGGGCATTAAAGATTGGATCCCAAGGGAGGCCAGCACCGGTGTCTTTATTTTAGTACTCAACTCAGACGCATCCACAGCAGTAGAGGTCGATTTCTTCAGTAGGGTGTTTCTACTGTGGAAAGCCAAGGCATGTTCTTTCAGAGTGTCATAGGGCGCAATGCTTATGTATGGTATATGTTGGAGTGAACCACATAAAGAGGACTTATCCTCGGAGGGCTCCAACTGAATCCTCATCAGTCCAGTCAGCAGCCCCAGAGTTCAGGGCACCAGCATCGGTCCAGCAGCATCAAGCCCCGAGGCCTAGACCGGTGCAGAACCAGACATTACAGCAGCAGAGGTCGCAGTAGTATGCTCAGTCCCAGTTCAGACTAGGCTAAGAGGACAACAACATAGGGGGCCCATACCTAGAGGGCAAGATCAGCAACCAAATAGGACAGCAGTCCCGAGGCTGGTGCCTGGAGAGTTTGGCATCTTGGAGCAGGTATTGACTGAGGATGGTCGGATTGTAGGTGATGTCCTGAGCATCCTTTCGTTCATATATTTTCTTGGTTTCTCATATATTTTGTGAGTGAAGATGAGTATCTCGCCTCTTACTTTTCTGCCAGTGTAACTCTTGATATGTGATGTTTGTCATATATTACAATTACGAAGGTACGTCTTGGGCATAGTCATGTCTTCGACTGAGTCGTTGGTACCGACTTACCTCGAGACTTGATCCTTGCCCATTTTGGAACTCATCATAGGCTAACAAGGACGGATTCCTACTTAGCTGATTAGCGAGGCATAGTTATCCTTGAGCCTCTAGCTCTTCTTCCTGGTAGTGTAATTTCTTGTGCATTTATTTTTATTGTTGACTTCTTCCATTTTATGGCTATATGCCATGCTTGCTTTGTTGAGTTAGTTATATTTTCTGGAGCTTCTTGGTTTTGGTGCTTTAGTAAAATTATGAGGACAAATTTTTTCTAAGGATGGGAGAGTTGTGAGACTCTATCTCATAGTATCTATATCGAAAAATGGATACGTATTCTATACTGCATATTTTGTTTTTCTGGATTTTGTGGAATTTAAAACTTAAAATTTTGAAAACTTTCTTCTTGACTGGTATACCGACGGTATACTGCTCGACAGATATTTGTTTTACTTTTTTAAGATATTTTTGAGATATTTTCTATAAATAGTACTTAAGTTTTATTTCATTACTCTTTTTTACTTTCTCTCTCTTCTCTCCACCCTTTCTCCCTTGGGCTTGGAGCTTGGTCTTGAGACCTGGAGTATGGTTTCTGAACCACTTCGTGGTGGTAGACTAGAATGTTGAGGCTGGGAGCTTGCTGTAGGCAAATAAACCTTGCCGATTCTATGAACTATTTTATATTATGTCATTTTCTTTCCTAGATCCTTGGTTGTTTCTTTTTAGCTTAGACTTGCTTTACTATTATTGTTCATATCATAATTTTAAGCCTTTTGCCCGTCTCGATTTTGATTTCTGGAAGAATCTTGTCATGTCCCTTTTTGGTAACTCGATAACGGAAATGGTACCGGAGTTGTGACTGTAAGATTTAGTCCATATTATGATATGGGACTTACCACTAGACTTGACTCCTTGTTAGACTTGGTTCTGGAAATTATAGGGGTTTAATTTGGATCCCAAAATCACATTTGACATTGACTTAGTTTTTCCTTGGAAACTGGCATACCGACGATATATTACAATATACCGATGGTATACCAATTTCGACCGACTTGGACTTCTAGATATTTTATATGAACCCTATCGGCATACCGACGGTGTACTATAGTGTACCAACGATATATCGATCCTTGCCGACATTGTTAACCGACTTTATGGATATTTGTCTTGGCCGGCATACCGACGGTATACCGATTTGTTGGAATCCAGAACTTTCTATATTTTTGTTGTCTCTGACCGGTATACCTACGGTATACTATAGTATACCGACAATATACCAATTGTGCTCTCTTGTGCATATGATTCCTTCTATTATGCTCCTTGAATGTTTGTATCTGGCTTTCTTGTATTTATTGCTTTGCATTATATGCCATGTTGTCTCGACACAACATTTGTATAGTTAGGGCTTTCCACCCTATATACGCCTGCCTAGTAAATGTTACCTATCGATACCACACGACCAGGCATTTATATTAGTAGAGGATGATTATACTCTATGTACATTTGATATGACCATGCATTTGTATTAGTAGAGTTGATTATACTCTGTATACATTTGATACGACCAGGCATCTGTATTAGTAGAGGATGATTACACTCTATATATATTTGATACAAACAGGTATTTGTATTAGTAGAGGATAATTACACTCTATGTACATTTGACACGACCAGACATTTGTATTAGTAGAGGAAGATTTATACTCTATGTACACTTGACTCGATCAGACATCTGTATTAGTAGGGGACGATTACACCCTATGCATATTTGTTTAGTAGTAATGTTCTTATGTTCCCTGTTCGTGGCATTTTTATATTGTGATTTGAGTTATTCTCTTTAGCTCTATGATTTCTTGTATAATTATGATTGATCCGTCATGTACATGTGCAGTTGTGATTCTTACTTATGTTGCCAGACTCTTTACCTTCTGTTATAGTTATGTGTATCGGTAATTGACTCGAGACTAGGTTCGACTCGGGAAAAGAATCATAATCCTGGTCCTTGTTTGATTTAAGGGTTATGATTCCTATTTTGAGGAGTTCCTGAAACTTTTTTTTGCTTGTCGACTTATCCATACTCATGTTTTCTTTTACTTCTTCTTGGCATGTCTCAGTTCCTTGGCGTGCTTCATGTATCCAGTTATTTTTATGTTTATATGGTGCTTATTATATCCTTGTGGTTATATGTTATTTAGCTTATTGTCTTTTTTTTCTCGGGATAAGAACAGTAGTAGCGCACGAGTCTCGAACCATATTTATTTATGTTGCTTATCGTATTGTAGCTTTATGTTATTTTGCTGGTTTTCATTCTTATCTATTGGCTTCCTTTGTGGTACTTGCTATTTGGGGGTCTGACCCTAGTGGTTTTGCTTGGCCAGATTCGGTAGTAGAGCCCGAGGATCTTACTTTTCTTCCTGTGGATGGTGACTACTAGGAACACTAGAGAGCCTGAGTGGGTTTTCTTCTATCCCCACTATATTACGTAGTGTATATTCATTTGAGTCATTTAGCCACTGAGCATGTGTTAGCTCATATTTTGGACTTGATATTCTGCTTACGGACAATGACATGATTAACATATTCTAGACCATGGCTAATGTTGATCATGTATGACTTATCCTCTGCTAATTCTTTATTTTATATTAATAGCTTCATGATCATCTATGTATATTTGGTAGGGGACGGTTTATTATTTTACTCATGATGATCATATTTCTTGTATATTGTTTATCTGCTGTGATTGAGACACCTAGGACCTTTTAACCTAGGATTGACTGGTGAATTAAAGTATTAACCCCCATATTTTATAGTATTATCTGATATATAGAATATCAGCGTGCTCCAAGTATACGTAGCTGGCCGTTGTCTGCCCCCGCCCTCCAATACTCTAGTTCTGGGGGGTGATAATACCTAAGAGTAATTGAGGGGTTAGAGTATTCAATAAAGTAGGGAAGGGCAAGCAATGCTGAATGCATAAATTGAGGGAGAGGGTATTAGCAGTGAGGGTAGTACTTTCTGTGTGTTGAGGGCATGGGTATCAAGTTTACTTCCAGGTTTGGTTGTAGTGGACACATGAGTGACTGATGCCTGACAGTATCAGTAGTTTTAGGCTTATGCTAGTTAAGGGTTAGTGTAGTGTTAAGTTATAAGTTAGGGTTTGAGTCTAAGTTTGGCTCTAGGTTTTAGCTAAAACTAAGGTAATTTGGATAGGATTAAAGCAATAGTCTACAGATCTAGGTAGTTACTAGAGAATATAAGTATAATTTTATGTTAAGGTATTATCTACTTAAAATTTAGTATAATCTATGATTAGTTGGTATAAGCCTGTATAGACCTAGTATCATAATGAAAACTCACTTTATAGATAAAGATGGATCCTAACCTAGGTATCAACCTAGTATGGTACCAAGAGACCTAGAATGATACAAATACCTAATATAGAGCTGGTTAAACATGTTTAACTCTCCAAATCACTCTTTGACATTGATAATTCATATATAGGTCACTTGGAATCCAGTACAGGCACTGTTTAACATTCTTTCCTCTGGACCACAGGCGAGTACATTCTCTGATAGTTTCTATTATTTGATATTTACAATGATTCATGTATTTAGTGATGTTATATTTGATTCTTGACACGAAGGTACACGGACTGGTATATAGCTTGGATCTTCAGTCATAAGATGTTATGATGGTTATCGTATTAAAATCGTACACGACATTGACATTAGACATCGTACATGGTATTGTTATCGGAAATCGATCGTGTATTATAATATGTCATGGTTGGATCTACTGTACTAGTTGGGGTCGGAGAAATGCTAGCTAGATATGTGATCACATTCTTATTATAGTAGTGTAAAATATTGTTAGCGTTAATTATACACCTCACATATGATTAACCAGGCCAATTAGCTATCGTACAAGTTCCCAAGCTGATCACATATCGAAATAGTATTTTAAAAACATAGTTAGCTATAGTACTTACTTTCTACATCATACTCCTTGAGTTGTACTTTATCTGTTATGTCTATTTACCTTTATTACCTGTATGCCATATTCTCAATGTTCATTTATTTTTCATAATACCATTGCCAGAATATATATATATATATATATATATATATATAGCATCCTCTATTTATTATTTTATAGTCTTTGTCAATTAATTGGAACTGCTATTGGATTGTACTTCGCTCCAATCCTGACTGAAAAAAAATTTCAGAGGACTTGGAGGATTGATGTCCGATATATTATGGACCACAGGTGGATGAGGGTGCCGCCTAGGACCCGGTAGCTCAGGCGTGACTGCCGGGAGGTCTAGTTGAAATCATTAGTTATCCTAGTTAGTTTTCATTAGCATTTTCGTACCGGATTTGTTTTTGACTTATATTTGAGACTTTGATATTATTGTTCATGGATGTTTTTGATGTTTAGACTATGTCGATGTGTTAGACTTCTTTGATATCTTATCGTGCTTTAGATACGTGATTAATTATTGTGTTGCTTTAATTATATTATCCTCCTTTTGGAGTTGAGATATCATTGACAGGTTTAGATTATATTGTGTGTGGGATTGATTAAATAGTATTATGACCGAGACAACGTTCTACCGTTGATGCTGTGGTGTAGGCTATACGTACCCACATACTCGTGCCCTCACACCGAGTTTGGGTCATGACATATTTTTATGATGGCCCATGCATGTCAGGATTCACAATTAGTGCGATATCGTGGTAGTGCAACAGCTTAGTTGTACTACTATGATCCTGTTATAGGATATAAGATATAGGATACTAGGATGAGAGAGGATACTCAATCAGAACTAGGACAAAATTTTAATCTATTGATTTTGTTATCCATATTCGTTCTGAATATTTGCTTCTTTGAATATTGTTGTCCTTTCTTGATGATATCGTACCTTGCGCCTTATAGACTTCTTCTTGTTTTGATCTACCTTCAGGATGCCACTTCTCGACCTCCTACCCAGGGAGTGGCAGGGACTGTTCCTTCACCTTCTGTCCAGATAGAAGTTTTTATAGCTTTGGGGGGTCCTCCTCCCCCACCTTTCTAGAGGGCTGCTCCAGCTGTTTCGGAGTACCTTCCTCCTCCTCTACAGTTTTCTTTTCCTAGAGGTATGCCTGCTGACGGGGCACATACTTTTGTTTTGTTCCAGGGCATGGTGGATGCCCAAAGGATGTCGACGGAGGCCCAGCATATTCAGGCTGAGGCTCAGAGGGTGCAGGCAGAGGTACACCAAGCGCAGACTAAGCTGATAAGAAAGAACATGGAGAATGCTTACCAGGTTGCCCTATAGGCAGTGGAAAGATTTTTCCAGCAACATCCTAGCCAGCCGCAGTAGCAGAGGCCAGGCACCATAGTGGACTTCAAGAGGATGGCACCTTGGGAGTTCAACGGTACCGAGGGGATACTCTACGCAGATCGATGCGGCCGGTAGTTAGATGTTTTATATTACACTCATATGGTATCGCATGGAGCCCAGGCTTACCATACGAAAACTTACTTGGGAGGCTTTCAAGGATCTTTTCAAGGAAAAGTTCTTCCCCGACGTGGTCCTGGGAGCTTTGGACAGTCAGTTTCATGACTTAGGCCAGAAGAATATGTCGGTTGATGAGAATGCCGCAGAGTTTTACCAATTGAACCATTTTGCAGTATCTATAGTTTAGGACCCAGAAGATCGAGCTTGAAAGTTCAAGAAGGGGCTGATGAGAGAGATCAAGTCGCACACTTCTAGTCATCGTACCGCTACCTTTGAGAAGATCTTGATAGATATCCTGATTGCTGAGGATGAACTGGATCTCAGGCCCAAGAGGGGTCACAATATTTTTGGACGTGCGTGTGGCAGCACGGGACTAGCCATGCCTATATTTAGCAGCAGACGAGGATGTTTCAGTATCACCAACAACAACAACAGTACTAGGCACCGAATCGTGTCCAGTAGTATCAGCAGCAGCCTCCAAGGCAGGCCCCTTATGCTTATCATTTCTGCAAGAATACAGGTCACCTTTAAGTAAGTTGTAGGGTGAGGCTAGGATATTGTTTTCACTATGGCTTTGCGGGACATCGAGTGAGAGATTGTCTCCTATCTCCTTAGCTCCCCAGTCAGCACGCAGCTCCAAATCAAAGGGGTCCAGTTAGGCCACCTGTGGAACAGCAGATCGCTCAACACCCGTGGAAGGAGCCACCCCAGTAGGGCAGGAAATTTACGATGATGATCGAGGAGACCAATAATGCAGGTGATGGGATAGAAGGTTCTATTTTGTTCTTTCTTCATATTCCTTTCCATATATTGATGGATTTATTAATTGATTCCTTAGTACCTTTAGTCTCATCAGTGATTTTTATGCTAGAATATAATTACTAATGATCTGACAAAGACTGTAATATCATGACAAGTAAGACCATTACCATGCATGAGATGATGCTTAGTAATTTTTTTATATTTCTTTCTTTAGATTGCATGTTGTATGATTTTATATATGACTTTATTAGACCGTGGTGAAGATTTTAATGAATAGATTATGACTGGCCAGAGAAAGGCGAGGTATCTTAAATTTTGAGGATATAATTTTTCTAAGGGGGTAGACTTGTAACTACCATATTTCTAGAATATGAGTATTTTTATCATTTTGTATTATTATAAATATTGTGTATATATTTTATTTAATATATAATATGTATGATATATATATATATATATATATATATATATATATATATATATATATATATATTATTGGTTAGTGGATTAGAATGTTTAATTAGACTTGACACTAGTGGACCGAACTAGACTTGACTTGACTCATTGATTCAATTAAATAGTTAGTCATGGTTTGACTCATTAGATTAGGAGAATGAGTTAGTTATTGAGTTTAGACTATTTGACTTGAGTCATTAGTTAGTCAGGACTAGAATAAGTCTATTAAACCTATTTAGACTCAAGAATATAATATTCCTTCTATAGGATTAGTTGATCCTATTCATGAGAGAATGAGAGGGGCCTTTGTGTCAATTCAAATATTCTCCAACCTAACCCTAACCCTATTAGGAGGCTATATAAGCCTATTTATTCATGAATAGCCTCTATTTGCTTTCCTAATTAATTAATTTCCAAATTTGGAAGTGAACCATAATCCACCAATTCCCAATTTGCATTCCTATTATTTTTATTTCAAGGAGGCTAAGGAGCTTGGCATTGCTAGATAAGCACTTGAGGAGGTAAGCATTTGCTTGAGGATTGTGTCCAACCTTTCTTTTTGTCCATTTGTTGGTGATACATTGGGAATCCATCTCCCAATAGATAAAACTTCTATTTTCCTATCAAATTTCTATTCTAATTAATGTATTAGACCTATAGGAACCCTCTCATGGCTAAGGACGACCTATAGGACGAAGAACTAGGTTCATATGATGTCTTTGGTGAAAGTTACATTGACTTTTGGGGCCAAATTGGAGAAAATCCGAATTTGGACCACTAAGTGTTGGTAGGAATATCTCATATGTACTTTTTTGTTGTGATTTATGATTTGAGAGGGTTATGTGTACACAAATGGATACAAAGAGTCTATATCAAGATACACCATGATACGGTGGTATAAATGGGTAGTTTCAATGTATTTGTTGTCCTAGCATGCCAATTTCTTCATATTATATTATAATATTTATTATATGTGTTATTTATACTATATTTGATATATTGGATGTATTTTAGGTGGTTTGGTGGAGTATCTTAGTGTTTGGAGAGAGTATCATATGTGTATCATGAGTGTCTCATACGTATCATAGTGTATGCACATTAGGTGTTAGTGTGTTAGTTGTGGTGTTCCTTGGGGAGAGGTGTGTGTACTAGAGTATAGGTTGTGATGTATGTCTGTAAGTGTGTATAGATGGGGAGTATCCTGTGGTAGGATTAGGTGTGTCTTGTGCACATTAAAGTGTTGAGTGAGGGAGTGACCATCACATTGTTGCACCATCTGAACTAGTGACACACACATCTGTTACAATCCAAGGAACAACCACAGTAGATCTCACTAAACCACAGTGTGCGTATCTGCAGCCTACACTATCTGCACCACCTACAGAATCCCTCTCTCAGACCCTGTATCACTACAAGTTTAAATGAATAAATTACAATTTCTGCACCTGAGACATGTCACTATAATTTACCAACTATAAACCAAGTATGCAAAGTCACCTGAACACCCTACTTGCATTCCCATATAAAAATACCCTACTCTTAAACCCGTGCTCAGTACAAAATTGCAGAACCTCTCTTCTGTACACACACTGTCTACCCAGCCTTGTATCTTGTGGGAGGCATAATTGTGTATCATTGAGTCATGTGTGCACAAGTGTTAGGTGTGTGTATCCCATTTTTATTGAGTGAGTGTCATAGAGATATGGGTCCCTGTTTATAGAGGAGAGAATATATATTAGAGAGAAAGTAAGGAAAAATTGGTAAGCAAGAGCACTCAGTGGTAGTGTATATGGATTTCTTGATATAGTGTTAAGTGAGTATCATGACTGTGAGGTGAGGTATTAAGTGTCCAAGTGTTATGTGTTTATGAGGGATAGGACTGAACCATGATCTCTGGGGTTGTGCACATGTTTCTAGAGAGGAGTGCTTGAGTTTGTGCAAGAATTTGCACTTAGCTGTAGGATCGGATGTAGTTGCATGTTCAAGTCCAAGGGTTATGCATAGTAGTACATGGACGCTAGAGTTGCACCAAGGGAACCAGGAGCTTTGGGATTGTGCACATGTGTCTAGAGGGGAGTGCTTGAGTTTGTGCAAGAATTTGCACTTAGCTGTAGGATCGGGTACAGTTGCCTGTGCAAGTCCAAGGGTTATGCATAGTAGTACATGGACGCTAGAGTTGCACAAAGGGATTTGAGCAGAAGAAGTTCATTTCCAGTGGAAGTGAACTAGATATCCTTGACAACACCAGTAGCAGTATTGGTTAGATTGGGACTAAGGGTGAGTATGTATGTGAGTTTAAATTGTGATAGATGTGATGACAACTAATTATATCCATATGAGGGCTGGGGGTAAGAGAATTGATATTTGGTATTAGATATGGCACAGTAGGCTCGAGAAGTAGGTAGCCTTAGAGCCAAGTATCAGTCACTTGTAATATGTTAAGCAAGGTGAGGCTCGAGTGAACCTACATCAAAAATTCTGTGAGTGTGACTTCAAGTGAGCAGCAGCCCACTTGCACACAAGTGTAAACACTAGGGGAGGATGTTGATGTTGTGTTTATAGGTTTGTGTGTGCATGTATGTTAAGACTTGATGTTAAGATTTGGGAACTTGGGTTTGAGAATTGCTGGTTAATTGAGGGTGGATAAATGACTATGTGCATGTAGTAGGTATCATTGGTTCACTTGTGTGTGTGTGCAAGTATGACTGTGAGGGTATAAACCTGTGTATGATGGTTTAAGAGACATTGATGTTCAGGTGCAGTAGGGGATGGCTAAATCTCAGATTCAGGTAATAGTGAAGAGAATGCAAGTGACTGGAAATGAATCAACGAGTTCAGTTTAAGTATCAGAACTGATACCTAAGAGTAACAGTTAATTTGGGGTTAGAGGTTAGAAGTAATTGAGGGGTTAGAGTGTTCAGTCATGTAGAGAAGGGCAGGGAATGCTGAATGCATAAATTGAGGGAGAGGCTATTAGCAGTAAGGGCAGTACTTGAGTGTATTGAGGGCATGGATATCAAGTTTAGTACCAGGCTTGGTCGTAGTGGCCATATGAGTGACTGATACCTGCCAGTATCAGTAGTTTTAGGCTTATGCTAGCTAAGGGTTTGTATAGCGTTAGGTTATAAGTTAGGGTGAGTCTAAGTTTGGTTCAAGGTTTTAGCTATAACTAAGGTAATTAGATAGGATTAATGCAATAGTCTACACCCAGGTAGTTACTAGAGAATATAAGAATAAGTGTAGGTTAAGGTATTATCTACTAGTAATTTAGTATACTCTATGATAAGTTGGTATTAGCCAGTATAGACCTAGTATCATAGTAAAAACACACGTTATAGATAAAGATGGACCCTAACCTAGGAATTAACCTAGTATGGTACCAAAAGACGTAGAATAACCCAAATACCTAACAGATTGATGGTTAAACATGTTTATCTCTCAAAATCACTCTTTGACGTTGATAATTCATATATAGGTCACTTAGACTCCAGTACAGGCACAGTTTGACATTCATTGCTCTGGACCACAGGCGATTACATTCTCTGATAATTTTTATTATTTGATATTTATTATAATTCATGTATTTAGTGATGTTATATTTGATTTCTGACACGAGAGTACAAGATTTGGTATATTAGCTTGGATCTTCAGTCATGAGACGTTATGATGGTTATCGTATCGACATCGTATACGACACTGATATTAGACATCGTACATAGTATTTTTATCGGACATTGATCGTGTATTATAACATGTCATAGTTGGATCCACTATACTAGCCGGGGCAGAGAAAATGCTAGCTAGATATGTGTCACACCTATTTCCCAATTTGGTATTTCTTGAATTTTTAGAATTTATTTTTCCCGATATTGTATTTTTGCGATAATTGCATGATGGTTCCTGTCATTTGTATTTATTCTTGTTGTCTAGAGAGACTACCCGAGACCCGTAGAATACCAATTGGCATTGCCATAGACCCGGTTTAGGACCCGCATATAGAATGGACACTTAGTTCGGTTTATTTTGGTTGAACCCATGGCTAAACCATCTCCCTCTCCCCTTATATATATGAGTGTTTTCTCTCTCCTCCCTTTCATTCTTTATTTCACTCTTTCTCCTTCTCTATTCTTTCTTCTTTCTCTCTCTCCCTTGCCCTAGACCGAACCCTAACCTTAGATGAGGTGGTTGTCACCACTTGGACCGTGAGAGGTAGAGGCTAAGAAGCCACTCCAGGCAAGTACGTCTTCCTCAAATCATAAAGCCATGAATTTTTGAATTTTATTTATATTATGTAAAATTATATATTTGTGTGATAGAAATATTCTCCTTGATGTTCTCATCTATTTCAGTTCTTGGAGTTTTTGATTTTGGTGGATAGATTTGAGTGGATCTAAGTTTCAAGTTAGGATTTTTCATGGGTTTCATGAGTTTTTTTGGTTTTGATATATTAAAAATTGGTTTCTTTAAACTAATTGTTCCAGGTTGTAGATAATTAAATTTCGTGCGATTTTAACTTTTGTTTCACTTGATTTGGAGTTAAGATGAAGAATTTGTGAAGAAAACAAGTTTTAAGATTTTTGGAGCTTTTTCCATTAAGTTTATGCTGCCTTGGGATGAATGAGTCCTATGCGGCAAAGCTTTATGCGTCCATTCCGGCATGATGCCTATCTTGTTAGACGCATGACTTCCCCTGCATATGCGTTCCTAAACCGAGTGCACGAAGTACTGAATGCATGATAGTTTCCAAGGCCAAGTGTTTATTCACCCGGAGTTCATGCGTCAAGCTTGGCACACGACTTAGGAACAACTTATGTATCTTTTCTTGCATGTCTTATCGTACACGAATTTTGATTCTTTTATCTTTTCTCTGGCATACTTTATTGCTTATCACATCTATCACTTGTCATCAGTCACTTCTCTGACACGCATTTATGAACGTCACGTCGGTGCATATCCTGAGGAATGGACTTTTGGCTTAAGTATGTAGCAAGATTTTACTATACGCCTGAATCCCTATGTGTCAAGCATCTATGCATCCAATAGTCCCATGCGCTGGGTCAAATCATTCCCAGTTTATATTTTGCTTGGAATATTCTTTGAGTATTATATTGGATCTAGTTGGATGTTGTTCTCTCACATACTAACACATGATTTGGATCCTCAAGACACTATGGAATTACTAGTGCAAGTTAACCTATTGCGTTTGGCATTGGAAAATCGAGTGTGAGTATTGCCCAATGGATCGCGTGTCGTGGATACGATAAGTTCGCCAGTGATAACTCGTGAATAGCTCGTACTCGTAACTCGCCATTCTAGGAAGTTCTTGAGTGTCTACGACTCAAAAACTTTAAATAATGATTAAACGAGATAAAATTTGACAAGACCATTGGGAGGAAAGAATATTGCGCTACTAGCTACACCGATCTCCAAGGGCCGCATGAGGCATGTGACAATCCTGTGAGGCAAGGGCTCCATGACCTACCAAGTTTACGCGTGCTGCAGCACTTACAAGACAAGTTTATGTACAAGTTTATGTTTATAAGGCAAGTTTATACATAGGTTTATGTTTACAAGATGCATACATGTTTATAATTCAAAACAAGTTTTTATACAATATATGCCATTAGATAATTTATGATTTTTGACAAGTTTATGTTTATGTCAATTTCAAGTTATGATGTTGTAATGTGCATTAAATTTCTAGACAAAAGTACCCTTGGCCGTCCGGGTTGACTGTAGTGCCGGTGGTAGCAATATTCTTAAACATTCATTTGTTAGTAACTAGGTTGTGACAATCCTAGTTAGTTAATTATAGCAAGCCATAGAAATATTTGGCCGTGGAATGAATGTTTGTTTGTTTCAATTATAGCTCGCCCTGTTATATTCTATTTCTTTCAGCACGTGGTTAGAGTGCAAAATTTTACTCGGGTGAAGGTCTGCAACCTCGGTCCTTATTTGGTTTAAGGGTTATGGTTCTGATCCAGAGTAGTTCCTATGCCCTCTTGTCACTCGTCGTCTGATCTTTCTTTATAGTTAGTTTGTTATCAGCGCACCAGTCCTTATATTTATTTTATCAAGACAAGTACTTTGGTACCGTATAAGTCTTTACCCGTATTTACTTTTATATAGGTCTCTTTTTTCTAATGTTATGATGTGTTTTGTCTACTACCTTGAGCTCCTTTGTTGTACTTTTTGCTTGGGGTTCTGACCCCATTGGTTTTGCTTGGCCAGATTTACCCGAGGAGAAATAGGATCTTCCGTAGTTCCAGCAAGATGGCTCGCACTCGTAGGACTGTGGCCTATGCTAGCGAGTGGGTTTCTTTCTTCCACCCTCGTTTTGATTTCTCATTTTGTGGTGTCAGCAAGGGGACAAAGTTAGCTCCGTATATATTTTTGAGACTACAGTCAATATATTGTATATATTAGACCATGGCTTGGTATATTTGATCTTGTATAACATATTATATATATTAGACCATGGCTTGGTATATTCTACAAGGTGTGGTTGGCCTTGTCAATCCTCGTATTTATCCAGTATTCTGGGAGCGGGACGTAACAAGATTTTAGTGGTGATCCATGTAGGTCCATTTTTTATATTTGTGGAGGGACTCATATTGTTAGAATCTCAATCATTTACTTATCTTTGATTGAACTCCACCTGAATCTGCACCTTCCCGTTTCCCTTGAATTGAAAACTTGCTTGACATGATTGTTCCATTCTCGTCCCTCATTGTTTGCCTTGTGTCCTTATCCTTCAGGGCCCCCCCACTTGCACCTCATTTTGATGGTTTCCTTGCACCGCTAGCAGATCTAGTAATAAGCCAGGATCTGGCCCCGCTATTGAACCAAGGGCAAGTGTCAGTATCTCTCTATCAGCCAACTCTTCCAGTCACTCAAGTCCAATCAACACAGTTAGTTCCACCAATATTGCCAGGACGGCCAGTCCAATCTGCTCCACCATTCATACCAACTCAGCTGGCCCAGCCAACCCAAACAATACCACCAGTTCTTCCAGTACAACCAGGACAGGCAGGCTCGCAGGCCATGTTAGGGATAATCCAAGCCATGATGATGGTACAACATAAACAACAATAACAACTCCAACTCCATCAATAAGTGGTCCATCTTTGCCAACAGTTTTAGCAAGGATAAGAATAAAGCAACACAACTCTTTTTCAGTGAGTTAGAGTAGCGCTCGAGACCAGTAGGTGTTATAAACTTAAATCAACATCCAACATTAGTCGGTTGCATCCAACCAAGATCCTCGCCACAGAGGATACCGTTAAAGCAGCTTCTTGGCTCCAGAACTTTGAGGCCATACTGGATACGACTAAGACGTACGAGGATAAAAAGGTAGCAGTTATAAAGCTACAACTAACAGATCTTGCCCGAGATTGGTGGGAAGCACAAATAATTTTGCTTTCAAAGTCTATTGACTGGCAGACGTTCAAGGAGCGCTTACAAGAGAAATATTTCTACACAACCGCCAGGTTCCAGCTCCAGCAGCAGTTCACCAACCTTCGTCAGCAGCCGAGATTAGTTGACTAGTATGCGGCTTGGTTTTTCCTACTTAATCAATTTGATCCTTATATGGTAGCTTCCGAGGAGGATTGAGCCAAGAGATTTGAGCAAAGATTGCATTTAAAGATTCAGCAGTTCATGGTGGGTTACGACTATGCCACCTATGATGCAGTACTCAAGGTAGCTAGATCCTAAGTACTTGCTGGCCAGAGATTAGTAGCAAGGACCGGAGGCCAGAAGAGATTCCACTCTTCTATAAGTGTAAAACCCCCTTCCTAGAAAATCGTATAAACCTTTTATTTATTAATTATTAATTAAATTGTAGTAATTAGGTCTAAATAGGAGAAATAGATTTTTAATAATTTTTATGTTAGGTGTTCGGGCACTTGGAGGACTTGTGGGACCATCAGGAATTTTTCGGATATTCCATGTAGGAGACCCCTTGAGCTGTTGCTAGCTTAATGATGTGCAATACCCTAATTTATAAATTTTCTTATGTGTGAATATATATATATGTATATATACAAATATATATATGTATATATATATATTTAAAGAAAGAAAATAAAAGAAAAGAAAAGAAAAGAAAGTAATCAAAAGTAATAATATAATAATAATAATAATAATAATAATAATAATAACACATCTAAGTTACATCCCTTAGCATTCACAGACCAAGCAAATTAGTTTGCTCCCAGCCTTCAGCGAATAGTTAAGCCCACTTCACCCATTCAGCCTTTCACGCGGACCGCGATCCACCCTCTCTCTCTCTCCCTTAATATATAATATATATATATATATAGTTAGCTTCCCAAAACCCTAACCTAAATTCTCAGACTTCATCTTCCCATCTATAGCCGTCACCGCAGCCAGAGAAGCCTCCCCAAGCCATCCAACCATCCCGTCGACGCCGACATCGCGAACTGCAGTCTCCCACTCGAGGCACCTTCGCTCCGGCGTATTTTTCTGTTGACTCGCTCATCCAAACGTTGTTCCGTTTTCATAGGTATGATCTTCCCTCAACCCTCTCCAGTATTTGTTTTATAGTCAACCTCGAAAAACGTGTGCCCCTAGGTGAAAAATAGCGTCCAAAGTTGGACGAGCAGACAGAATTCTGCAATCGCAGAATTCCAGATTGACCACCCATATTGCCGAGTTCGTATCTCCCAGCACAGAGATCCGAATTCGGTGATTCTTTTTGATACCTGTAGATTACATGACCTAGTTTATTTTCTGTATTATAACTTTGTGCTATTAGTCGCTGTGGACAGAAATATATTCGTCACAAAACTGCGCGCACCCACTTTTTCTGGTTTTCCAAAAGTTGGAGATCGGAGCGCGCCCCGCCAAACGGGACCGCTCCGCCATGTGCCAAGTGTACCGAATGGTCCACGCAGCATAACGGGACACGTGAAAATTCGTGGGGACTGATTCGGACGCGTGTGCGCGCCGGAATCAGGCCGTATCCGCGGACACATTTCGTGTCGCCACTTTTATGGAACTCACGAGTATTTTGTGCACGATTGTCAGATTGTGATGAAACTTGCGCCACTGGACTCGTGGTAACGCGCTGGTCCTGTGACCCAATTTTCACGCATTTCTGAGACGGTTGACCAGATCGCCAATTGGCGGGCCCCACAGTTGACTTTTTGGACCAAATTATATTTGGCTCATCGGAATCCAAATTTGGACATACCGTTGGGTTCGTATTGACATTTAGAGTTGTTTGACCCATAGTTTGTCCCATTTAGAGACTGTTACCCTCGGCACACTTTTCGGTGCAAAGTGGGCCACACGTGGACCCCACTTTTGTTCGAAATTACCGTTTTGTCCCTGTGTCCAAATTGGACGAAAGGGATGTACTTTTTAGCTATTTTGCTCATTCCGGAAACGTTGGTGATGTTTATTTCAGCATCCGGAGACGTTTGTTCGGAGTCCTTAGTTCCAGGTTCAGTGTCCTTGACATTTGAGCGCGTACACTTTACAGATTTCTTGCCAGGCAAGTATACCTTGCCATTGTACTGTTTTTACATTCCATATGAGGCATGCATGTTTATTTTCTGCTTATTTAGTTCATTTATTTTAACTGCTATATAAACTGCGCGTCCAAGGAAACTTGGATGCAACGATGGTGTCGTCGTACTATGTTTTTATTTATGTACATGCATTGGACCTACTTTATGAGACTACCCCATATTCATGAGGCATTTATGTTTCATTGGCCATGACACTATTCTTACACGAGTGTGAGTCACATGTAGGACACGGACTTGCGTACTCGGCTGGCCACTGGTACGTAGAGGTCGTGCGACGGATAGGGATAACTGCCAATAGAAACTTTGCATGCTAGTAGACCTGGCGGTTATTAGAGGTTTATCGTGTCATGGACATGACATGCTTAGATCATTGGGCGGGGAGGACAACTTGTAGGCGTATGGGACACCCCACTTCCTTTACACTGATGCCACACTCGACGGGGTGATATGGACGATATATACTACACTGATGCCACACTCTTCGGGGTGATATGAACGTTATATTATACAGATGCCATGCTCTTCAGAGATGGACGTTATTACTGAGCGCCCTCCTATGGGGGCATGTATGGCATATATTAGCCAGTTGTCACGACTGGTGAATTACGTCAGCATATGTCTAGCCTACACTTTCCCATATACTCAAGTTGTCCTCAAAGTGCATTTCACTTAGATGGTTAGGTCACCCTTGAGTTTTCACAGTATTTACTTTATGGCATGTGTTTAAGTATTCTTGTTATGTCCCTCTGAGGACCTAGTTCTCTGCCAGGTGTATCTGTTCATGAGTATTGCAGGAGCGCGGATCCGGACTGGTTGCGTATGTTCCGAGGAGTTCTCTTCGAGCCTCGTGATTGTTAGAGGTTGTATTTATATTGTATGTATCTTGTTTATTCCTCATTCTAGTCCGGTAGTGGATTTGTTTCCATCCGACTACCCCCTTTAGGTGCTTTACATTAAGATCTAGTGCTGGTTATTGATTATGTCCTTATATATGATTCTGTAGATGAGATTAGATTATACCATATGATTTGTGATGGATTTATACCACTATGGATATTGTTATTCATATTACAGCGTACGTGTGTTATGGTTTCCATATATTGGAGTGCCATATTCATACGGCTGGCATGATTACGTATCCTGGTCCTACGTATATTGGGACTGGGCGAGACATGTTTTTGTGGTGGCCCATGCAGATCAGAGCATATTGTCTCAGTTACGTTACTGTACCGAGCAAGCCTGCACATAGGATTAGAGTATAGGATCTCATCCACATCTGACTATGACTCCTCCTCCCAATTCATCCTGTTTGAATAATTGTATCCTGCTTGATTCATGTGCTTCCCTATTAGTTCCTTGAGTGTAGCCTTCTCCTAGAATATAGAAGTCCCTGTTGTTAGATAATAAGTAGAGTAACCTCCCTTTTTAGAATACAGCTAGAGTGTTGACACATCACTAAGTTTAGAAGATCTAATGAAACCCTAGCACCCTTACCTATAGATTGATGTACCATTACCCCTCGATATATTATAAATGACTTAAGAGTAGTATAGGCATTACTAGAGCTAGTTAGAGATGTGACCCTAATGTCTGACCCTAGTATTGAGGAACCAATAGAAATCTGAGATCGAATGTAGGGACGGAACCTAATGTGCATAGTGAGATAATGTTAGGATATAGATCCTTGTCTTGATATTAGCAGACAGTACCTCAGGAAGCTCAGAGCAACGAGTATGACATTCTCCTTGATCATACCTCAAATACGAAGATTTGCTCACCACCTTCCCTTAGAAAACCATGATGTTATCTAGAGTCCCTCTATGGTAATTTCCTATCTTGTTCCCCTGTAACCTTAACGTTCGCCAATTTTTGCGATGATTTAAATTGTGTTTTTCCTCCTTCATCCTTCAACTCGTGCCACTTGACTCCTCTGGTTATAGACCAAGTGATCTTATTCTATGGCAGGATATATAGTTTGCTAGGGTTATAGTTTGGTAATTTGAACTTGAATTTTGTGCGTGGTAGTTAGAATTTGATAGTTTGAGTTGTTCCCTTTAGATTGTGATATGATTATTCTTAGTTTTAATCGCACAATTCGTATCCGTAACTCGATACGAGTTGTATTTCCCTTTCCTCTTAAAGGTCATTAACTCTTTCATTCTTACTAATGACATATGTATTCTATGAGCTATATGATTAAGACTTAAGATGGCCATTACTTACATGATTCAATAGGAGACCCTAATAAGTATTAAGATCCGTTCCTCGAATAGCCCAATAAGAATTGTACTTTATTTACCAGAACTTTATTAATTTGTAGGATCCCTTAAGATTATCACAGTATTAGTTTATTATTTTTAAGTTGGGTAGTATGCCTCACAACATAGTATCATATAGCTCTTGTGATCCATTGTTGAAGTGTAACTGAATGGCATTAAATGTATGCTAACATAAGATGATAGTGTTTATTCAGACTATAGAACTTAGAGGCTCATACCCCTACTTTGTCGACTATCGACTTAGACAAGGAATTAATATGATAACTGTAGAGATTGTAGAGTCTTTTGTTATTGTTGCTTATGTTGTTTTGGTTTTGCAACTTGAATTATTTGTAACTTCTCTCATCATAATCCAGCGTTATATTTTCTGTGCTACCCTGAATTATGCTGCTATTATAGCCTAGTTTTTGTAAGCTTATTCCTTATCGAGCTTGTTCATGACATATGTATTATTGAGGAGGCCCACAATAATATATTTCAGAATCAGTGTATGAAGGTCTAGCTAACCTTAGTGCGCTCGATTCGCCCTTCGTAACGTTACTTTACGTGGATTGAGATATGTAGTTATTAGTAGACGAATATACTTGCCCTAGGCATGTCTGACATATCGTATCAGTTACATAACTGTACTAATACGAGCAGGCAAACAAAGGATTACCAAAATAGGATTTCAATCCACAACTGCTTTGACAATTCCCAATTGAATTCTTTAAAACGCCTTGATCCCAATACTTCTATTCTATTATGCTGCCCTTGAACTCTTTATTATTGATCTTCGTCTTCCCCTATTTCGGAAAGACGAAACCTCGTGCTGGGTATAAAGTTTGATACACAGAGAGTACTAGATATACCCCATAGGCCGATCACATACTTGAGAATTATTCTTTCGCAATTAAGGACATATCATATGTGATATGATCGGTATTGAAGTTTCGAGGATTGAACGACATGAGTAAATAAATTAAGGGATATTTTCTTAAGGTATATAGCCTTAGGTGATAGGTGGATAAATTCTAAGTTGGGTAGTAGTGCATTGTCAACACGGGAGAAATTTCTTTTAGATTATGATCTAGTAAGACTAGATTGGGAGAGGTTCAAGCCATTGTAATTTTGAGAAATTTAGAAGGATGACTAAGATGATGAGGATCAATGAATTGATATTAAGGACCCAATATTTATACCTTAAGTGCATGAGTTAAATTTTTGAACAATGAAGGTAGAATCACCAATTTGAATTTAAAGGGATAAATATAGGATTTCAAACTTGAATATTGGTGGACTGCATTTAAATTATTTTTTTCAATTTGGTGATTGAATTAAGAATTAAAATTTTGGTTGGACGACCTATTTGAAATAATGAGGATGTGAATGGAATTTAAAGAGTTGAGGCATACGAAATTTTATAAGTGAAAATGGGAATATTAGACTCAAACCACTTCTAAAGGAGATTATGATAGTTAGAGATCGTGAGGTAAAAGTTATATGCGTAGTTAAACCTTGAAGATATTATATGGATTAATTTAAATTTGGATATGGATAATTTGAAAAGTGAGAAGAGATAACCATAGGTTAAATTTTGATTTGAGCAGTGGTCATCTTAACCTAGAAGTGATTGCAATGGATATGATTAGGATTTTAGTTATCGCAAGAAGATTGCGACTGACTTGCCTTATTGTACCTAAAGGATTAACCGATTCCGCCTTATTTCCATTTTGAGGACGATATTGTCTTAAGTTGGCTGAATTGTGAAACCCCCTCACCTAAGAATTTGACCTACTCGGCTTAGATAGTGAGACTGAGGCTAGCACGAATCCACTTAGAAATAGAACACGGTATTTTATTTAGTTTTACAACATGATATCACTTGACACGCCTTACCGTGCTCCGATAATTGGAGCACTACACTAGCCACTGCCTTCCTACAAATTCTACACCCTTGTCCTAGACATGTCCATCATCCAATTCTCATCTTTGTACAATTTTCTAATTGTTGGACGCTTTTATGCAAAAGAGCATTTATGTGTCCACACCATTGGACATGACAAAAAAAAAAAAAAAAAAACCCTATTTTTCGCTCATATGGATTTTTTTCATGATATTTTTTCTCGGGATGTGCAACGTGCAACGTGCAACATCGCCCACCCCTTTAAACCTAGCCTTGCATTTTAAACAATGCAATTCTTATACCATCATTGCATTCTATCGTGGCTTAATTTTAATTTCGAGGACGAAATTTTTACAAGTTGGGTAGAATGTAAAACCCCCTTCCTAGAAAATCGTATAAACCTTTTATTTATTAATTATTAATTAAATTGTAGTAATTAGGTCTAAATAGGAGAAATAGATTTTTAATAATTTTTATGTTAGGTGTTCGGGCACTTAGAGGACTTGTGGGACCATCAGGAATTTTTCGGATATTCCATGTAGGAGACCCCTTGAGCTGTTGCTAGCCTAATGATGTGCAATACCCTAATTTATAAATTTTCTTATGTGTGAATATATATATATGTATATATACAAATATATATATGTATATATATATATTTAAAGAAAGAAAATAAAAGAAAAGAAAAGAAAAGAAAGTAATCAAAAGTAATAATATAATAATAATAATAATAATAATAATAATAATAACACATCTAAGTTACATCCCTTAGCATTCACAGACCAAGCAAATTAGTTTGCTCCCAGCCTTCAGCGAATAGTTAAGCCCACTTCACCCATTCAGCCTTTCACGCGGACCGCGATCCACCCTCTCTCTCTCTCCCTTAATATATAATATATATATATATAGTTAGCTTCCCAAAACCCTAACCTAAATTCTCAGACTTCATCTTCCCATCTATAGCCGTCATCGCAGCCAGAGAAGCCTCCCCAAGCCATCCAACCATCCCGTCGACGCCGACATCGCGAACTGCAGTCTCCCACTCGAGGCACCTTCGCTCCGGCGTGTTTTCCCGTTGACTCGCTCATCCAAACGCTGTTCCATTTTCATAGGTATGATCTTCCCTCAACCCTCTCCAGTATTTGTTTTATAGTCAACCTCGGAAAACGTGTGCCCCTAGGTGAAAAATAGCGTCCAAAGTTGGACGAGCAGACAGAATTCTGCAATCGCAGAATTCCAGATTGACCACCCATATTGCCGAGTTCGTATCTCCCAGCACAGAGATCCGAATTCGGTGATTCTTTTTGATACCTGTAGATTACATGACCTAGTTTATTTTCTGTATTATAACTTTGTGCTATTAGTCGCTGTGGACAGAAATATATTCGTCACAAAACTGCGCGCACCCACTTTTTTCGGTTTTCCAAAAGTTGGAGATCGGAGCGCGCCCCGCCAAACGGGACCGCCCCGCCATGTGCCAAGTGTACCGAATGGTGCACGCAGCATAACGGGACACGTGAAAATTTATGGGGACTGATTCGGACGCGTGTGCGCGCCGAAATCAGGCCGTATCCGCGGACACATTTCGTGTCGCCACTTTTGTGGAACTCGCGAGTATTTTGTGCACGATTGTCAGATTGCGATGAAACTTGTGCCACTGGACTCGTGGTAATGTGCTGGTCCTGTGACCCAATTTTCACGTATTTCTGAGACGGTTGACCAGATCGCCAATTGGCGGGCCCCACAATTGACTTTTTGGACCAAATTATGTTCGGCTCATCGGAATCCAAATTTGGACATACCGTTGGGTTCGTATTGACATTTAGAGTTGTTTGACCCATAGTTTGTCCCATTTAGAGACTGTTACCCTCGGCACACTTTTCGGTGCAAAGTGGGCCACACGTGGACCCCACTTTTGTCCGAAATTACCGTTTTGTCCCTGTGTCCAAATTGGACGAAAGGGATGTGCTTTTTAGCTATTTTGCTCATTCCGGAAATGTTGGTGATGTTTATTTCAGCATCCGGAGACGTTTGTTCGGAGTCCTTAGTTCCAGGTTTAGTGTCCTTGACATTTGAGCGCGTACACTTTACAGATTTCTTGCCAAGCAAGTATACCTTGCCATTGTACTGTTTTTACATTCCATATGAGACATGCATGTTTATTTTCTGCTTATTTAGTTCATTTATTTTAACTGCTATATAAACTGCGCGTCCAAGGAAACTTGGGTGCAACGACGGTGTCGTCGTACTATGTTTTTATTTATGTACATGCATTGGACCTACTTTATGAGACTACCCCATATTCATGAGGCATTTATATTTTATTGGCCATGACACTATTCTTACACGAGTGTGAGTCACATGTAGGACACGGACTTGCGTACTCGGCTGGCCACTGGTACGTAGAGGTCGTGCGACGGATAGGGATAACTGCCAATAGAAACTTTGCATGCTAGTAGACCTGGCGGTTAATAGAGGTTTATCGTGTCATGGACATGAAATGCTTAGATCATTAGGCGGGGAGGACAACTTGTAGGCGTATGGGACACCCCACTTCCTTTACACTGATGCCACACTCGACGGGGTGATATGGACGATATATACTACACTGATGCCACACTCTTCGGGGTGATATGGACGTTATATTATACAGATGCCATGCTCTTCGGAGATGGACGTTATTACTGAGCGCCCTCCTATGGGGGCATGTGTGGCATATATTAGCCAGTTGTCACGACTGGTGAATTACGTCAGCATATGTCTAGCCTACACTTTCCCATATACTCAAGTTGTCCTCAAAGTGCATTTCACTTAGATGGTTAGGTCACCCTTGAGTTTTCACAGTATTTACTTTATGGCATGTGTTTAAGTATTCTTGTTATGTCCCTCTGAGGACCTGGTTCTCTGCCAGGTGTATCTGTTCATGAGTATTGCAGGAGCGCGGATCCGGACTGGTTGCGTACGTTCCGAGGAGTTCTCTTCGAGCCTCGTGATTGTTAGAGGTTGTATTTATATTGTATGTATCTTGTTTATTCCTCATTCTAGTCCGGTAGTGGATTTGTTTCCATCCGACTACCCCCTTTAGGTGCTTTACATTGAGATCTAGTGCTGGTTATTGATTATGCCCTTATATATGATTCTGTAGATGAGATTAGATTATACCATATGATTTGTGATGGATTTATACCGCTGTGGATATTGTTATTCATATTACAGCGTACGTGTGTTATGGTTTCCATATATTGGAGTGCCATATTCATACGGCTGGCATGATTACGTATCCTGGTCCTACGTATATTGGGACTGGGGCGTGACAATAAGAGGCATTAGTATTCATTTGTCACTTCCAACACCAGCAGTCAGAGCTCATCGTCCGCCTGTACCTCCCGCCTCGACTATAACCTCTGTACAGTCCACGAGGCAGTCTGCATCAACATGATGTAGCCACTGTGGCAAGCTAGGGCACACCAGAGATCAATGTAGGAGGACCAATGACCAGTGTCTCAGATGTGGGACATCGGACCATATGATTGGTTCATGCCCACTTCTATACCCTGAGGCTTCTTCAGTTCGATAGTTGCCAGCTCCGCCTCAGGCAACTATTGAAGGCCCGAGGGGACCATCATTAGTCGTTCGACCACTAGCCCAGCGTCCTCTCCCGACGCAAACTCAGCAGTTCCAGCAGCAACGTCCGGCTCAGTTTGCTTAAGTTCAGCAAGTCCATCAAGCAAGGTAAAACAGCAGCAAGTTAGAGCAGTAGCCCCTAGGTGTGTCCGTATAAAAGGATTCGACAACCTAGAGCAGTTGTTAGTCGTAGGCACTACGATTGTGGGTAATATTTTCGAGTTTCTCTTAGTTTGTCTTATTTTTGGGTTCTTGTCGAACGATCTTGCATTTCGTTACGCCAGAGTGCAATAGTTTTCTTGATTCTTTCATCGAGCAGAGATGAGTTTCTCATCCTACTCTTCTGTCCCTGTATCTCATGGTATGTAATGTCCATCATGTGTCCTGATTGTGAAGGTAAGTCCTGGATTAAAGTCATTATCTCAATATAGTCATTGGTACCGACTTACCTCAAGGCTTGGCTCTTGTCCATTTGTATGAGTTAGCATAGGCAAGTGAGGATGAATTCCTATTTGACTGACTTAGGTGTATATGTATCCATATGCTTCCATTTTCCTGTGTGTGATTGTGTGCATTTATTAATTTCTACAGTTATCTCTTCTATTTAGTTATTTGCTTGATATGAATTCATATCATGATAAATGATTTTTGATTTCTTGAGCCTTCCAGTATGTTTTCCAACTCGACTAGCCTTGGTAAAATTCTGAGGAATTTTTTTTCTAAGGATGGTAGAGATGTCACACATGTTTCCAGATTTGGTATTTTTTGATTTTTTAGAATTTAATTTTTCTGATATTGTATTTCTGTTGTAATTGCATGATGGTTCGTGTCATTTGTATTTATTACTGTTGTCTAGAGAGACTATCCGATACCCGTAGAATAACCAGTGGCATTATCATAGACCCGGTTTAGGACCCGCATGCAGAATGGACACTTGGTTCAATTTATTTTGGTTGAACCCAACGCTAAAACATCTCTCCTCCCTTTCTTTCTTTATTTCACTCTTTCTCCTTCTTCTTTTTTTCCTCTCTCCCTTGCCTTAGACCGAACCCTAACCCTAGATGAGGTGGTTGTGATCACTTGGACCGTACAAGGTAGAGGATAAGAAATCACTCCAGGCAAGTATATCTTCCTCAAATAATAAAGCCAGGAATTTTTGAATTTTATTTATATTATTTAAAATTAAATATATGTTTGATAGAAATATTCTTCTTAATGTTCTCATCTATTTTAGTTCTTGGAGTTTTTGGTTTTGGTGGATAGATTTGAGTAGATCTAAGTTTCAAGTTAGGGTTTTCATAGATTTTATGATTTTTCTTGGTTATGATCTATTCAAATTTTTTATTTTCAAAAAATAATTATTCCATGTTATTGAGAATTAAATTTTGTGCAATTTTGACTTTTGTTTTACTTGATTTGGACTAATGATGAAGATTTTGTGAAGAAAACAAGTTTTAAGATTTTTGGAACTTTTTCCATAGAGTTTGTGTTGCCTTGGGACGAAGGAGTCCTATGCGGCAAAGCCTTATGCGCCCCTTCTAGCTTAACGCCTATCCTGTTAGACTCATGACTGCCCCTGCACATGCGTTCCAAAACCGAGTGCACAAAGTACTGAATGCATGAGATTTTCCAAGGCCAAGTGTTTATGTGCCAGGAGCTCATGCGTCAAGCTTGGCACACGACTTAGGAACAACTTATGTGTATTTTCTTGCATGTCTTTTCGTGCACGACTTTTGATGCTTTTATCTTTTCTCTGGCATACTTTATTTCTTGTCATATCTATCACTTGTCATCATTCACTTCTCTGACACCCCTTTGTGAACGTCACTTTGATGCATATCCCGAGGAGTGGACTTTTATCATGAGTATGCGGTAAGATTTTTCTATGCGCTTGAATTCCTATGTGTCAAGCATCCATGCATCCAATAGTCCCATGCATCTGGTCAAATCATTCACACTTTCCATTTTGCTTGGAATTTTCTTTGAGTATTATATTGGAATCTAGTTGGATGTTGTGCTATCACATACTAACACGTGCTTTGGATCCTCAAGACCCTGTGGAATTACTTGTGCATGTTAACCAATTATATTTGGCATGGAGCAATCCAGGGCGAGTATTTCCTAATGTGTCTCATGTCGCAAATACGATAAGTTTCCAGTAATAACTCGTGAATAGCTCATACTCGTAACTCATCATTCTAGGAAGTTCTCGAGTGTCAACGACTCAAGAACTTGAAATAATGATTAAAGGAGATAAAATTTGAATAGATCATTAGAAGGGAAGAATATTGTGCTACCGGCTACCCCGATCTCCAAGGGTCCCATGAGGCATGTGACAACCCTGCTAGGCAAGGGTTCCATGACCTATCAAGTTTACTTATGTTGTGGCACTTACAAGACAAGTTTATATACAAATTTATGTTTACTAGTCAAGTTTATACAAAAGTTTATGTTTACAAGGTGCATACAAGTTTATTATTCAAAATAAGTTTTTATACAATTCATGCCATTAGACAATTTATGATTTATTGACAAGTTTATGTTTATGTCAATTTCAAGTTATGTTGTTGTGATGTGCACTAAATTTTTAGACAAGCGTACCCTTGGCCGTCTGGGTTGACTATAGTGCCAGTGGTAGCAATATTCTTAAACATGCATTTTTTAGTAACTAGGTTGTGACAACCCTAGTTAGTTAATTATAGCAAGCCGTAAAAATGTTTGGCCGTGGAATAAATATTTGTTTCTTTCAATTATAGCTCTCCCTGTTATATTCTGTTTCTTTCGGCGCGTGGTTAGAGTACAAAGTTCTGCTCGGGTGAAGGTCTGCAACCCCGATCCTTGTTTGGTTTAAGGGTTGTGGTCCTGATCCAGAGTAGTTCCTATGCCCTCTTGTCGCTCATCGCCTAATCTTTCTTTATAGTTAGTTTGTTATCAGTGCACCAGTCTTTATAGTTATTTTATAGAGACAAGTACATTGGTACCGTACAAGTCTTAACCCGCATTTATTTTTATATAGGTCTCTATTCTGCTAATTTTATAATGTGTGTTTGTCTACTACCTTGAGCGCCTTTGTGGTACTTGTTACTTGGGGTTCTAACTCCACTGGTTTTGCTTGGCCAAATTTATCCGAGGAGAACCAAGATCCCCAATACTTCCAACAAGATGGCTCACACTCGAAGGAATACGGTCGAAGCTTGCGACTGGGTTTCCTTCTTCCACCCTCGTTTTGAGCTCTCATTTTGTGGTGTCAGCAAAGGGGCAGAGTTAGCCCCTTATATTTTTTTGAGGCAATGGTCAACATGGTGTATATATTAGACCATGGCTGGTATATTTGATCATGTATAACTATACGTCGTTAGTATAGCATTTTGTATTCACCAATTTCATGATCATATGTAACATATAATTTCGGACGCCGCTTTACTTTTATATATATCATATACTCTTGAAACTATTGTTGATGGATTGAGATACTAGGATTTGTCGACCTTAGGACTGACGTCATAGCATGCTAGAGAACTACCCATTTGTCTTCAAGACAATCATAGCACATTGCGGCTTACTTCAGTATTTTGCAAGGTGTGGTTGGCCATGTCAGTCCTCGTTTTTACCCAGTATTCTGGGAGCGGAGCATGACAAGATTTTAGTGGTGGCCCATACAGGTCCATTTTTTAGATTTGTGGGGGGACTCATATTGTTAGAATCTTAATCATTTACTTATCTTCGACTGACCTCCACCTGAACCTGCACCTTCCCATTTTCCTTGAATTAAAAACTTGCTTGACATGATTGTTCCATTCCTGTCCCTTATTGTTTGCCTTGTGTCCTTATCCTTCAGGAGAACCCCACTTGCTCCTCCTTTTGATGGTTCCGTTGCACCACTAGCAGATCCAGTAATAGGCCAGGATCAGGTCCCGCCATTGAACCAAGGGCAAGTGTCATTTGTAAACTCCATACTTTTTAATTTATAATTTTAGTATTTTTACTAAATTATTGGATTTTTTTTTGCTATTTTGTTGGTTAATTAGAAAATAACTTCTTTGATTTAATTATTTATATAAATACTTATTTAGAATTATTTTTAGGCTATTTTAGAATTTCTTTGATTTTTATAGAATTTTTGGGTAATTAAAACCTAGAAAACATAATTTTTTAGGGCTTCCATAATTTACTGTGAGACCATACTTGTATTTTTTTCCTACCAAACATTTAATTTATGATTAAAATAATTAAATATATTTTATATAATTTATTTAGAATTTTTTAAAATATATTTGGATTTATTTTGGTTTTAAAATAGGCTAATAACTAATTTTCTAGGACTTGTGGAATTTAATGTAGAAGCCTATGACCATAAAATAGCCCCAAGTATTTTTTAGGGTTTATAATTATATTTTATAATTTCTAGATTTTTTCTGAATTTGTTTGATATTTTTACATATTTATTTGGAGTTATTTTGGTTAAAAACTGATTAATAAATAATTTCTGGAATTAAAAATTATATTACCCAGTCAGCAGCTTAGTCAGCGTACAGTGAGCGCATGTGGTCTCCAACCGTCAGCCTCTGCCTATAAATTGGGTATTAAAACCCTAGGTTATTATTCTGCCGAATTAATATTATGAGAGAGAGAGAGAGAGGCTTGAGGAAGATTGCTTTTTAGGGTTTTTCAACTTCGCGTAACCATATCTCCTAACTCCGGATTCCAAATGCGTCTTCATTTCTTGTGTTGGAACTATCTCAAGTTATATTTCCTGAATACCTAATTTATTTTCATAAATTCTGAACCTAAATTTCTGTAAAATTAGTGGATTGTCGATTGTTAGAAATCAGACACATTTCAGTGTTTTCGAGATTTCGGGAGATCTAGCACTCGGAATCGTGATCCGTTTAAAATTTCAGAAATATGACATGACAAAATATAACATATATTTTTCTCAGAATTAAATATAATATTTTATAATTCTAAAATATTTGTGCAACATAGAAGTAACTAAAAAAACTACCAAAAACTGTCATCTGTGCACCATATAGGCGATAATTCTTTACCGGTTCGAGATTTGGTGAAAACATCGATTCTAGCATTATGTAGTGCTAAAATATACTGAATTTTATTCACAAATCTTGGTTTTGTGTTGGTTGAATTTTTGGTCAACAGAATGTCTCGATTTTCATGCCACGAATCCCAAATTCGTAAAATTTATTCTAAACCAAAATCTAGAATTTGCCTTAAAATTAGAATATAATTAAATAAAATTAGTATTTTTGGTTATTTTATTTAGAATTAAAATAGATTAGACTAGAAAATATGTCCAACCACTTTTGTAGATCTAACTTATTTAATTTATGTGACGGATATATCGAACGACGTCTTGAGTTGCGACTTCCTCCTTTTTCGGAGCAGGTAGATACCTTGCCAAATCTTGTACATTATTTGTATGCTTTTCTTTTCAGTTATTATTTCTTTTCGTATATACTTTCTTGATGCTCTTTGTCATATTTGATTATCACATGCTACTCTAGTCTTATTTTCTTATTTTACGTGCACATATATTATTTGCCTTCCATATGTACTGCTCGTCTATATTTTCTCGTCACGTATATGATATATGCTCCATCATATGCATACGACTTGACATGATCTTGTGGCCCTGTACTAAACTTGACTTGACATTAGTCAATGACCATGTCTTGACCGATTTGACTTGATTCCTTATTTCCCTAGGCGAGGATATCGTTATTAGGCGTTGGCTATTGTGATTAAATTTTGACTCGTTAGAGCCTCACCGGGCTGCGATAGATATTTGTTCACTTGGCCCCTCGTTCATTAGTGCCTCACCGAACTGCGATAGAGAACAGTGTTATGACTGTTAGTGCCTCACCGGACTGGGGTTCCTATTACCGATTTACCTATAGCCACGACTGATACCGTTGTTCTCATGGCATGCCACCCTCTTAGATGTCGTATTGTCATAGTTTTACCATTTCTTGTGGTTATTTTCTTCTCTCTCTCTTTCATATTTATTTACTGTACTTTTGGCATGTATATATGTATCTTGTTACATCCCAATGAGGACCATATCCCTTTCCAGGTGTAGACGATCATGACTATTTGCAGGGGCACGGACCATGACCTGCTACTTTATTCTCTTTCGAGGAGGTCTTCCCTTCGAGCCTCTCCAATCACTATATGATGTACATATTATATTTTTTATATTCTAATTGGGTAATGGATTTGTCTCCATCCAACCATTGGTCTTCTCGACTATTTCGTACTTGGTTCATTGCCATATTTGGTTATTTATTTCTATAGGTTTTGTGGATGAGATTAGTATTGTATATGACTTGTGACATTATATACCACTTGTGAATTATTATTCTTAATACAGCGTACGCATGTGATATGGTTTCCATATATTGGATTTGTCATATACATACGGCTAGCATGCTTATGTATTCCTAGTCCTACGTATTTTTGGACTAAGACGTGACATATTTTTGTGGTGGCCCATGCAGGTTGAGAATATATTATCTTGGTTACGTTATTGTTCCGAGCAAGTCTGCGAATAGTATTAGAGTATAGGATCTCATCCACTTATTTAAATCACCTTCCTTGATTTCGTTTCAAATTCTTATTTAACTGCTTGAATTACATCTTGCTTGATCCTTTCACAACGTCAATCTTATCTTTTCTTCCATGCTTGATAGAGATTAGGAAGGTAACTTGTACAAGGTATATATACTTTATTGGTTAATTACACTATTAGTTGAGTTTTTATAAGTTGGGTACTGTAGATAATTTTAAGAGATAATAAGAATAGTGTATAAACGATAAGAAAAAAAGTGCTAGGATAGCTCACCATAACCTTTTAGAAAGAACTTTTATTTAGCAATGAAGTATTAATGACTATAGTGAATTATTACGAATATGATTTAGTTTTAATTTTGAGGACGAAATTCTTGTAAGTTGTGTAGAATGAAAACTCCCTAATTTTTAATTTTTAATTTTAGTATTTTTATTAAATTATTGGATTTCTTTTGGCTATTTTATTGGTTAATAAGAAAATAACTTCTTTGAATTAATTATTTATATAAATACTTATTTAGAATTATTTTTAGGCTATTATAGAATTTTTTGGATTTTTCTAGAATTTTGGGTAATTAAAACCTAGGTAACATAATTTTTTAGGACTTCCATGATTTATTTTGAGACCATACTTGCATGTTGATCCTACCAAACATTTATTTTAGAGTTAAATTTATTAAATATATTTCCTATAATTTATTTAGAATTTTTTGAAATTTATTTAAATTTATTTGGTTTTAAAATATGCTAATAACTAATTTTTTTAGGACTTTTAAAATTTACTGTAGAATTCGATGACTATAAAATTGCCCTAAGTATTTTTTTTTAGGATTTATAATAATATTTTACATTTTCTAGATTTTCTAGATTTTTTTTGATATTTTTACAAATTTATTTGGAGTTATTTAGGTTAAAAACTAAGTAATAAATTATTTCTAAAATTAAAAAATATATTACCCAACCTACAGCTTAGTCAGCATATAGTCATGCCTGTGGGCTCCAGCCGTCAACCACTGCTATAAATTGGGTATTAAAACCCTAGGTTATTATTCCGCCGAATTAATATTAAGAGAGAGAGAGAGAGGCTTGAGAAAGATTGCTTTCTAGGATTTTTCAACTTCGTGTAGCCATCTCTCCTAACTCCGGACTCCAAATGCGTCTTCGTTTCTGGTGTTGGAACCATCTCGAGGTATAGTTTATGAATACCTAATTTTTTTCATAAATTATAAACCTAAATTTCTAAAAAATTCATGAATTGTCGGTTGTCTAAAATCTGACATATTTTGGTGGTTTCGAGATTTCGGGAGATTTCGAACTCGGAATCGCGATCCGTTTGAAGTTTCAAAAAGATAACATGACAAAACATAACATATATTTTTCTTAGAAATAAATATTCGAGTTTAATATTCTAAAAAATTCGTTCAACCTAGAAGTAACTAAAAATCTACTAAAGCTGTCATTTGTGCGCCATATGGGCATTAATTCTTTACATGTTCGAGATTTGTTGAAACCACCGATTCCAGCATTATATAGCGCTGAAATATACATAATTTCAAACATAAATCTTGGTTTTATGTTGGTTGACTATTTGGTCAATAGAATGCCTTGATTTGCGTGCCACGGATCCCGAATTCATAAAATAAATTTCTTTAAATCAAAATCTAGAATTAGCATTAAACTTAGAGTATAATTAAATTAAATTAGTATTTTATGTTATTTTATTAAGACTTAAAATAAATTAGAGTAGAAAAAATATTCAACCATTTTTGTAGATCTAACTTGTTTAATTTATGTGACGGATAGATCGGACAACGTCTTGAGTTGCGACTTCCTCCTTTTTTGAAGCAGGCAAGACACCTTACCAACTCTTGTACGACATTTGCATTCTTTCCTTTCCAGTTATTAATTCTTGTCATATATTTTTTTTTGATGCCCTTTGTCATATTTGATTGTCATATGCTACTCTAGTCTTATTTTCTTATTTTACGTGCACATATATTATTTTTCTTCCATATATGTTGCTTGTCTCTATTTTCTTATCATGTATACGATATATGCTCCACCATGTGCATACGACTTGACCTGATCTTATGGTCCCGTATTAAACTTGACTTGACATTAGTCCATGACCCTGCCTTGACCGATTTAACTTGATTTCTTAGTTCCCTAGGCGAGAAAATCATTATTAGGCGTTGGCTATTGTGATTAAATTTTGACTCATTAGCGCCTCACCGTGCTGCGATAGAGATTTGTTCACTTGACCCCTCGGTCGTTATTGTCTCACCGGGTTGCGATAGAGACCAGTGATATGACTGTTACTGCCTCACAGGACTATGATTATAATTACCCGATTTACCTATAGCTACAACTGATGCCGTTGTTCTCATGGCATGCCACCCTCTTAGACATCGTATTGTCATTATTTTATCGTTCTTGTGGTTATTTTATTATCTCTCTTGCATATTTATTTACTGTACTTTTGGCATGTTTATATGTATCTTGTTATGTCCCTCTGAGGACCTGGTCCTTTTTCAGGTGTAGACGATCATGACTATTTGTAGGGACACGGACCAGGACCTGCTACCTCATTCTCTTTCAAGGAGGTCTTCCCTTTGAGCCTCTCAGATCACTAGATGATGTACTTATTATATTTTCTTTCATCACCCAACCATTGGTCTTCTCGACTATTTCATACTTGGTTCATTACCATATTTGGTTATATATTTCTATTGGTTTTGTGGATGAGATTAGTATTTCATGTGACTTGTGACATTATATACCACTGTGAATTATTATTCATAATACATCGTACGTATGTGTTATGGTTTTCATATATTGGAGTTGCCATATACATACGGCTGGCATGCTTACGTATTTATAGTCCTACGTATTTTGAGACTGGGGCGTAATATATTTTTGTGGTGGCCCATGTAGGTCGAGAATATATTGTCTCGGTTATGTTACTGTACCGAGCAAGCCTGCGAATAGGATTCGGGTATAGGATTTCGTCCACTTATTTAAATTACCTTCTTCGATTTCATTTCGAATTCTCATTTGACTGTTTGATTTATATCTTGCTTGATCATTTCACAACATCAATCTTATCTTTTCTTTCGTGCTTGATACTAGGTATATATGCTAGATTGGTCAATTACACTATTAGTTGAGTTCTTGTTAGTTAGGTAGTGTAGATGAGTTTAAGGGATAATAAAAATAGTGTATAAATAATAAGAAAGAAAAGTGTTAGGATGGCCCACCATAACCTTTTAGAAAGAACTGCTAGTCGGCAATGAAGTATTAATGACTATAGTGAATTATTACGAATATGGTTTAGTTTTAATTTCGAGGACAAAATTCTTATAAGTTGGGTAGAATTTAAACTCCTTAATTATTAATTTTACTATTTTTATTAAATTATTATATTTCTTTTGGCTATTTTGTTGGTTAATTAGAAAATAACTTTTTTGATATAATTGCTTACATAAAAACTTATTTAGAATGGTATTTTATATTTTTCTAGATATTTTTACATAATTATTTGGAGTTATTTAGGTTAAAAACTGATTAATAAATTATTTCTAAAATTAAAAATTATATTACCCAGTCAGCAGCTTAGTCAGCATACAGTCACGCATGCGGGCTCCAACCGTCAGCCTCTACCTATAAATTGTGGTATTAAAACCCTAGGTTATTATTCCGCCAAATTAATATTAGGAGAGAGAGAGAGAGAGAGAGAGAGGCTTGAGGTAGATTGCTTTCTAGGGTTATTTAACTTCGCGTAGTCATATCTCCTAGCTCCGGACTCCAAATGGGTCTCTGTTTCTTGTGTTGGAATCATCTCTAGGTATAGTTTTTGAATACCTAATTTATTTTCATAAATTATGAACCTAAAATTATGGAAAATTTATGGATTGTCGGTTGTCCAAAATCTATCATATTTTGGTATTTTCGAGATTCTGGGATATCCTGAACTCGAAATCATGATCCGTTTGAAGTTTCAGAAGGATAAAATGACAAAATACATATATTTTTCTAAGAATTTATTATGTTAGTTTACTATTCTAAAAAAATTATACAACCTAAAAGTAACCAGAAAACCACAAAAAACTATCATTTGTGCGTCATATGGGCGATAATTCTTTATCGGTTCAAGATTTGTTGAAACTTCCAATTCTAACATTATGTAGTGCTGAAATATACAGAATTTGAAACAAAAATATTAGTTTTGTATTAGTTGACTTTTTGGTCAACAAAATGCCTCGATTTGCGTGTCATGGATCCCGAATTAGTAAAATTAATTTCTTTAAACCAAAATCAAGAATTAGCCTTAACATTTTAATATATTTAAAATAAATTAGTATTTTAGTTTATTTTATTCAGAATAAAAATAGATTAGACTAGAAAACTTATCCAACCACTTTTTTAGATCTAATTTGTTTAATTTATGTGACGGATAGATCAGACGACGTCTTGAGTTGCGACTTCCTCCTTTTTTGGTTCAGGCAAGATAATTTGCCAACTCTTGTACAATATTTGCATGCTTTCCTGTCCAGGTATTATTTTTTGTCGTATATAGTTTCTTGATACTCTTTGTCATATTTGATTGTCACATGCTACTCTAGTCTTATTTAGGCCATTTTGTATTACATGCTAGGATACCCAACATGATTGACAATTGTGAACTCCTTACGACATTTTATATCTTGTGCGGGGGAGCTGACCATGTCCGTCCCCGTATTTACTCGGTATTCCGGTAGCGGGCATGACAATTACCTTTATGCCATATTCTCAATGTTCATTTATTTCTCATAATACCATTGCCAGGATATATATATACCATTGCCAGGATATATATATATATATATATATATATATATTGATAGTTTTGTTTTCTCCATCATTTATAACATCCTTTATTTACTATTTTATAGTCTTCATTATTTAATTGGAACTGTTATTGGGTTGTACTTTGCTCCAATCCTTACTGGATAACATTTTTTAGAGGACTTAGAGGATTGGTGTCCGATATATTACAGATCACAGGTGGATGAGGGTGTGTCACGACCCGCACCAGGTGTGAGGATACGAGTACGTGGGTATGTCCAGCCTATGACACAGAATCAACGGTAGAATATTGTCTAGGTCAACTAACTATCAATCTCACACAGTAAAGTATATCCAGACAATGATATCTCAACTCCAAGAAGGAGGACAATATGATAATAATGATAAATATTCAATCACAAATCTAAAGTATGATAAGATATCAAGAAGTCTAACGTAACTATAAAATCTAAACATCAACAACATCCAAATAGAATAACAATATCCAAGTCTCAAATATAAGCCGGAAACAAATCCGGTACAAAAAATGCTAAATAAAATCTAACTAGAATAGCTAGTGACTCCGGCTAGGCCTTCCGACAATCACTCCTGAGCTACTGGGTCCAAGTCTGTACCATCAATCTCCTGTGGTCCATAATATGTGGGACACAAGTCCTCTAAGAAATTATCTAAAAAATATTATCCAGTCAGAATTGGAGCAAAGTAGAACCCAATAGTAGTTCCAATTAATTGGTAAAGACTATAAAACAGTTATAGTAAGTAATACATGATGAGAAGGGAAAGAAAATGAATCAGAAAAAAATACAGTCATAATTAATTTAAGAAGCAAGAAAAGATAAACATGGTGAATTAAGAGAGTATGGTAATAAAGATTATAAATAAATGAGAACTAATCTGAGATAGATATGGTGTGTCCGACAAGTATATATTGTGAAACCAGTAAGAATGTAACTATACTAGTGTGTTTGAAATACCATTTTCGACATATAAACGGCTAGGAATAATACGGGTCATCGTACGTGAGGTGTGCTACTACTATCTTTCCAGATTAGACCAGTAGGGGGTGGTTCTAAATTTTGGGAATATTTATATTTCTACTAAAATATTTCTCCGTCCGACTAGTATAAATGAATCAATATTTTGATACGAAAATCAAGTATGAGGCCAGCCAGATAAAAGTTAGTGGTGCCAGTAAGTCAGTCCATATGTGACGCCAGTAAAGAGTCCTGAAGTAGAGGCCAGACAAGTATGATGTACGTGTCGCAAGAGGGTGAATCCCTATAATACTAATCTGTGTATCCATAGTGTCGAGGAATTAGGTAAAACAATGCTATAGAGCAGAACCAAAGTAGATATCAAATAATAAAAACTATGAGAGAATGTAGTCGCCTGTGATCCTGTCACGCCCCAGTCCCAAAATACGTAGGACTAGGAACACGTAAACATTCTAACCGTATGTATATGGCAACTCCAATATATGGATACCATAATACACACGTACGCTGTAATATGAATATAAACTCACATGTGGTATAAATATTGTCACAAGTCACCGATATACTAAATCTTATCCACACAACAAGTCACAAAAAGGATATAACAAACTAGAATAATGAGTCTGAATAATCCAAAACCAAAAGTCGGGTGGAGACAAATCCACTACCAATGACTATACCAATACTAAAACGAGAGAGGGATATAAAATCTCCAATATAAAATAAGGTGATGATAGAAGTGTATCAGCGAAGCGATCCCTCATTAGAGATAATCAATGGTGCTCAGAAGGTAAGACCTCCTCGAAAGAGATAAGTGGTAAGTCCTGATCTGTGCTCCTGCGAATAGTCATGAACATCTACACCTGAAAAGGGACCAGGTCCTCAGAGGGACGTAATAAGATACATAGAAGCATGCCAATTTGAATATAGTAAACATGCATAATAGGTAGAAAATATGTAAGTATGCTGTACAAGATAATCTATATGAATGCAAATGAGGACAACTTTTCGACGTATGGGCACGGGTAGGCTACTCTATCTAATCTCACAACTCACACACACGTCAGGAACATCATCAGCCGACATACCGGGGGGGTAGCGACCCTCGTGACACCATTAATCGACGTACCACGGGGGGAACGACCATCGGACACGACTACCATAGTGCGTTCTAGTTACTACGGTTCACCAGAGTGGTTAAAGCCCATACGCGTACTGATTGTCCTCTCATGATACTAAGTGTCATGTGTGTGTCAACATATCTAATATATAGTAATGACTGAAAGAAACTACACATGCAAGGAATATACAGAAATGTAATAAAAATACAGAAATATAATAAGCATACAAAGTACTGTAAACAATTTGGCAATGTATCTTGCCTGGTAAGAAAGCTGCAAAGTGTAACGTCTAGGAGTCAAGCACACAGGATCAGAAGCTACGGCCTCAGAATGAACGTATCCGGATGCTGAAATAAATATCACCAACATTCCCAGAATAAGCGAGATAGATAGAAAATATTACCCTTTCGTCCAATTTGGACACAGGGACAAAACGATAATTTTGGGTCAAAGCGGGGTCCACATGTGGCCTACTTTACACCGAAAAGCGTGCCAAGGGTAAAGGTCTCTAAAAGGGACAAATTATAGGTCAAACTAATTCTAAACATCAATACGCACTCAATGGTATGTCCAATTTTGGATTTCGGTTAGCCAAACACAGATTCGCCTAAAAAGTCAACCATAGGGCCCCGCAAACAGGCGGCTTAGTCAACTATTTTAGAATTGCATGAAACTTGGATCACATGACCAGCGCGATACCACGAGTCCAATGGCACAAGTTTTATCACATTCTGATGAGCGTACACTAAATGGTACGGTATTTTGTAAAAGTCGCGATATGGGGACTTTTTGCGGATACGGGGTAATTCCGACGCGCACACGCATCCAAATCAGTTTCTGCGAAATCTCACATGTCTGGGTATACCGTGCGCACCTTTCGGTACCCTTGGTACATGACGGGGAGGTCCCGTTTGGCGGGGCGTGCTCCGTATCATAAATTTTGAAAGTTGGAAAAACAGGTTTTTCGGGATTTTTAATCCGATTAAATTCTATATACAGCAACAAATAAAATATTGTATTTAACAGGAATTAATCTTAGTTAGGTGGTCTTCTCATACTAAAAAGAAAAACTAAATTCGGATCTCTGTGGTGGGAGATACGAGTCCTTAAACATGGGTGGTTACCGTAGTTTTTTGCGATCTAAAAGTTATCGTTTTTTGCCAACTTTGCCTGGATTTTGCCTAGGTTTACGCGTTGTTCGAAGTAAACTAATATACAGTATTAGTAGGGGGATAGGTCATGAACATACCGGTGAATACAGGGTCGAGTTTGGTCAAGCGATGGCACAGAAAATAAGTTATGAACAGGGGTACGCTGCTGACTTTACTGTCGCGGCGCGGGGTCGTGGTCACGGCGACGGGCGGCGCTGGGGCTCCTACGGAGGCTCTGGTGGTCGACGGCGGTCTCGTGGCTGCGCGGTGGTCTGGGTCGAGAGGAGTAGATTTTAGCGTTAGGGTTTTGGTAACTATATAATATATATATAGTGCGGGGAAGCGAGGAACCCACGTGGGTTTAGGATGCTGCCGCTGCTGTTGATTACTCTAATGGGACGGGTCTGGGACTAATGGGCGGGTAGGTTTATTAGTACATTGGGTTAGGGTTTAATAGGTTTTTCATTTTTTTTTCTTTTTCCTTTTTCTTTTATTCTTTTTCTTATTCCTATTCCTTTTTAATTTCTTTTCTATTTAAATTAATAAACTTTATATATATATATATATATATATATATATATATATATATATATATATATATACACATATACATATATATATATATATAATTCTAGAAATTTATTTTAGGGCATACAATTAATCTATCAACTGTCCACAAGGTCACCTACATAAAAATAATTAAGGTAAATTAATAATAGCTCCGTAAATCCTCTATTGCATAAACACCTAAAAATAAAAAATTTATAAATTCTATTTATTTTAATTAGCTAATAGTTACTATAAATCAATTAAATAATTAATTAAATAATTAATACGGTTTTTTTTTTAAAAATTAGGGATTTTACATTCTACCCAACTTACAAAAATTTCGTCCTCGAAATTGACACTAACCCATACTCATAATAATCACTATAGCTATTACACTACATTGCTATCTAGCAGTGCTTCCTAAAAGTCATGGTTTGTCATTCTAACACTTCTCATTTATTGTCCATACACTATTCTATTTCTAACTCATATACACTACCCAACTTATAAGAGTTCTACTAGTAGTCAAAGTCTCTTGAGGCTATTGTCTAGGTTGTAGGACGAATTTATTTATTGGGTCGAGAATCTTGGGATACCTGTCTGGAATCTCACAACCATAATTTTTTTTTTTAACCGTCAAGTATCATAGTCTAATACTGCCAGGCCACCTGACCAGTATGTCTGCAAATACTTCGACTACTCTACTATAATGGTCTAGCTGCAGCTATCGCTACTTCGCCAGCGAATTGTCATAGTTGTCAGTTCGTAACAAGTGCCTTCAACTCTTTCCTAGGTTTAGTCTAGGTTTTAGGGTAAGAATTAAGATCTTGACTAACTTTATAAAACTATTAGAAGTAAGTACTAATTCAACTAATTAACGTTTAGACTAAGGGATGCTATTCATGGTTTAAAATAATAAGAGGATACAAATATTGCTATAGTGCATATTCATAAGGGTTATCATTATGAACTTATCTTTTAGTTATTAATCATTACTAACATATTTATTTTTTAACTAACAATACAAGGGTGAGGTTGATATAAATCAAACAATTCATAATGGCACGAAAGGATACGACTATGATAGGAAGAGTTAAGCACGAGATAAGGAATGGATATAGAAGAAAAGATGAGCCACCCCAAGGGGCGAGATGGTGATAGGGAAAGAATACTACTACTGCTACTCGCGTCATCTATTAGCATTGCGTGTATGCCATCTGGGTAGAATATCAATATATCCTCATAACTGCTAAACTATCTTATATATAATTCTACGGCTATTATGCACCTAAGATCTCATGTCACAATGGGGTCATGAGTATAAAATGACACATATAACTAAGGTAGTACATGTATCTACAACTTTCTGTATCTGCTCTCATATATTTATCATAATGAGTGCTTGGCCTATGGGGTATATCTAGTACTATTCGTGTATCAACTTATACTAAGCACAACGTTCGTCTTTTCGAAATAGGGGAAGACGAAAAACAATAATAAAGAGTTCAAGAAGGAGGTGATAAAATACAAGTACGAAATCAAAAGGTATTAGAGAATTCGAGAGGGAGTTGCCAAGGCAGTTGTGGAATAAAATCTTATTTTGGGTAAATTCCTATTCGCATGTTCACATCAGAACAGTTATATACCTGACATGATATGCTCTGACCAGTCTAGAGGGCAAGTATATTCGTCTAACAAGTTGAGTCGACTATATCTCAATCCACGTAAAGTAGTAATACGAAGAGCGAACCAAGCGCACTAAGGTTGATCAGACCATAATGCAATGATTCTAATTTAGACAATGTATTAGTGTGGGCCCCCAATAATACATATATCATGAACAAGCTCAATAAAAGAATAAGCTTGCAAAACTAGGCTATAATAGCGGCATAAGTCGAGGAAAAAAAATAAGTACGCTTGATTATGATGAAGGAAGGTACAGAATAATTTAAGTTCATCAAGAAGACCGGTATCGTACCTCTATAGTTGCCATACTAATTTCTTGTCTAAGTCTAAAGTCAACCAAATGGGTGTATGGGCCTCTAAGTTCTATAGTCTAGATAAACACTAAAGTTCTATAGTCTAGATAAACACTATCTTTTTATGCAATCCTATAGTTGGTGTCATTCATTTATATTTCATTAATGGGAAAAAAGACTATGTGATACTAGGTTATGAGGCATACTACTAAACTTACAAAATTTAACTAATAGTGTTATTGAATACTATAGTGTATATACCTAGTACAAGTTATCTTCCTAACCCCTATCAAGCACGAGAGAAGATTAATGTTGAGAAGGGATCAAGCAAGATGCAATACAAGCAATCAAATGATAATGCGAAATAAAATCAAGGGAGGTGATAAATAAGTGGATGAGATCCTATATTCTAATCCTATGCGCAGGCTTGCTCGGTACAGTAATATAACCGAGATAATATGCTCTCGACCAGCATGGGCCACCACAGATTCTGAGCAAATAATGCAAATCGATGTCCGAACTTGTGTCACACTGACCTATATATGAAATTTTATGTTATTGGGTGTAATGAAGTAATAACAAGCTTAAATAAACTAAAAATATGGTTTTCTAGGTCAAGACAAGGTCACACTAGTCAAACATGGTCAACTCTAAGATAAACTAGTCAAACTTGGTCAAACTAGTCAACACCAGTCAATACTAGGTCAAACCTAGGTTTTTAGATCAATACTAGTTACATCTAGGTTATACCAACCAATAATAGCTAATATCTTGCTAACATTAGGCTACACTAGTTAAAACTAAGTTATATTAGCTAATATTAACTAATATTAATCTATACAAGGTAACTAGGATACTAGTATCATATATTATATAAATATATATATAATTATACTATATTATCTACTAATATGTTGGCCAAAACTTAGTACCTAGACCAATTACCCAATACTTACTAACACTTGATATTGACACTTTCATAATGATACCTTGATACTTACCTAGAATACCCCATAAGTGTATCTACATTGATCCTAGAACCTAACCTACTCACTACAATAGATTACACTCTAGTTCTGTAGTCCAAACTGGAACCATTGCTTCCCAAATCATATATGTACTCAGGTCTGCAGTGGCTAGCACATATGAACTACTTGGAATGTACCCATCTGCCTCACACTCGATTTCTTCCTTTACCACTATACTATCTACCATAATGCACAGACATATAACATTTCTAACATATGACTTGATACTCTCATCTGTACTAACTCTTACCTATACAATTTCAAACTACAATTGTGTCTATCACCTGTCTACCCATACTTACCTGACCACACAAAGCATAAAACTTCCACGCCCTGATCTCCCATAGGAATCGGTCATCCCTGCTAGGCACGAATCACCATGCCAGTGCTCCCGTAGGACGATCGTTTCCATCGGGACGTGATATCGCACGATCCTCGAGTTGCGCCCGCGCAAGACAAATACCGGAACGACCATTAATAACTAGTTCACCAAGTCGATATAGCGTAAACATAAAATAAACACAAGTATGAATACATAAACAAGCTCTCTTTATTAATAATGAATAAGGTTACAAGCGGCGTTAGGCCAAGATTATAAGTCGCTCAAGCTCTGTCTCTCTCAAACAATAAAGGCATGCCAAGCGGCTTATAACTTAGGATGATACATAAGCGATGTTCCAATATTATGTCCTGTATATGTGCTTCAGTTTCGGACGTAATACTCTAAGGCTCCAGAGAGAACTCTACGCCTTAGCACGCACGAGGGGACATTCCGTATTGAACGAGGTTCTCCCACACCCTGCAAGCAATCTGGTGGGTTATCAGTACATGAATGCATTGGTGGGGATGCTTCTCACCTGCTCGACAAATCCAACACGTTATATTAGTTTTGTGTACCAACTATTAAGTTATCCTTCTAGTATTGCCTTAGGATCAATTTCATGGCATAAAATTCAAAGCCTAACTCGTGTGGCAGTATGTTGTACGATATACAAGAAACATGGCGATACTTACCAATTTACCACTTGTCCTTGCATGTCCAAGTATAAAACCAAGCACGAATATAGATATATATAAATCCCAAGATCGTATAACGAATACAAGTACGAGTGTGTTTCTAAATCAGGTGCACGATGTACACAATTTACGATACTCATATTACTTTGTGACTCAGGTTGTGCAGATAACTCAGATGTCTTATACTCATTTTACACTGGCATGTTATACTTGTATAGGAATGTTATACTCAGACTACTCAACCGTATTTCAAGCTTCAAATTACTTGGTCCAATTAATGATATGTACGCATAGTGCACCGTACATCTGTTACTTGCCATAAGTTTCTACGAGTCCAAACGCGGGTTGCCTTCACGTATAAAATATACTAATGATACATACTTGGCCTTATGACCTGACGAGCCGCCATGGACAAGTTATAATCTCGGCACAGGAATGGAATGCAACGCAGGTAGCGAGTCATGCTATACGCCTTTCCGTCCGAAGCAAATGACTATATGAATGTTGCTGACCGGTTCGGATCAGTGCTGGTGCGACCAGTGTACCATCCGCAGGAACCATAAGCCTGTTCACAGGTTGTCCATGACCATTGACCATCAACACTAAGCTTTTATTATATACAATATTTTAAGGCCTTTGTATGAACATAGCTACTTGACATAGTGCGAATGCATTTACTCGTTCAGAGATTTCATGATCTGATGTGTTCCATTCAATGCACCATTTATGCTGACATTTTAGTTCTTATTACAGCTCCCATTTTGGGAGTTGACTTGGTGACCCAACGGTCCCAAAGACTTTTCATGTTTATATTATTTGGCTTAGAATGACTATTTTGATAGTCTTCCTACCACAGGTAAGTGAACCATGATGTGTGTTGTGCTTCTATATCGAGGTAATATCTATGTGACGAGCATTTCGAGACATATAAAGCAATATACTTGAAAGAACATATAAGGAACAAAAGTAATACTACGAGGTAAAATTATAAGAACTGTAAAGCGAGCATACAATTTCGTTTAACCGATCTACATCCATATTCTATGCAAAAGATATAAGATAGGATTATTCCCTTAACTAGATGTGTTTGTATTCTTTATTAGCATACAAGGGTGATTCGTCTAGCGAATAGCATATATCAACCATATTTTAAGTGTGCAGGCTAAGCAAAGACAGGTTCATCATAGCCACCCACCTTAGCGATGATTCACCTTGGTCGGGCCATACTCCGAGCGAGCCTTTAAAAGTCTTAAGTCTGAACTCCTGAAGGGCCAAGACTGAAATCCTTTGCCTTAAGCAAGTCTTCTCGTTGAGCAAAGCGGGTCGGATCATCGCATTTGTGCTGTTTGAATTGGCTATCTGGATTGATGCGGAGCGGGTCGTTACATTATACACCACTCAAAACAAGTCTCGCAAATATTTCTATCGTATACTATCGAATCTAACTCAACCATATCAATCCATATCATTAGATCCATTCAAAAGTAACTTCCTACTCGCTTCTTATTCTTTGTCACATATGTGTTGGATCTGTCTTCTTGGATGACTTTATCATTCAATCCATGTTCTGACTCGGTCTATACTATACCTTAGCGCGGAACATATATCGCTTAACACGAAGTATTTTATAATCCATCTCAAAAGATGATCTACGGCTGAGGCAAACTTATTTGATTAGTTATACTCGTCCATGCGAATCTAACATATTCACTTTCACCAGCATTCGAGATCAGCATATCGCGAGTCTGGATCGTGCACATATTCAAGGTGTCCCTCTAATATGTGCATGTCAACCAACTTAGCAATAGTGAAGTCTTTGCACTCGAGTCCAATATATCACTGAGTCTTGGATCGTGCATAGGTTCAAGGCGTCCCTCAAACATATGCATTCAACCAAACTTAGCGATAGTGAATTCGGACAAGCTACTCGTAAAAATCTCAAGGGTTCTCGTCTTATGAATCACAACGATACCTCCAACGGGATCAATCAAAATCCAAGTCATTTCCAATCTCACTCAAACCAAGTATTGCACTACCATTATGTACGATCTATTCGATCAACCGACTAGCATCCAAGTCTTATTATCTATTTCGTTCATGTTTAAACATAGTGTACATTTATCAACCCAAGCCTAACTCTAAGTCTTGCTACCCAGTTATATAGCTTGTTTAAGCAATACCCTAAAGTCGGTCACATAATTCTTTCACTCAGCATAGGGTCGTTTGCCTTTTCGCTAGGTCAGCTCACAAGGTCATAGGTACATTACAAGTTCACGATTCTTATCGAGCAAATTCGTTGCATGATACTCACCCCAAATTCCTAAGGTCAAACCATTATTCTTTCGTACGGGGTATTATACCCAAGCTTGTTTCACTCAAATTTTTAAACATCGAGCACAGATCATTCTATCCATACTAACACATTTATTCTATCAAATCTACGATATATCCTCGTCGCAGGTCAAACCCATCGATTTGCATAGTCTATCTCCTCCATTATGTTTGATAAAATTTACCTATCCATTCTTTTCTAAGTCTGGACCACCAAGTCACGATCCCATTCTAAATTATCGATATAAATAATAAAATCTAAGTTGTCCAACATGATCTACGTATCCGTTCATAAAACTATCCAGCATATCTTACTTCACTTTCTAGACTAACTCCTCCTCAAAACACTTTGATTCATTTGTATCCTGAAACTCGTCTGAAACTCGTCTTATCATGTCGAACCACAAGTCAAGACAATCCTTTAATTACCCCACTTCGGTCTTTCGCAAGTTAAATCATCCTAGTTGGACATGAGATCACAATGCCAACGCTCCCGCCGGATAACCGTTCCAATCCGGGCGTGACGCATGTACGAGTATAGAGTTACGCTTGTACAAGACAAGAACGTCGAACCATATGGTTATCATCGAAATGATTAAGAAATCTTATCATTTCACTTTGCTCCATCCAAGTTATATATATTTATCCACCAAGTCATGTCCATTCATGCCATGATCATAATTCGTCTAACAAAATTATCCAACTTCAATATTACCGTTTGATCATTTCGTAGTCAACTGGCAACAACTAAGTTAAAATCCTAAACCCAAGTCTATTCACATTCGATACATTCTATTTTATCGAGTTTATTTGTAAAATCTTTAAATATTTTCATACGAGTTCGATCATCCCCGTCGGACGTAAAATCACTATGCCAGCGCTCCCGTAGAATAATCGATATCGTCTAGGTCTGATGTCGAGTGTTACCTTCGAACTAGACTCAAGATCATTCATTCAAATTCAAGATTAAGTCCATTATCGCCTTTCTCAATCATCAAATCACAAATTTGCTAACTTGCAACAATCCATGCTATCTTTCAACCATTGATATGAAATAAAGTCTTCCAAATTCGAAACCATAGCATTCGTACTCAAACTGAACTCTATCGAGCGATATCCTACTCAAATCCAAATTTTCTATGTGCGCTATCATTCGTTCGTGCCATATTCCAATTGCACTAACTATGATCGCATCCTCGATTATTCTATCTCAACTCAAGTTTTAATTCGTTTGATTCAATTCAAAATCACTCGTACGATTAGCTAATTTTTTTCTGACCAAGATATCAATTCCAAGTACTCTTTATTCCTATCCTATGTAAGCCTTATCCCTTGTTCAACTCATTCTAACTTGTTCGAATCAAATCCTGCATGATTCCTCTGAATTCGCTTACTTGCTATGCATTATTTATACTAAGGCTTTACACGATTTCGTCGCTTGCTGCTAGACTCGTTTAATACTCTAAAATCTACGATTTGTACGAACATTTCTAAGCCTACCAATATACCACTCAGGGTTCGAGCTATACTCTATGAATCTTTATAGCTTATTTTTATTCTCAATTCGCTTACTCGATCCGGAGACTATCGAATACACCACTCAAAAAATTGAGTAATTCTATTAACTCCTGAATCGTGTTCACATCATTCACTTGTATATCCAATTTGTTCCTTAGAACTCCAACACGGTACCTATGCATCACTTGATAAATCTTAGTCTCATATATATCCTGTTGATAGTCATCCATACAAGCTATGTTTTGAATCATAACTTATCGCTATGAATAATCATCTAAACTATATCTCAAAATCCAAACACGATTCGTATTATTTTCCTTAGCGGTACTCCGATAACGTCTCTATCGATTTCCATTCTAAGTCCAACTTTATTCTTATCCGAATGATACCCAAATCTCATTCGCAAACTAGCTCACACACCAGGGTCTTATCGTGCGATACTCAACAAAACTTAGCCGAAAGGCTATGTGCGTAGCTAACTGTCCGAATGATATTCTATCTCGTATACTAACCCGCTTGGTGTTCACGTATAGGTATTAGGGTTCACATATAACTTGCAGATTCTAATACGAGTCTATTCCCACAAAGTCTGACTCAGGTTGGCACAAAGGCCATCGCTTCACAATTTCGTACAAGCGATCATATTATTTATATACACTTTCAAAAATATTTAGACTCATTGTATGTAACATCATGTTGGAACATTGAGAGAGAGCGTCTATAACATAATCCATGAACGAGCTTTCAAAACTGAGAGAATCGATAAGAAGTCCAAGGACATAAAGCCATGCTCTGATACAAATATGTCATGCCCCGATCTTCCACAGGACGGTGGTCCCCGCTAGGCACAAATCACCGCGTCAGCGCTCCCGTAGGACGATTGTTTCCATCGGAACGTGATGCCGCATGAGCCTGGAGTTGTGTCCGCGCAAGGCAAATACCGAAACGGCCGTTGATAACTAGTTCACCAAGTCGATATAGCTAAAACATAGAATAAATACAAGTATAAATACATAAACAAGCTCTCTTTATTGATAATGAATAAGGTTACAAGTGGCACTAGGCCGAGATTACAAGTCGCTCAAGCTCTCTCTCTCTCTCTCTCTCTCTCTCTCTCTCTCTCTCTCTCTCAAATGATAAAGGCGTGCCAAGCAGCTTACAACTTGGGATGATACATAGGCAAAGTTCCAACATTTTGTCATGTATATTGTTTCAGTTCCGGACGAAATACTCTAAGGCTCCAGAGCGAACTCTACACCTTAGCATACACGAGGGGATATTCCACACCGAATGAGGTTCTTCCGTACCCTATAAGCAATGTGGTAGATTATTAGTACATAAATGCACTAGTTGGGAGGCTTCTCGCCCGCTCGACAAATCCAACACGTTATATTAGTTTCGTGCATGAACTATTAAGTTATCTTTATAGTCTTGCCTTAGGATCAATTTTATGGCATAAGATTCAAAGCCTAACTCGTGTGGCAGTGCACCGTGCAATATACAAGAAACACGATGATACTTACCAACTAACCATTTGTCCTTCCCTGTCCAAGTATAAAACCAAGTTAAACTAAGCATTTATATAGATATATAGAAATCCCAAGATCGCATAATGAACACATATATGCTACGAGCGTGTTTCTAAATCAGGTGCACGATGTACACAATTTACGATACTCATATTACTTTGTGACTCAGGTTGTGCAGATTACTAAGATATCTTATACTCATTTTACACTGCATATTATACTTGTATAGAACAACTACTACAGGGTATGAAAATCTAAATGGCCTCAGTAACTGGCACTATATCCTCATGTGACACTCCATCTGTTGGTCCGTAGTAAGTGGGACACATCCTATCTAACCATTCATCTGAAAAATATATCCAGTCAGGATTGGAGCAAAGTATAACCCAATAACAGTTCTAATTAATTAATAATAACTATAAATAAAAATAAAGAATATAATACAAGACGAGAAACAATGAACAATATCAACTATGGTAGAAGAACAGGTAAACAAGAATAATATGGTATACACTGATCACGATAAAATAGAACAAGACAATAGTGTGAGACAATGAACTAGAATATGGTGAAGAACTATAACTATGCTAAGTGATTAAAATACTAGTTAGATATGTGATCGACTTGGGTGAACATTGTCTATTTTAACGTTGGATAAACATTGTCTAAGTTAAACATTGAATATTGTCTAGGATTTGATCACATATCTAACTAACACTTCCCCTTTCCCCCAACTAGTATAATGGATCCAACCCTGACATGTTATGATGCAAGATACTCAAGACCATGTAAACAATAAACCTTGAACATTAAACATTAAACTTTGAACCCTGAATATTAAATATTATCTAAGTTAAACATTAAACACTGAAATTGAACATTAAAATAATGTCTAAGTTAAACATTGAGAAAACGAAGAACAATGAACAATATATATAACATCCCATGACTGATCCATGTGTATACTAGGCCATGGACCAATGTGTCAAGAGTTATGTAAAATATTTCTAAATACTTGTATTATAGTAATTATCAAATAATGGAAACTATCAGAGAATATGCTCGCATATCCTCCAAGCAATGAATGTCAAATTATGTCCCAACTGGTGTAACACAAACCTATATATATATAATATTGTATTAATACAAGGTGTTGGAATAAATTTAAGTTAAACTAGTCAACACCTAGGTCACAAAGCCATTTCTAAGTCAAAGCGACTATTTCTAGGGTGTATGAGTCTACACTAGGATACTAAGTCAATGCACTATGAAAATAAGATATACTAACTAATCTAAGATACTAAGAAACACACAAAATATTGCATCCCAAGATACGCAAGTTTTATTATATGAAAATATTAGTTTAGATATATATACAAGTCAATACAAATAATACTTAACAAATTAACGAAATTAGGATATCTTGGCCTTGCACCAATGCGTATCGCACTACCTCACACCTATCCCGATACTCAAACCCAATATCTTGAGTATCAACCCAAAACCTTATGAATATAGCTAATACATATTTAATCCCCCAATACTAACAACTAACTATAGCAATATATACTAAGTACTATAATATATATATCAAAGCAATACTTAGATACTAATTATAATACATATATAATCTACTAATATATAGATACATGTATATAGGTAACTATATACTAATCACTACACTTGTCATGCCCCAGTCAAAAAAATACGTAGGACTAGGACACGTAAGCATGCCAGCAGCATGGATATGGCAACTCCAATATATGGAAACCAAATCCACACGTACGCTGTAATATGAATATCAAATCCACAAGTGGTATAACTGTAATACAAGTCACAGGGTAAAATCTAAATCTCATCCACCAAAATCATATAGAAATAAATAAACAGTATCGATGAAACTAGATCTCAATAAGAAGTATCTAGGATGATAGTTGGATGGAAACAAATCCACTACCAACTCGAATAGGAAAGGTAAATACAATATAAGTACAACACAATCAAACCCAATATAAGTATACCAGCTATCGATCACGGCTCGAAGAGAAGACATCCATTAAGCATATACAACCATCCAAATCTGCGCTCCTGCAATACTCAAGAACAGATACACCTGGCAGCGGACCAGGTCCTCAGAGGGACGTAACAAGATACAGAAAATACGAGCCAACTTGAATATAGTAAACATGCATATAATTTGAAAATAAATAAGTACGCTGTACAAGACAATCTATATGAATGCAAATGAGGACAACTTTTCGACGTATGGGCAAGGGTAGTCTACTCGATCTAAGCCTCACAACTCACACACCCATCTAGAACATCAGAAATTGACATACCTCTGGGGTAGCGACCAGCGCGACTCTACAGAAATCGACATACCTCTGGGTAGCGACCAGCGCGACACACGTCCGTAGTACGAACTATATACTACGGTTTACCAGAGTGGTTAAAATCCCATACGCCTAATGATTGTCCTCCCATGATACTAGGTGCCATGTGTGTGTCAACATATCTAATACATAGTAATGACTGGAGAAAAACTACACATGCAAGAACTATACAGAAATGAAATAAATAAATAAAAATATAAATAACATGCAAAGTACTGTAAACAATTTGGCAAGGTATCTTACCTGGGGTCCTGCTGCTGGTATGAATCAGAGTCCAAGTCACAGTCCAAATAGCCTATGTATTACAAATTTATCACGTCAAAAGATAATTTATTTTAATTTATTTAATTCTAGAATAATTACTCTAAAATCCTATTTTAATCTTATTATTCTAATTTTTATGTTAATTCCTAAATTTTGTCCAAAGAAACTGAATTTTATCAACTCGAGACTCATGGCACGCAAATCGAGGCGATCTGTTGACCGAAAAGTCAACCGACACAAACTCAATTTTCATGCATGATTTCCTATAGATTTCAGCATCAAAAACATGCTAAAATTTACGGCTCGTCCGAATTCAAATTCGTTTGGGAATTATGGCACATACAAATTTTGTATTGTGCACCGATGGTTAAATTCTAACCTAGAAGTTCTACAGAATTAACAGTATGTAAATACTTCGAATTAAATTCTGAGAAAAATATATGTCGATGATCTCGACTTTAGCTTTCCGAAACTTTAAACGGTTCATGATTCTGATTCCGGGTTCTCCCGAAATTGCGAAAACATCAAAATACGTCTATTTTTGGACATATTATGCTCTACAAATTTTCCAAAATTTAATACTAATAATTTAAAAAAACAATTTATATAATCAGAAATCTGACCTCATTATCGTTCTAACAAAAAAAACTAGGCCTCATTTGGAGTCCGGAGCTATGCGCAATGGCTTCTGGAAGATGAAGGAACCCTAGATGACAATTCTCCAAAAATTGGCTAAAGAAAAACCCTAGAAATTAATATCTAAACTATTATATATATATATATATAGGAGAGAGAAAGTGCAGCCGCGGCTCACAGCGTGCCACGTGGCAGCCATCCGTGCAGCCCCGCCCAGATCGAACGGTCGCAGTTCGATGCGGCTCGGCTCAGTTGAGTCCGAGTCGAACTCGGTCTCGGCTCGGCTCGAGGTCGGCTCGGCTCGGCTCGCACCCACTCAGCGGTCACTAACAGGCGGGCCCGGCACTGTTCACTGCTGGAGGCTGACAGGTGGGCCCCCTGTTTACTGACTGGGCAGAATTAATTACTTTTTGGGTTTTCTTTTTCAGAAATTAGTTTTTAATTCAGTTTTTCATAATTAACTCGAAATAAATGCTAAAAATAATCGAAAAATTCTCAAAAAATTCTAGAAAATATATTTTATTATTTAGAACCTAAAATAAAATTTTGGAATATTTTTAATTAAGTTTGAATATAAAATAAATTCTTTAAAGTCCTCAAAAATTATTGTTACTAGTTTTTAATTAACTAAAATTATGGAAAAATCCCAATAATCTAAAATAGCCTAAAAATAATTCTAAATAAATATTTATATAAGTAAATATACTAAAAAAATTATTTTCTAATTAACTAAGATAATACTCTAAATAAATTCAACATCTATAAAAAAATATAATAATATAAAATATACACAAATACCTATTTTGGGTGAGGGAGTTTACAATCTACCCAACTTAAAACAATTTCGTCCTCAAAATTAAAATAAGGCATAATTTGTTAAATCCTTCACATTCGTTCATAAGGTACGTCAATCGCAATCTCTTCCAAAAATTTAAATAACAAAATCTATTCAAATCTATCGCGATCACTTCAAAATTAAGATAACCACTGTTTAAATCAAAATTCAACCTGTCGTAATCTCTTCTCGATTTTTAAATAATAAACATCTAAATCTAACTCAAGTCTATATGACATCCCACATCAAAATTTATATCATAATTTCCAACTATCATAATCTCCTCTAGACTTTGAACAATAAACAATTCTAATCAAATCTTATTCCTATTCTTAACTTAAGAATTTTATACTATTCAAATATTTAAACTCAATTTACATCCTCAATATTTCAAATAGGTGACCCAACAATCAAAATTGAACTTTTAATTCAAATCATCAAATTATAAAATTTAAATCTAATTAACCAATTGTTCAAGTCTAAAATTCTATATTTATCCTCAAAATTTAAATCGATGATTCATCCTTCAATATTCAAAATTTAAATCATGTGCTCAAAGTATAAATATTTGGTCCGCAATATCAAGATTTTAAAATTCGTTAAATCCTCATTATCTTAATCCTTCTTTTAAATTTTCTCAAAATTAAAATAACTTGAATCTCCCAATCTAATCTTACTTGATCACAATCTAAAAGAAATTCCTCTCAAGTTGATAATGCACTGCTACCCAACTTAGAATTTATCCATCTATCACAGAAGGCTATATACTTTAAGAAAAATATTCCTTAATTTATTTACTCATGTCATTCAATTCTCAAAACTTTAACGCCGATTATATCATATATGATATGTCCTTAATTACAAAAGAATAATCCTCAAGTATGTGATCGGCCTACGGGGTATATCTAGTACTCTCTGTGTATTAAACTTATACCAAGCACGAGGTTTCGTCTTTCCGAAATAAGGGAAGACGAGATCAATAATAAAGAGTTCAAGGGCGAGGTAATAGAATAGAAGTATCGGGATCAAGGCGTTTAAAAAATTCAAATAGGAATTGTCAAAGCAGTTATGGATTGAAGTCCTATTTTGGTAATGCCTATCCACATGCTCGCATCGGTACAGTTATGTAACAGATACAATATGCTTAGACATATCTAGAGGGCAAGTACAGGTGTCTACTAGTCAACTATATATCTCAATCCACGTAAAGTATTATTGCGAAGGGCGAATCAAGCGCACTATGGTTGATCAGACCATAATACACTGATTCTGAATTATATTATTGTGGGCCTCCCCAATAATACATATGTCATGAACAAGCTCGATAAAAAATAAGCTTGCAAAAACTAGGCTATAATAGCAGCATAAGTCAAGGTAGTACAACAAATATAAGTACGCTAGATGATGATGAAAGGAGGTACAATTTAATTCAAGTTCACAAAAACAAAAACAACTAAACAACAATAATAAAAGACTCTACAATCCCTACAGTTATCATACAACATCCTTGTCTAAGTCGCTAGTCGACCAAATAGGGGCAAGGACCTCTAAATTCTATCGTCTGAATAAACATTGTCGTCTTTTGCTAGAATGCAATTAATGTTGTTCAATCACACTCCATTAATAGGTCAAAAGACTATGTGATACTAGGTGTCAAACATTATGGTAAAACTTTTAACTAACTCTAGTAGTGTCTATACTACTCTCAAGTCTTCTTAATACATCAAGGGGTAATGGTATACCAATCTAAAGATAAGGAATTCTAGGGTTCACTAGATATTCTAAACATAGTGGTGTGTCTATATTCTCGTTGTATTCTTAATAGGTGTGCTACTCTAATTATCATCTAACAACAGGAACTTCTATATTATAGGAGAAGGCTATACTTAAAGAACTATTAGGGAAGTACATGAATCGAGCAGGATGCGGCTATTCAAATAGAACAGATTGGAAGAAAGGATGAGTCATAGTCAAATATGGATGAGATCCTATACTCTATTCCTAGGTGCAGGCTTGCTTGGTACAGTAACGTAACCGAGACAATATACTCTCGACCTGCATGGGCCACCACAAAAACATGTCACGCCCCAGTCCCAAAAATACGTAGGACTAGGACACGTAAGTATGCCAGCCGCATGGATATGGCAACTCCAATATATGGAAACCAAATCCACATGTACGCTGTAATATAAATATCAAATCCACAAGTGGTATAACTGTAATACAAGTCACAGGGTAAAATCTAAATCTCATCCACCAAAATCATATAGAAATAAATAAACAGTATCGATGAAACTAGATCTCAATAAGAAGTATCTAGGATGATAGTTGGATAGAAACAAATCTACTACCAACTCGAATAGGAAAGGTAAATACAATATAAGTACAACACAATCAAATCCAATATAAGTATACCAGCTATCGATCATGGCTCGAAGAGAAGACATCCACTAAGCATATACAACCATCCAAATCTGCGCTCCTGCAATACTCAAGAACAGATACACCTGGCAGAGGACCAGGTCCTCAGAGGGACGTAACAAGATACAGAAAATACGAGCCAACTTGAATATAGTAAACATGCATATAATTTGAAAATAAATAAGTACGCTGTACAAGACAATCTATATGAATGCAAATAAGGACAACTTTTCAACGTATGGGCAAGGGTAGTCTACTCGATCTAAGCCTCACAACTCACACACCCGTCTAGAACATCAAAAATCGACATACCTCTGGGGTAGCGACCAGCACGACACACGCCCGTAGTGCGAACTATATACTACGGTTTACCAGAGTGGTTAAAATCCCATACGCCTAATGATTGTCCTCCCATGATACTAGGTGCCATGTGTATGTCAACATATCTAATACATAGTAATGACTGGAGAAAAACTACACATGCAAGAACTATACAGAAATAAAATAAATAAAAAGAAATATAAATAGCATGCAAAGTACTGTAAACAATTTGGCAAGGTATCTTGCCTGGGGTCCTGCTGCTGGTATGAATCAGAGTCCAAGTCACAGTCCAAATAGCCTATGTATTACAAATTTATCACGTCAAAAGATAATTTATTTTAATTTATTTAATTCTAGAATAATTACTCTAAAATCCTATTTTAATCTTATTATTCTGATTTTTATGTTAATTCCTAAATTTTGTCCAAAGAAACTGAATTTTATCAACTCGAGACTCATGGCACGCAAATCGAGGCAATCTGTTGACCAAAAAGTCAACCGATACAAACTCAATTTTCATGCATGATTTCCTGTAGATTTCAGCATCAAAAATATGCTAAAATTTATGGCTCGTCCGAATTCAAATTCGTTTGGGAATTATGGCACATACAAATTTTGTATTGTGCACCGATGGTTAAATTCTAACCTAGAAGTTCTACAGAATTAACAGTATGTAATTACTTCGAATTAAATTCTGGGAAAAATATATGTCTATGACCTCGACATTAGATTTCTGAAACTTTAAACGGTTCATGATTCTGATTCCGGGTTCTCCCGAAATTGCGAAAACATCAAAATACGTCTATTTTCGGACATGCTGTGCTCTACGAATTTTCCAGAATTTAATACTAATAATTTAGAAAAATAATTTATATAATCAGAAATCTGACCTCATTATCGTTCTAACAAAAAAAACTAGGCCTCGTTTGGAGTCCGGAGCTATGCGCAATGGTTTCTGAAAAATGAAGGAACCCTAGATGACAATTCTCCAAAAATCGGCTGAAGAAAAACCCTAGAAATTAATATCTAAACTATTATATATATATATAGGAGAGAGAAAGTGCAGCCGCAGCTCACAGCGCACCACGTGGCAGCCATCCATGCAGCCCCGCCCAGATCGAACGGTCGCAGTTCGATGCGGCTCGGCTCAGCTGAGTCCGAGTCGAACTCGGTCTCGGCTCGGCTCGAGGTCGGCTCGGCTCGGATCGCACCCACTCAGCGGTCACTGACAGGCGGGCCCGGCACTGTTCACTGCTGGAGGCTGACAGGTGGGCCCCCTGTTTACTGACTGGGCAGAATTAATTACTTTTTGGGTTTTATTTTTTAGAAATTAGTTTTTAATTCAGTTTTTTATAATTAACTCGAAATAAATGCTAAAAATAATCGAAAAATTCCCAAAATATTCTATAAAATATATTTTATTATTTAGAACCTAAAATAAAATTTTGGGATATTTTTAATTAAGTTTGAATATAAAATAAATTCTTTAAAGTTCTCAAAAATTAGTGTTACTAGTTTTTAATTAACTAAAAATTATGAAAAAATCCCAATAATCTAAAACAGCCTAAAAATAATTCTAAATAAATATTTATATAAGTAAATATACTAAAAAAATTATTTTCTAATTAACTGAGATAATACTCTAAATAAATTTAACATCTATAATAAATATAATAATATAAAATATACACAAATACCTATTTTGGGTGAGGGAGTTTACAACACTAACTAAACTAACATATTTCTCAACTACTAAGTATCAATCATACCATATATATACTAGTTTACATATCTAACTATCTACATAATCAAACATATATAATTAACTAACTACTATAGTAACCAACTAGACTAAACCAACTCATTACCCAATACCTCGAGTACCCCTCAATACCTTGACATTACCTTGATATCCCAAGGTAGTTCAAATCCTAATACATATAGCTAATATATATAGCTAACCCCCATATACTAAACTATACTAACATACCTAAACTATTAAAACTATTAACTACTAACATATAATACATACCAATACATAGATACATATACCTACATAATAACTTACTACCAATACCCTCATACTACAAAGATACATATAGTACATACTAACATACTACATATCTAACAAGTATGTATATATATATATATGTATATATATATATATATATATATATACTAATAGGTATATAACTAACTATAATACCAAGCTGCTAACTAACCTTAATACTAACTAACTGAACACACTGAAACTGCACTGTTGTTGACTCGGCTAGCAGAGTTGATACCCGCCGCTGCGCTGCACACATGCTACTTACAGGATACTACAGTTGCTGCATGCACGCGTTGTGCTCGCACTGCTGCGCACTGCGGCACACTGTTGTTGCAGCTCGTTGCTGCTGTGCTGCGCACTCGCTCCAGGCTCGCTGTAGTGCTTCGCTGCTGCCGCTGCACGCGCTCGCTGCAGCAGTTGCTGTGCTGCGCTGCACGCGTTGGCTAATGATGCGCTGCTGCCTCACCCCTCTCACACATACATATACGTACATATATACCAATCTATGTATAAACAATCTCTATATATATATCAATCTCCATATGCATATATATATATATATACACTCTTACATACATACATATATGTATAGATAACATAATCACTTTTATATATATATATATATATATATAAATACTCATAGATATATCAATGCATATAGATACACTTATATACAAAGATAGATATAAACATATACATAGATACATATACTATATATAGCTCATACAACATATATGTATCAAACCCCTCATCTATATAAATATATATATATATATATATATATATATATATATATATATATAATCACACGAACACCTATAGAGAAATATATATACACTCACACCCAACACACTGAAACTGTACTGCTGCTGACTCGGCTTGTAGTTTTGATACCCGCTGCTGCGCTGCACCCATGCAAATTGTACGATGCTGCAGCTGCTGCATACACGCGCTGTGCTCGTACTGCTGCTGCGCACGCGGGTGCTGCTGCAGCTCGCTGCTGCTGTACTACGTACTCGCTGTAGGCTCGCTACAGTGCTTCGCTGCTACTACTGCACGCAATGCTGCACACTGCAGCTGCTACGGTGCTGCTGCTGCGCATCGACGTGCTGCCTCGCTGCTGCTGCAGCGCTGCCGCTCGCTGCAATAGTTGCTGTGCTGCGCTACACGCGCTGGCTGCTGATGCGCTACTGCGCACTGCTCGCTGCAGCGCTTCGCTGTTGTGACGTTGCTGCCTCGCCCCTCTCTCACACACACACACACGTACATATATACCAATCTATGTATAATATATATATATATATATATATATATATATATATATATATATATATATATATATATATATATTTATCAATCTCCATATGCATATATACATATACACTCTTACATATATACTTATATGTATAGATAACATAATCACTTTTATATATATATATATATATATATATATATATATATATATAAAATACTCATAGATATATTAATACATATAGATATACTTATATACATAAATAGATATAAACATACACATAGATACATATACTCTATATAACTCATACAATATATATGTATCAAACCCCTCATATATATATATATATATATATATATATATATATATATATATATTTATATTTATATAATCACACAAACACATATAGAGATATATATATACACTCACGCACAACACATAGACATATATATATATATATATATATATATATATATATATATATATATATATATATATATATATATATATATATATATATATATATATATATATACTCTATATATATCACATATATACATAGATATACATATACACTTAAACTTAGATATAGATACACTTAGCTATATGTATCCACATATATACTATATCATATAATACATACTCAAATACATATACACATCACATAATATATCATACATATATATATACACAAGCACACATAGAGATGAGGACAATAAAATAAACACGTGTAGTGCACCGCACCCGTATCATACTCATTCTATGATACGCTTTAGATACATATATACAATCACCACCAAACGCATCCTGAAGGACATGAGCAAGTCTAGAATACTAATTATGAAATATACGAACCATAATAGAGTCAACTACGTGTTCGTGTCAAAATATGATATGCACAAAGTCCCGTGTCAGAGAAAAAACCCCTAAATCAACCTGTATCTCCAAATTATTGGGATACGACCTACACATATCCAATTATGGACACGATACTAGCCACAAACAATCAAACAAATGTCAATTTGGTCTAATTGACCAATTGACAAACACAATATTTACCAATATCAGAATTCTCCGAAAATTGACATAAAAATACACTAACTTCCTCAATAGGCCTCCTATTAACTTAAAACTAATTCCTATGGGTAGCCTATGCATGTGGGATGGTTTTCCATGGTTAAATCTCATATTTATAACCTAATTAAAAAGGAAAAACTGAAATGTACCTATTGGAAGATGGATTTCTAATAAAAAATTCCTAAAATACCTCCAACTTGTAGATCCTTGCTCCTCCTTGTAGATCATTATTTTTTCCTTATAGATCCTTATTGTAGTAGCCTCCAATGAAGAATAAGAAAGGAATTTGGGTGAAAATTTGTAGGAATTTGATGGAATTTGGTTGAGAAAAATTCTAGATCTAGTTGGGAATAAAAAATGAAGAGAGAGAAAGTTTGTATCTCCTTTATATAGGCCTCACTTGCCCCCTCCCTCAAGCTACTATATAAAGTCTAAAATAATCCTTGGAGCCTCTCATGAAAAAATTAATTAAGGAGAGAAGGTTCTAGTCTAATAGTTTCACTAATTAATTCATCCTCCTAAACCATGGGCCTAAATATTTGGTTGAATCTAAACTAACATAAATGTTGGGTTCATGCACCTAATTAAATATTTAGGTCCACTATACAAGTCTAAAATAAACACTATATGTAATCAATTAATAAATAATACAACAAATAATTAATTACACATGCACAATATTTAATATAATAAATCCTAAAATAAAATATCTATGTTAATTACCAAACTACCCTTAATTGAAAAAGTGAGGGTGACAATCCTACCAACCTTAGAAAAATTTTGTCCTTGAAATTAAAGATGAACGTAAGCCCCTCTAGGTCAACCCCAGTCTAAACTAAAATATACAACATGAAATTTAAAAGAAATCACTAACTATGGTCTCAGTCCATTATTGTTTTACAGTCTCTATCTGGGTATACTATCTATATAATAAAACACAAGCAGTCTATAAGGTACTAACTAAACACACAAACAACAACTGGAAAGAAAAGGAACAGAATAGGACAAAATAAGCTAACTTATCACCTGAAGTGCCGACTTCTCCGACTGCCATTGCAAATGCCCCTCCCTGCTGGGGTGGCTCTCTATGCGGGTATTGAGCAGTCTGCGGTGCCACAGGTGACCTAGCTCCACCTCTCTGACCGCGATCTGGTCTATACGGGTTGTTAGAATATTCCTTCACCTGATGGTCAGGGGAACCACAATACAAGCATAGTCTGAGCCCCTTCCGACAGTTCTCCCAATAATGTCCATGCCTTCCACAATAGGCACAAGGAAAAGTCTACTGAGTCTGCCTTTGAGGCTGTTACGGTGCCTGATGAACTGGCTTCTGAAACTGTTGTATCTATTGAGCTGGTGCCCTAACTAGCACAAGATACTGTTGATGCTAATATACTCTCGGTTGCTAAAAGTGGGTGCGCTTTGCTGGGCCCGCACCACTACTCGCCCCTCCGGTGTCTCCTGGCCTCTTAGAGCTAAGATCCAAAACATCCTCTGCCCGCTGTGTATGTCTCAGAATTTTCTTAAATGTAGCGGTACGGTCTCTATTTGTATGAGACTTAATCTCATTGTTCAGTCCCTTCCTGAACTTTCTAGCCCTGGCTCGAGGATTCTGTCCCTCAACAAATCATCCCAATCGGCAATACTCTGCCGCATACTCGTCAACCGTCAAGTTCCCTTAGACGAGGTTCTAAAATTGACTCTCTAAAGTGCTCTGAGCCACATTCGGGAAGAACTTCTCTTTGAAAAGCTCCTTGAAAGCTCCCCAAGTAATTCCCAGTATTGATATCCTGGGGTCCGTCCTGAACCACGTCAGCACAATATCAAACATCATACTACCTGCCGCTTCTACCTGCAAGCTCTCAGTAATCTGCGCCAATCGTAGGTCCCTATAAATTTCCTCTATCCAGTCATCTACGTACAAGATTTTCTTAGTGCCCATAAAGTCCTTAGGCTCCATCCTCTTGAAATCAATGATGGTCCCTGGCCTTGGCTGTTGAGGGATAAACTGAGATGGTACCGTCTGTGGCTGGACTGTGGTAGCTCTCTCAACTGGTGCAAGCACGATCTGGTGAGCATTCTCCATGCTCTGTCGTATGATCTCTGATTATCGCTGCTATGCCTCCATCATCTGCTGAAAGAGAGCGAACATCTGCGTCTGATCGACTGCGGGTGGTGGAAATAGAAGATCCCCTGCAACTGCTGGTGCTGTCCTCTGTACCGGAGGTGGAGCACCTCCGAAAGCTGCAGAAACGCCCACCTGGATTGGTGAAGTCGACCTCTGGAATGTGGCTGCTGGGACCGCGTCTGATGGTGCTACCCTCATAGGCGATGAAGTGACTGACCTCGCTAATATTGTGCCTGAGCACTAGGAACGCGTCTTTGGCGACATCCTGATGACAGATAAAAACAAAAGAAATCAATTCAACACGAGATAATATATTATCAAGGAAGGACAACAATATTCAAAGTATTCAGAAGGAATAAAAAGTAGCAATTTTAAATCAGATTTGAAATTCCTAGTTGTGATTGAGTATACTGTCTCATCCTAGTGTCCTATATCCTATCATATCGCATGCTCACAGTAGTACAACTAAGTCGTTGCACTACTATGATATCGCACAACTTGCGAATCCTGACATGCATGGGCCGCCACTAAAAATGTGTCACGACCCGTACCCGTTATAGGGGCACGAGTACGTGGGTACGTCCAGCCTACGTCGCAGCATCAGCGGTAGAACGTTGTCTTGGTCTTCTATACTATCTAATATCTCACACAATGTATATAAAATACTGTCATGCCATCTCAACTCCAATTAATACTCAATCATATATAAAACTAAAGGAAGATATAAGCACGATATGGAATAGAAAGAAAAGAAATACAAGTCGCAATACAACACATGTCCAACTCAAATCTAAACACAAATAAGATCGCAAAATAATAATACAATCCGCAATCTAAATATAACAACTACTACAAGGTATGGAAATCTAAATGGCCTCAGTAACTGGCACTACATCTTCAGGTGACACTCCATTCGTTGGTCCGTAGTAAGTGGGACACATCCTCTCTAACCATTCATCTAAAAAATATATCCAGTCAGGATTGGAGCAAAGTATAATCCAATAGCATTTCCAATTAATTAATAATGACTATAAACAGAAATAGAGAATATAATACAAGATGAGAAATAATGAACAATATCAACTATGGTAGAAGAACAGGTAAACAAGAACAATATGGTATACACTGATCACGATAAAATCGAACAAGACAATAGAGTGAGACAATGAACTAAAATATGGTGAAGAACTGTAACTATGCTAAGTGATTGAAATACTAGTTAGATATGTGATCGGCTTGGGTGAACATTGTCTAATTTAACGTTGGATAAACATTGTCTAAGTTAAACATTGAACATTGTCTAGGATTTGATCACATATTTAGCTAACACTTCCCCTTTTCCCTAACTAGTACAATGGATCGAACCATGACACGTTGTGATACAAGATACTCAAGGCCATGTAAACAATAAACCTTGAACATTAAACATTGAACCTTAAACAATGAACATTAAACATTAAATACTGAACATTGAACATTGAACATTGTCTAAGTTAAATATTGAACATTGAACATTGAAACATTGTCTAAGTTAAACATTGAGAACACGAGGAACAATGAACAATATATATAATATCCCATGACTGATCCATGTGTATACTAGTCTGTGTACCAATGTGTCAAGAGTCATATAAAATATTTCTAAATACTTGCATTATAGTAATTATCAAATAATGGAAACTATCAGAGAATATACTTTCCTGTCATCCAAGCAATGAATATTAAACTGTGTCCCAACTGGTGTCACACAAACCTATATATAGAATATTGCATTAATACAAGATGTTGGAATAAATTTAAGTTAAACTAGTTAACATCTAGGTCACAAAGCCATTTCTAAGTCAAACTAACTATTTCTAGGGTGTATGAGTCTACACTAGGATACTAAGTTAATGCACTATAAAACTAAGCTATACTAACTAATCTAAGATACTAAGAACCACACAAAATACCGTATCCTAAGATACGCAAGTTTTAATATATAAAAATATTAGTTTAGATATATATACAAGTTAATACACATAATACTTAACAAATCAACGAAATTAGGATACCTTGGCCTTGCACCAATGCGTATCGCACTACCTCACACCTATCCCGATACTCAAACCCAATATCTTGAGTATCGACCCAAAACCTCATGAATATAGCCAATACATATTTAATCCTCCAATACTAACTACTAACTATAACAATATATAATAAGTACTATAATATATATATCAAAGCAATACTTAGATAATAATTACAATACATATATAATCTACTAATATATAGATACATATATATAGGTAACTATATACTAATCACTACACTTTTTAAACTAACATATTTCTCAACTACTAAATATCAATCATAACATATATATACTAGTTTATATATCTAACTATCAACATAATCAAACATATATAACTAACTAACTACTATAGTGACCAACTAGACTAAACCAACCCATTACCAAATACCTTGAGTATCCCTCAATACCTTGACATTACCTTGGCATCCCAAGGTAATTCAAATCCTAATACATATAGCTAATATATATAGCTAACCCCCATATACTAAACTATACTAACATAACTAAACTATTAAAACTATTAACTACTAACATATAATACATACCAATACATAGATACATATACCTACATAATAACATACTAACAATACCCACATACTACATAGATACATATAGTACATACTACATATCTAACAAGTGTATATATATATATATATATATATATATATATATATATATATATATATAGACTAATAGTTATATAACTAACTATAATACCAAGCTACTAACTAACATTAATACTAACTAACTGAACACACTAAAACTGCACTGGTGCTGACTCGGCTTACAGTGTTGATACCCGCTGCAGCGCTGCGCCCATGCTACTTGCACGATGCTGCAGCTGCTGCATGCACGCGCTGTGCTCGCACTGTTGCGTACTGCTGCTGCGTACGCAGCTGCTGCTGCAGCTCGTTGCTGCTGTGCTGCACACTCGCTGCAGGCTCGCTGTAGTGCTTCGCTGCTACCACTACACGCGCTGCTGCACGATGCAGCTGCTGCGACGTTGTTGCTGCACATCGACACGCTGCCTCATTACTGTTGCAGGCTGATCTGGCGCTGCTTCGCTGCTGCTGCAGCGCTGCGTTCGCTGCAGCGCTGCTGCTCACTGCAGCAGTTGCTGTGCTGTGCTGCACGGGCTGGCGGCTGATGCGCTGCTACGCACTGCTCGCTGTAGCGCTTCGCTGCTGCGATGCTGCCTCGCCCTCTCTCTCACACACACACTTATATATATACCATCTCTATATGCATATATATATATATATACACTCTTACATACATACATATATGTATAGATAACATAATCACTTTTATATATATATATATATATATATATATATATATATATATATATATATATATATATATATATATATATATATATATATATATATATATATATATAAACACTCATAGATATATCAATACATGTAGATACACTTATATACATAGATAGATATAAACTTACACATAGATACATATACTCTATATAACTCATATAACATATATGTATCAAACCCCTCATCTATGCATATATATATATATATATAATCACACAAACACCTATAGAGACATATATATAAACTCACGCACAACACATAAACATATATATATATATATATATATATATATATATATATATATATATATATATATATATATATATATATATATATATATATATATATATATATCACATATATACATAGATATACACATACACTAAAACTTAGATATAGATACACTTAGCTATATGTATACACATATATACTATATCATATAATATACACTCAAATACATATACACATTACATAATATATCATATATATATACACACACACACACACACACACACACATACACACACACACACACAAGTACACATAGATGAGAACAATGAAACAAACACGTGGAGTGTACCGCACCCGTATCATACTCATTCTATGATACGCTTGCGATACGGCTCCACTACACCACCAAACGCATCCCGAAGGACACGAGCAAGTCTAGAATACTAATTATAAAATATACGAGCCATAATAAAATCAACTACATGTCTGTGTCAAAATATGACATGCACAAAGCCCCATGTCGAAGAAAAAATCCTCAAATTAACCCGTATCTTCAAATTGTTGGGATACGGCCTACACGTATCCAATTATGGATACGACAATAGCCACAAACAATCAAACACATGTCAATTTGGTCTAATTGACCAATTGACAAACACAACATGTGCCAATCTCGGAATTCCCCCAAAATTGACAAAATAATACACATAACTTCCTCCATAGGCCTCCTATGAACCTAAAACCAATACCTATGGGTAGCCTATATATGTAGGATGGTTTCTCATAGTTAAATATCATATTTAGAACCAAATTAAAGAGGAAAAACTAAAATGTACCTATTGGGAGATGGATTGCCAATAAAAAATCCCCAAAATGCCTCCAACTTGTAGATCCTTGTTCCTCCTTGTAGATCCTTGCTTCCTCCTTGTAGATCCTTGTTGTAGTAGCCTTCAATGAATAATAAGAAAGAAATTTGGGTAAAAATTATTAGGGATTTGATGGAATTTGGTTGAGAGAAATTCTAGATCTACATTTGGAATAAAAAATAAAGAGAGAGAAAGTTTTCATCCCCTTTATATAGGCCTCACTTGCCCCCTCCCTCAAGCTACAATGTAAAGTCTAAAATACCTCTTGGGGCCTCTCATGAAGAAATTAATTAAGGAGGGAAGGTTCTAGTCTAATGGTTTCACTAATTAATTCATTCTCCTAAACCATGGGCCTAAATATTGGGTACAATTTAAACTAACATAAATGTTGGGGTCATGCACCTAATTAAATGTTTAGGTCCACTATACAAGTCTAAAATAAATACTACATCTAATCAATCAATAAATAATACAACAAATAACTAATTACACGTGTAAAATATTTAATACAATAAATCCTAAAATAAAATACCCATGTCAATTACCAAACTACCCTTAATTGAAAAAGTGAGGGTGACATATATGTATATGTATCTCTATTGTATAGATAGATATATATATCTATATATATATATATATATATATATATATATATATATATATATATATATATATATATGTATGTGAGAGTGTTATATATATATATATATATATATATATATATATATATATATATATATGTATGTATGTGTGTGTGTGTGTGTGTGTGTGTGCGAGTGTGTGTGTATGTGCTAAGGGGGTCGGGATGCACAGCAAAGCCAGCAATGCTAGCAGCTGCACAGCAAAGCAAGCTAGCAGTGAGCAGCAAGACAACAAGCATAAGAAGTAGCAGCATGCAGTGCAACAGCAACAATATACAGCTTGACCAGCAACAACAAGCTAACACTGCAGCAGCAGCAACAGCATGCAGTAGCAATAACTGCAGCAATGCAGCACAACATGCAGCAGCAACAGCTACTGCAAAGCCTGCAGCAGCAAAGCAAATAGCCTGCAGCAGCAACTGCAAGCAAAAACAGCAGCTGCAATCTCAGCAACCAGTAAGAGCAGTAGCCCAAGCAGCAATAGTAGTGTGCACATCAGCTAGAGCAAGGTAAGTGGGGCTAGTTAGCTTGATATTTTGTTTAGTAGTTACTTCATTGATTGTTTAGTTGATAGTTAGCTAGTTAGTTATATATGTATATGTACATATTGTTATCAAGTAGTTAGATATATACTATTGATTAGTATATATATATATATATATATATATATATATATATATATATATATATATATTGGTAAGTTAGTAGGTAGTTAGTATAGTATAAGTAGCTAATGCATGTTAGTTATAGTTTAGTGTATTGGGTATTTAGTTATATGTTAGAATTAACATTACCATGTGATACCAAGGTACTGTCAAGGTATTGGTGGATACTCAAGGTATTGGATTTGAGTATCAAGATGGGTGCGTAGAGGTGTGATACCGCATTGGTTCAAAGCCAAGGTATCCACTTAGCATTAGTTTAGTTAGGAATATTATATATTGTTGATTGTATATACATATTATAATATTTCCTATCTAATAAACTACGTATCTTATGATACGGTATCTTGTTGGTTTCCTAGTATCCTAGTATAGCTAGTATGGCCTAGTTACATAGTGTATGGATCCAATATCCTAGAGATAAACTCATACAACCTACAAATAACTAGTTTGATCAAGTTTGACCTAGAGTTGACATAGTTTGACTATTTTGACATAGAAATGGCTTTTTGACCAAGAAGTTGACTAGTTTAACTTATTTTTATTCCAAAACCTTGTATTGATATAATATTCCATATTTAGGTCTTCGAGGCACCGTACCAGACATCTTTGATACTGTTCACCAAATTTTAGGTGAATACATTTTTAGATAGTTTTTTGTTTATGATATCCTCTATGTTCCTTATATCTAGTATAGATATCCTTGATTTCTTGACATGATGGTTACACGGATTGGTATATCCGGATCTCGTCATGAAATATTATTTCTTGGTATGTATGGTGTATCTTGTGCAAGCCTTATTTCCTTGTTCTTCTTGTACATGTACAGACACTGATTCTTGGAAAGACTTGTTACCATTCCAGATAATACTCTATCATAACGTTCCATGGTTGGATCCACTATACCAGTCGGGGGCGAAAAGTATTTAGTGTAGATATGTGATCATACCCTCCTTATATCATGTCTTATTCCTTGAATAGTGTTAATCATACACCGCATGTATGATTAACCATGCCATAATTCTTGTATTAAGTTCCTAAGCCGATCACATGTTAAAGCTGGTACTCACTCACTTAGTCATTAGTATTTCTTGTTCATTTCTATATTGTTCATTCTCGTATTAATTTTCAGTATTTTCTTTATTGTATATCTCTTGTATCTGTATATTGCATCTTGTATATTCATATCTATTTACTGTTACATAGTTTATATCATTTATTAGAACTGTTGTTAGAGATATACTCTGCTCCTTTCCTTGCTGGATATATTTTTTCCAGATGACACTAAGGACTGGTATCCAACTCACTACGGGCCTCAAGACATGGTTGGGTTAGAGCTAGAGACCTTGGCTCAAGAGGGTCTCATCCTGACTGAGACAGATGACCCAGGACTCCTAGCTTCGTAGTTAGTTTCCTTTTGTACTGGATTTGTCTCCAGCATTATTTTTAGTATTTCTCTGACTCATTGGATATTATTTTTGTCTCATGAGTTGTATTTGTGACTCTTTTATTCTTTTATCATATTTGTTCTTATTCCATCTATAGATCTGTGATTGAGTATATTTATTTACATTAGTGGCATAATATATCTTGATTGCTAGATAGATAGTTTACCCAAACATCGTTCTACTACCGATGCTGCAGCGTAGGCTGGACGTTGTTCACTACTTGCATCCCCACACCGGGTGCGGGTCATGACACCTATTATATGCATAATATTTTTGGAATAACCTAAACTCTACCTAGTAAGCCGTATAAATGATTGGCCAATTTTGTAATGGACTTGATTGTGTATGGTACCTTCTGTCAAATAGTTTAGGGACATGGACTATCATGGTACGATGGTCTAACCCTTGTCCTTGTTTGGTTGTAAGGTTAGATTGTTGAATCACGATAGGCTACGAACTGAGACTATGAGACATGACTATATATATATATATATATATATATATATATATATATATATATATATATATATATATATATATATATATATATATATATATATATATATATATTGTTTATTCATCTGTTTTTGTTTCTTTAATCGTGCTTCCTTTGTGGTACTTGCAATTTGGGGTCTAACCCCACTTGTTTTGTATTGCCAGATTTAGAGCCAGCACCCGAGGATGAAGCATACTTTCCCTTGAACAATGGCGCATACCAGGCGGATGGCCGTTGAGGGATACAAGTGGGTTTCATGATCACGGCTCGTTATTGCATATTTTACTCTTTTGGGCAGTTAGCCACCGACACTTGTTAGCCGTAAATCTGGATATTTAGTCTTATTACATGATTGTAATTAATCAAACTACAGCTGATCATGGTCGTGTACTTTTGCTACTCTGCCAGCTTATTATTTTGTTTGGCTGATTTTCAGAATATTATGGTAGGGCGTTTGGGACGCCTTACTTTCTTGTCATACATGTTCTATGTTTACTATTCTTACACAACTAATTGAGACATAAGATGTTATATGTGACCCTAAGTGACTTGCTTGTAGTATACACCCCCTTGTCTAGTTACAGCCTTGACCGCCGTACGATGTTCTATACCTTCTACGGGGGAGCTGGCTATGTCTGCCTCCGTATTCCAGTACTGGAGCATGACAGATAGTCACCAAACACCAATATACTCAAAGTACTCATGATACACATGAGATACTCTCCTAACCACCCTAGCATGATCCTCTAAACATAAAGAAACACTATATATACATATAATAGAGCATGAACATAACTAGATCTAATACATACAAGAGAAAATGACACAAAAAGGCACCAACACCTAGAAATTACCAATCAAAATCATGTGTATCATTGCGTATTATGATACGCACTCCTTGTATCCAATTGTGGACACATACACCCTCTCAAATCATGCCTCGTACTCCAAAATCACCTATGAGACATTCCTACTAATATATAGTGGTCCAAATTCGGATTTTTTTTAATTTGGCCACAAAAGTCAATGTAACTTTCTCAATAGGTCTCCTATGAACCTAGTTTTTCTTCCTATGGGTAGCCCTTAGTCATGGGTAGGTTCCTAATGGTCAAATTTATCATTTAGAATTAAAATAACAAGGGTAATAGAAATTTATCTATTGGGAGATGGATTCCCAATGTAAAGCACCAAGGGGACACACAATCCAAGAAATGGACACCTCCATCAAGCTAGCTTCCTTCCAATGCTTCCTCCTTGATATTCCAAGCTTCTAGCCTCCTTAGGAATAGAATTTTGGTAGGATGTGGATTGATTTGGAAATGAAAGAGGTTGGGTCTTCTTCTCAAATTAGGGGAAAGTGGAAGGGAGCTAATTAGGGTTGAATGAAGGTTATTAATGAGCTAATGAAGGTTTATATACCTCTATATTAGGGTCGGCCACCCAATTTTGGGTTAGGTTGAGTTACAATACCCAAGTTACCCTTCACACTCTTCTAATTAATCTTAGAATTTGTCATGAAGAATCCTAGTTAATTAGGGAATGGCATCTCTACTAATGGATACGAATATTCCTTCCATGACACTAATTGTTTACTAACTAACATCCCCTAATACTAATTAGTACACCTAATATGACTAACTCTGTATTATTATTTTTAGTCACTAAAGTCATGAACCTATGTCATGCCCCAGTCCCAAAATACGTAGGACTAGGACACATAATACGCCAGCCATATGTATACGAACTCCAATATATAGAAATCATATACACACGTACGCTGTACATGAATATCAATCCACAAGTGGTATGAAATGTAATACAAGTCACAGGGTAAAATCTAAATCTCATCCACAAAAATCAAATATAAATAAATAACCAGCATCTATGAAACTAGACCTCAATATAGGTATCTAAGGATGATAGTTGGATGGAAACAAATCCACTACCAACTCGAATATAAGAGCAAATACAATATGAGTACAACACCACAACACAATATAAGAATACCAACTATCCATCACAGCTCGAAGAGAAGACATCCTCGGATCATATGTAACCATCCAAATCTGCGCTCCTGCAAATACTCAAGAAAAGATACACCTGGCAGCGGACCAGGTTCTCAGAGGGACGTAACAAGATACAGAAAATACGAGCCAATTTGAATACAGTAAACATGCATATGGTTTGAAAATAAATAAGTACGCTGTACAAGACAATCTATATGAATGCAAATGAGGACAACTTTTCGACATATGGACAAGGGTAGGCTACTCGATCTACCTCATAACTCACACACACGTCAATGGACATCAGAAATTGACATACCGCGGGAGTAGCGACCAGCGAGACTCCAGAAATTGACATACCGCGGGGGTTGCGACCAGCGCGACACACGCCCGTAGTGCGAGCTATATACTACGGTTTACCAGAGTGGTTAAAAGCCCATACGCCTAATGATTGTCCTCTATGATACTAGGTGCCATGTGTGTGTCAACATATCTAATACATAGTAATGACTAGAGAAAAACTACACATGCAAGAACTATACAGAAATGAAATAAATAAACAGAAATATAAATAGCATGTAAAGTACTGTAAACAATTTGGCAAGGTATCTTGCCTGGGGTCCTGCTGCTGGTATGAATCAGAGTCCAAGTCACAGTCCAAATAGCCTATGTATTACAAATTTATCACGTCAAAAGATAATTTATTTTAATTTATTTAATTATGGAATAATTACTCTAAAATTATATTTTAATCTTATTATTCTAATTTTTATGTTAATTCCTAAATTTTGTCCAAAGAAACTGAATTTTATCAACTCGAGACTCATGGCACACAAATCGAGGCGATCTGTTGACCGAAAAGTCAACCGATATAAACTCGACTTTTATGCATGATTTCCTGTAGATTTCAGCATCAAAAACATACTAGAATTTATGGCTCGTCCGAATTCAAATTCGTTTGGGAATTATGGCACATACAAATTTTGTATTGTGCACCGATGGTTAAATTCTAACCTAGAAGTTCTACAGAATTAACAGTATATAAATATTTCGAAATAAATTCTGGGAAAAAATATATGTCGATGATCTCGACATTAGCTTTCCGAAACTTTAAACGGTTCGTGATTCTGATTCCTGGTTCTCCCGGAATCGCAAAAATATCGAAACACGTCTATTTTCGGACATGCTGTGCTCTACGAATTTTCCAGAATTTAATACTCATAATTTAGAAAATAAATTTATATAATCTGAAATCTAACCTTATTATCATTCTAACAAAAAAAACTGGAGCGCGTTTGGAGTCCGGAGCTAGGAGATATCGTCTTTTTAATTCGTCATAACTAGTAGAAAATGAGGCTGAATTTATGACGAATTTTGACTATTTTTGGACGAAAAAGAGAGGAATTTTGGGGAAGAAAAATTTGAAGGATGAGCTTTTTATAATGGTGGAGACTACTTAATTAATAGGATTGGTTAATTTGGATAGGATTATGATGAATTTAAATAAGGATATGATATACATGAAGTTGATTTCCTAGTAGGTTCAGGATTTGAATTAATTTAAAGTAGAGTTTGAATCTATCTCAATAATTTATAATCTTGAATATAATTAAATATAATACAAATAATTTATAAAATCTTATTAATATCTATTAACACTAAATTAGCATCTATCTAATATTAAGACTATATATATCCAAATAAATCCTAATTAATTTCAAAAATCTAAAATAACCTAAAAATAATTCTAAATAAATATTTATATAAGTAAATATATCAAGAAATTCATTTGCTAATTAAATAACAGAATACTCTAAAGAAATTTAATATCTATAATAATATAAAATATACACAAAATATCTATTTTGGGTGAGGGGGTTTATAATCTACCCAACTTACAAAAATTTTGTCCTCGAAATTAAAATAGAATATGGTTTCTCTCTATCTAATCTCACTTGATCACAATCTAAAAGAATTTACCTCAAGTTTAATAATGCAATTTCTACCCAACTTAGAATTTACCCATCTATCACATAAGGCTCTTACACTTAAGAAAATATTCCTCAATTTATTTTCTCATGTCATTCAATCCTCAAAACTTTAACATCAACTATATCATATGTGATATGCCCTTAATCAATTATGAAAGATAGTCACCAAATAATGTGATTGGCCTATGGGGTATATCTTGTACTATCCGTGTATCACTTATATCCAAGCACGAGATTTCGTCTTTCCGAAACAAGGGAAGACGGAAAGCAACGGAAAAGAGTTCAAGGAGGGGTAATAGAATGGAAGTATGGAAATTAAAGCGTTTAAAGAATTCAAATAGGAATTGTCAAGACAGTTGTGGATTGAAATCTTAATTTGGTAATTTCCTATTCGCATGCTCACATCGGTACAGTTATGTACTTGATATGATATGCTTTGTCGTATCTAGAGGGTAAGTATATTTGTCTACTGGTCCACTATACATCTTAATCCACATAAAATACTATTGCGAAGGGCGAATCAAGCGTATTATGGCTAGCTAGACCATAATACACTGATTCTGATTAGACAATTTGTATTAGTGTGGTTGATCAGGCCCCAATAACACATATGTCATGAACAAGCTCGATATAAGATTAAGCTTGCAAAAACTAGGCTATAATAGCAGCATAATTCAAGGTAGCACGGAAAATATAACGCTGGATTATGATGTGAGAAGTTACAAAATAATTCAAGTTCGCAAAAGCAAAAACAACATAAGCAATAATAATAAAAGACTCTACAATCTCTACAGTTATCATACAACCTCCTTATCTAAGTCGCTAGTCGACCAAATAGGGCAAGGACCTCTAAATTCTATGGTCTGAATAAACACTGTCGTCTTTTGCTAGTATGCGATAAATATCATTCGGTTACACTTCAATTAATAGGTCAAAAGACTATATGATACTAGGTGTCAAACATTATGGTAAAACTTCTAACTCTAGTAGCGTCTATACTACCCTCACGTCCTCATAATACATCAAGGGGTATTAGTAAACCAATCTATAGATAAGGAATTCTAGGGTTCACTAGATATTCTAAACTTAGTGGTGTGTCTATATTCTCGTTGTATTCTTAATAGGTGTGCTACTCTAATTATCATCCTAATAACAGGGGTTCCTATATTCTAGCAGAAGACTATACTCAAGGAACTATTAGGGAAGCACATGAATCAAGCAGGATACAATTGTTCAAAATAGAACAGATAGGAGGAGATGAATCACAGTCAATTGTGGATGAGATCCTATACTCTAGTCCTAGGTGCAGGCTTGTTCGGTACAGTAACGTAACCGAGACAATATGCTCTCGACCGACATGGGCCACCACAAAAATATGTCACGCCCCAGTCCCAAAATACGTAGGACTAGGACACGTAACACATCAGCCGTATGTATACGAACTCCAATATATGGAAACCATATACACACGTACGCTATACATGAATATCAATCCACAAGTGGTATGAAATGTAATACAAGTCACAGGGTAAAATCTAAATCTCATCCACAAAAATCAAATATAAATAAATAACCAGCATCTATGAAACTAGACCTCAATATAGGTATCTAAGGATGATAGTTGGATGGAAACAAATCCACTACCAACTCGAATATAAGAGCAAATACAATATGAGTACAACACCACAACACAATATAAGAATACCAACTATCCATCACAGCTCGAAGAGAAGACATCCTCGGATCACATGTAACCATCCAAATCTGCGCTCCTGCAAATACTCAAGAAAAGATACACCTGGCAGCGGACCAGGTCCTCAGAGGGACGTAACAAGATACAGAAAATACGAGCCAATTTGAATACAATAAACATGCATATGGTTTGAAAATAAATAAGTACGCTGTACAAGACAATCTATATGAATGCAAATGAGGACAACTTTTCGACATATGGGCAAGGGTAGGCTACTCGATCTACCTCACAACTCACATACACGTCAATGGATATCAGAAATTGACATACCGCGGGGGTAGCGACCAGCGAGACTCCAGAAATTGACATACCGCGGGGTAGCGACCAGCACGACACATGCCCGTAGTGCGAGCTATATACTACGGTTTACCAGAGTGGTTAAAAGTCCATACGCCTAATGATTGTCCTCTATGATACTAGGTGCCATGTGTGTGTCAACATATCTAATACATAGTAATGACTAGAGAAAAACTACACATGCAAGAACTATACAGAAATATAAATAGCATGCAAAGTACTGTAAATAATTTGGCAAGGTATCTTGCCTGGGGTCCTGCTGCTGGTATGAATCAGAGTCCAAGTCACAGTCCAAATAGCCTATGTATTACAAATTTATCACGTCAAAAGATAATTTATTTTAATTTATTTAATTCTAGAATAATTACTCTAAAATCATATTTTAATCTTATTATTCTGATTTTTATGTTAATTTCTAAATTTTGTCCAAAGAAACTGAATTTTATCAACTCGAGACTCATGGCACACAAATCGAGGCGATTTGTTGACCGAAAAGTCAACCGATATAAACTCGACTTTTATGCATGATTTCCTGTAGATTTCAGTATCAAAAACATACTAGAATTTACGGCTCGTCCGAATTCAAATTCGTTTGGGAATTATGGCACATACAAATTTTGTATTGTGCACCGATGGTTAAATTCTAACCTAGAAGTTCTACAGAATTAACAGTATGTAAATACTTCGAAATAAATTCTGGGAAAAATATATGTCGATGATCTCGACATTAGCTTTCCGAAACTTTAAACGGTTCGTGATTCTGATTCCTGGTTCTCCCGGAATCGCGAAAACATCGAAACACATCTATTTTCGGACATGCTGTGCTCTACGAATTTTTCAGAATTTAATACTCATAATTTAGAAAAGAAATTTATATAATCAGAAAGCTAACCTCATTATCGTTCTAACAAAAAAACTGGAGCGCGTTTGGAGTCCGGAGCTAGGAGATATCGTCTTTTTAATTCGTCATAACTAGTAGAAAATGAGGCTAAATTTATGACGAATTTTGACTATTTTTGGACGAAAAAGAGAAGAATTTTGGGGAAGAAAAATATGAAGGATGAGCTTTTTATAATGGTGGAGACTACTTAATTAATAGGATTGGTTAATTTGGATAGGATTATGATAAATTTAAATAAGGATATGATATACATGAAGTTGATTTCCTAGTAGGTTCAGGATTTGAATTAATTTAAAGTAGAGTTTGAATCTATCTCAATAATTTATAATCTTGAATATAATTAAATATAATACAAATAATTTATAAAATCTTATTAATATCTATTAACACTAAATTAGCATCTATCTAATATTAAGACTATATATATCCAAATAAATCCTAATTAATTTCAAAAATCTAAAATAACCTAAAAATAATTCTAAATAAATATTTATATAAGTAAATATATCAAGAAATTCATTTGCTAATTAAATAACAGAATACTCTAAAGAAATTCAATATCTATAATAATATAAAATATACACAAAATATCTATTTTGGGTTAGGGGGTTTACAACCTATGTAGTCATGACTAGTCTAATAGGTCCATTTGGTTAAATTGGTCTAGTTGGGTCCATTTAGGTTTACTAACAACTAGTCTAACTAATGGCTAACAACTAACCATAAACTATATTAAATATATAACTATATGTAACAATATCAAATATTTTGAAATAAAATATAATCAATATAATTACATGAAATATAATTTTTAACAGTAATACTAAATAAGAAAAGACAAAAATACCCCTCTCCAGGAAAGAGGTAGTTACAGGGTACGACCATGGACCCAATAGCTCAAGGGTGATTGCCGGGAGGCCTAGCCGGAATCACTAGTTATCCTAATTAGTTTTTATTAGCATTTTGGTACCGGATTTGTTTCCGGCTTATATTTGAGACTTGGATATTGTTGTTGTTATTGGATGCTGTTGATGTCTAGACTATGTGGTTGTGTTAGACTTTTTTTGATATCTTATCGTGCTTTAGATATATGATTGAGTATTGTGTTGATTTAATTATATTGTCCTCCTTTTGGAGTTGAGATATCATTGATATGTTTAGCGTATATTATTGTGTGAGATTGATTAGGTAGTATTGTGACATAGACAACATTCTACTGCCAATGTTGCGGTGTAGGCTGGACGTACCCACGTACTCGTGCCCTCACACCGGATGCGGGTCATGACACGTTTTTATAGTGGCCCATGCAGGTCAGGCTTCGCAATTAGTACGATATAGTGGAAGTGCAATGGCTTAGTTGTACTAGTACGAGGCTGCTGTAGGATATATGATATAGAATATTAGGATGAGAGGTGTGTCTACTAGAATAATAGATGGAGGAGTTAGCCTCTCATATATATATGTGTTTTCCTTTATTGATAATGAATCATCCGATTATTTTTTCTACCAAAATCATGAAAACCGAGAAAATGCAATCATGCGATATATACTCACGTATCTATATATGAATATCGATACGATGAAACCTCACAATGACAAAGGAGCACTCTAGCAGTTCATCCGAACTTACTGGTTCATGGAAGCGGATTGATGGAAAAACTGTCGAATATCGTTTTGAGCAAGAGTGATTTTTATCACCTCGACATGGAGTTCTTTCAACAGTTTTTCAGATTGTCTTCAAATTTGTTTTCTCAACAAATTTGTTGCAAAGCTGTGCTCTCTTTAGTTATAATCAAAAATTGTTTCAAACTTGTACATATTTTCGTAAAATTCAATTACAGTACCTCCATACCTATTTTACCTAATGTACTAATTTAATTATCTAATTTAATATGGTGCATGATTTATAAATATCCCTTGTGTACAAAGGAAACTGGTTCTCTTGACTTGCAAAGACAAAGGTCCACATACACTATTATGTGGTTGCTTTAAAATGGCTGTGATGGGGGTGTGTTTAATTAAAAGTAAGGTTGTTTAATCAAAAGAAAGGTTGCAACTTTCACTTTGGTCTTCCAAACCCTGTGAAATGTCGTAGGACTTGGAAAGACATTTGTTGCATCCAATTCCAAATGTGATCTATTTCCATCCATTCTTTCTTGGTTCTTTTAAATGAAACCCTATGTTTTAATTAGCTAATAAATTATGCTGAAGAGACATCAACAATGTATGTTCTCCAGTATCTACTCATAATACTTACTCATAATACTTATAGAGGATTTTAAAATGTGCTATTAAATGTGTCATTAGTTTGTATATAAACTTATCCTTTAATCATGTTTTTGTAATTAACTTCATGGAAACAAAAAACGACCTCTTAGTTTTCTTTAGAGAATAGGAAGAGCGGGAGATAAGATGACACTATAATAGTTTATTGCAAACAATTTCATCCCAAACCTCATATAAATCTTCTCTACATGATTTTCATAAAATGCATGCAAATTTGAAAATAGGTAAATTAAGTAATTTACATATTCCATCATTATTTAAACTATTCATAATTAATAGGTGACATCTTAACCATCTGATTTCTTAATTACCATAATCCAAGTAATAGCATGAATCTAATATTGTTTAGGGTTATTGCAGGAATCACCCTCGTGATCTCTAAATTGATCCTAAAGCAACAATGTTACAACTAAACACATTGAGTTTGCTGCGGTTTCTTTTTCATTTTTTTGGTTTGTTTTAATTTATTTATGTCTATTTTTAAAGCTATGTCTCCGCAAATAAAACTTTAATTATACCAAAGCTAATTAGCATTTAGATTTTGTATTTTATATCAGCTTAGAGTTTAAATATTGAAATGTCCAATTAAAAAAGATTGGCCTGATTTTTATTTTTTGTTTTATTTTTTTTATTTTATCCTCATTTTCCATTTGTGTTGGTTGTTTCCATTGTAATCAGGTTCAGAATATACTAAGAAAAAATAAACCAAAAATGAAAATTCACGATCCAAAAATTTCAATTGGATATGTTAGGACTTAAATTCTAAACCAATATAAAATTCAGGATCTAAACGTTTATTAGTCCATTATACTATTGCCTTCCTAGACTACACAATATGTTAGAGCATCCACAATTGGAGAGGTTTCAAGTGCTATATTTTGACTTTAGTCAAATTTTATAGCACTTGAAGGCCGCAAATGGTCACTTGTTCATACTTGAAAATTGTTAGAAAGTCAAAAGATACTCCAGATTTGAAGTATGACCTAGTTCTGCTACATTAATTCCTGAGTCCACCAAAAAGAACCATTCTTACCAAATGGAAAAAAAAATAAAAAGATAAAATGAGGAAAGAAAAATCTTACGGAACAAAAAGGAAAAATAAAGAAAAAATGAACGAGTAGGATAATTTGACGTATACCATTGCCTATCAATATCAAAAAAATATTCCAAAAATAATAATTTGTCCAACTTTTAATAATTTGAATTATGTGCCAATAGTATCTCCATTGTGGATGCTTATACTCACCATTCACCAAGATGGCTAACATATTGTTCAAATCTGTGTGCATCTCTCGCATGCAGAGCAATTATGTCTAATTTTTTTTTTTTTTTTTTTACGTAAACTTGAACTCGAATCCAGGACCTCTCCCTCACCAGCAACCATGCATGTTCACATTTAAGAGAAATACTTAATCCCCCACCTCTTAGAGCATCCACACTGAGATACTACAAACACATATTTCAAATTATATAAATTATTATTTTTGGAGTTTTTTATGATATTGACACAAAGTGACACACTTCAAATAGACACTTCAAACTAATCTACTCTTTTTCCTCCATTTTTTTCTCTTTATTTTTCTTTTTTATTTGGTAATATATTTTCTCTTTTTTTTTCTCTTTCCTATTTGATTACTTTTGGTGGACCCATCAATTAATATAGAGGAGCTAGAACACGCTCAAAATCTGGAGTGTTTCGTAGCTTTCTAACAATTTTTAAGTAGGTACAAGTGTCTACTGTAACCTTCGAGTACTACAAAATTTGACTAAAATTAAAATGTAGCACTTGAAATCTCTTTCACTGTAGATGCTTTTAGGTGCTCTTTCTACGATGGGTCAACTATAACAAATTCTTATTATATGTAACACATTTGGCCCACATATCACACAGATTGACGGCTAAGAAAACTGTATAGCTATTGAATCTAATCAAGTATATAGTTATGCTTCAATCTAAATGAAGCAAAGATATTATTCTCTTCAATTTAGCATTATTTGTTAACATATTTTCTTAATTAACATTAGTAAAAGTAGGCATAACCGTAGTTTAGAACAAAATGGTCAATACAAAACAAATTATTTGATAATGCTTTCTTATTTATATTTTTTAAATTTAAATAGTACATGATTTGATTGTGGTTAACAAGAACGATAAAATAAAGTATGCTAAGTCTTGGGAAGAGAAGTCTCTTTTGTTTCCCAGAACTGTGCATGCAACTGCCCCCCCCACCCCCCCCCCCCCCCCCCCCTCATTCTATGTTAGTCAAGGAAGAGGACCATCATCTTGACAATAAATATTAATGGACGACTAAAGAGGAGAGCATTATATTTTTGCTGCCATGAATGATGCAACTGAGGACAGTGAATTGAATGTTCAACAGTGATCATCATTGTTCTTGTCAGCCAACTTGTTGCAATGCTTGAGAAGTCACGTGTTGCATATTTACTCTACAATTTTAACTATTGATCTCCATGCGCAAACAAATATTAACATCTCGGAAAGGCCATGAAATAACTTACGTATATATAGTTATTAACTTGTTGGCATGGGTAGCATATTAACTTGTTGGCATGGGTAGCATTCAATGTAGTACTTAAATTATAGGTACATGCAGTGGAGTAGTCAGAATTTTCGTCCAGAAGATACGACTTTTACTATTATTTTTTTATAATAAATATATTTATAATTTCAAAAAAATTATATATTAATACTAATTTTTGAAGATCCAAATAAAAGGATACAATTACTTGATATAAGATAATTATAAAATCTTGACCAATGTGGCATTAGATTACTACTAAGATACAAAAAGTTGGAAGATAGAGAACAAGAGAAACCCAAAGCAAAAGTTTGTAAATATCTTTGAAAAATACAACTGCTAGTGCAGATATTTCTAACCTTTATGACAAACTTTGCATGAACTATGGTATCGGTGCTTTTCATTTCTTCAATAATCAACATGTCTGCTAATAACTAGGGATGCCAACGGGATGAGTAGGGACAGGGGACAATACCCACATATCCGTCCCTGAGTAGTGTTCGAATCTCCGTCCTCATTCTTGTTGGTGTTGTTTCCTTTGGACTAGTAGATATAGTCCCACATTGGCTACACCACCAAGTGGATATCTCAATAAAATACTTTGTATGAGTTGATTATGCACTCGGGTTGTGGTGGGGCACATGAGTGTCATGTGGGGGTATTTTTCTGGAAGAAAAAATGATTAACTACTCATGAAAGCATTTATGCTTTTTGTCATGCTCTTGGAATTATTTCCATAGGAGCTAAGCCCCAAAGGGACTTAACGACTTGGACTCGGACACAATATGGCCCTTTGTTGGCGCACTTTACATTTAGTAGGTCAGCATCATCGCGAGTTGCATGCGCAGTCGCACGCGGGGCCGCATGAGCGGTCGCATGAGAACATGCATGGCTGCATGCGCGGTTGCATGCGCGGTCGCACGCGGGACCGCATGAGCAGTTGCATGAGCGGTGCTTCTTGGGCTGCCGCATGGACTGCTGCTTGGGCTGCCGCATGCGCTGCTGCGTAAGCGGCATCATATGAGGTTGCTTGCATGGCTGCTACTTTCAGATATATTTGAATGGTTATGGAAATATATGGATAGTTATTAAGATCAGTTTTTTGTGGGATTTGAAATTAATTCGTGCATATCTTTTATGAATTCGCAATTAATTTGTTCCTATCTTTCCGTAACTTATGGGCGGTTAGGGTTTCCACCCTCTCTCTATAAATACTCTCTTCATGCTTCTTTTAGAACTGACTTCGAAAATCAGGAGACGAAGAGAGTTGCTGCTTCCGCCGTCATTGGAGTCCAAGAAGTTCGTGCGAGTCCGGAAAAGAGGTGACAGCGAGCGTTCCAGAAGTTCTACGTGAACTTGCTGGTTTTTGGAAGCAGATCGTGTGGGGGCGAATCTTGCTTTGAGCAACGGTGATCTTCATCACCCCAACAAGCAGATTTAATTTTTCTCATTTTTTTTCTCTTCTGCTAGTTGTAATTCCGTCCTGTTCGTCTGCAACTGCGAGTGCAAGAAAGAACGTGAAGTTTATTTTTTCTGATTCCTTTGTAATCTTAAGAGCAAATTGTAATCATAATCATTATATAGTTGTTCGTGGAAATCGAGAATAGTCAGAGTGAGAACTTTTGTGTGAACCTCTGATCTCGATCACGCGTTCTTTCATCTTTGATTAAGCCTCGAAAATGGATTCAACTTTTTGTTTGTTGTTAATATAAAAATATATCTTATAAACTTTATCATTTTAGTATTGTATATACTTCTTTACTAAATTTTTTTCTTTATTTTGTAAGCAAATTTTAAAAAAATCAATATATTTAGAAGTTTTCTTCTACTTTATAATTTTGTTTGATGTTTTTTAAAGTATACTGTTACGATTAGTTGATGTTCTGCTCGAAAGCATACCATATATGAGAATATTTTGTGTAACACAACAAGGTGTTGTTGACACGCTTGAACTAAAAGAAGGGAAAACAGTATAAATGGCAATATTAACTTAGTCGGTGTATGCTGGGTCAATGAGGTGTGGCCAATTGATAATGATCACATTGTCTCACTCAATAAATTGCATTAGACATTGTCACATTGGAGAGGAGGTACTCATCATCTTGCTCGTGTAGCTAGCTTGAACGCAAAAAAGAATAGCTAGGTCCGTTGCACTCGGCTCTATAGCAGTGGAGTTTGAATGAACGAATGAATGAATGCAGAGACTATCATGCCGAAGGGGATGGGCCGATGGGGTCCGACTATTTCATTCATGGCGCATGACAAACGTATTTCCAGGCAGATTTTTTCTCCTCCTCCTTTTTTAAGTAGGTTTTCTTGTTTCTTTTAGAATTTTTTTTTTTGTAACTATTTCGTTCTCTTTTTTTTTTCTTTTTCTTGGAGAGCTGGCTTGAGTCTGGTGTAGGAGTGTTAAAAATGTTAGATCCATGTCCAATCACAGCTGTGGATGAAAAATGAAAGAAATTATTGGATCATGTGCAACTGTACAATTGGTCGGGTGGATGCACCCTTCCTTTTTTACAAGCTGTGTACAACTTCAATTATATGGTTTCTTAACAATCTGATAAAAATTTGTGATGTTCATTGCCTGCGAGTTGGGAACAACACTAAAGCGCGCGTTTGCAACTACCAAAGTTAAGCTGTAAAAGGAAAGGGAAAAAGAAAAAGAAAAAGAAAAAAAATAATAGAGAGAATATTTTGAAACCTTTCTCGTCTTGCTGACTATTAGATCTCCGAATAAGAATTGTTTGGTTCAGCGAAATAGAACAAAATAAAATTTTTAGAAATTAATATTCGGCTTAGATATTATGGTGAATTGAAAATAAGTGATATATTTTTTTATTTGGGTGTTTTGAAGAAGTGGATATTAGAAGTGAAAAAATTTTAAACTTTGGTAAAAAGTATAATTTTTGTTGAAATGAAGTGGAGGTAGGCCTGCCAGATCCGATCGAGTAGGACGACGCAGTTGGTCCTGCCAATTACAAGCCACCGACATTCGTGCCATACGAAGGTCTGACGTCTCCAAGCCAACATCTTTATCATTTTAAGTCACGGACCTTTGGCATCTCGACAAATGACGCCCTTCGCGGAATGCTCTTCATCGGAACTCACGGCGAACCCACGTTCGAATGGTTCCGGAGTCTCCCTGTCGGTTCCATCAAATCTTGGAACGACCTGGAGATGGCATTTCTATCTCACTTTTATGAGGAGAAAATCAACTTCAACATGACTTCTCTAATCAACGCTAGGCAGAAGGAGGGAGAGTCAACTAAGGACTTCATCGAATGCTTCCGCAGACTGGCTCTCAACTGCCCTGAAGGTATTCCAACAGCCATGCTCATGGATACAAGCAGAAATAACTTCATGTCGCCAATCAAATTCTTTCTCGGAGTTACCCCCTTTAAGAATTGGGCATCCTTGATTGACGTTGCCAAAACAGAGGAGGAACATGCAACAAACTTCGACCAATTGGGCTTCAAGAGAGTCAACCATAACAGGAGCAGGCTGTTCTAACATAACCGAAATAGAGGCAAGGATGCTATGGTGGTAGATCTTTCCGCGGTAGAGTCATGAAGGCAACCACAACCACAATTCCCTAGGACACCGCACAACTATATATTTGACGAGGAATACACAGTTCTTATCTTCTAAGTCCTATTAAAAAGGAACAAGATATAACTCCCTGAGATCAGAAGACCTGAAGAGGTGGGGTGCGCTAATGAACCTAAGTATTGCGAGTATCACCGATACATGGTCACCCAATAGTGCAATGCTATGTGCTCAAAGATAAGATCCAACAACTGATCCACTCCAAAGTCCTTATATTATACAACGAGCAAAGGAAGGCGACCGCCAACATGATGTCCGTCCAGCTTATTCCTTCAGCGGAAATGATACTCGTCAACTTACCTCTATGGCGGAAAGACTGCAACTTGGTGCCCCTCACACTAAAGAAGGGAGAAATAATGCGGGTACACCTTGACCTCATCAAATATGATCAATGAGCTTTATCCCCGAGAAGATTCAGGTGTCACTACCACATATAGTTGCAATATTTATATTTATTGTGTTTATATTTTATATATAATGTGTACAACATTGTAACTATATTTATGATTATTGGTTAGTGGACCCAACTAGACTTGACATGACCATAGACTCATCACTTAGATTAGTCACATTAGACTATAAGTTAGTGATCCCCTTTCATTAATTAGAAGCTAGTTAAATACCTGTCACGACCAGCACCCGGATATTCGGGTACGAGTATGTGGGTACGGCCAGCCTATGCCGCAACATCGGCGGTAGAACGCTGTCTGGGTCAATTCTAACTAACTAACATCTCAACAATATATATGGTACCTGTCAATCACCTCAACTTCAAAAGGAGGAACAATATTGTATCTGACAAATATAACTATACTCAATCACAATGTAAACTAAGGAAGATAGAGCACGAATAAAATAACGAAGAAAAGAATCAAGATACAATCCACAAGTCTAAAATAATATACATGCCATGAATCTCAAAAGAAAATCTAATACAAGTCCACCAAATAAACTAAACCTCCTCAGGCTCTGGAACTAAGTCCTCCTGGTATATAGGTGTACCTCTAATAGAACACCGTCATGCGGCCCGTAGAATGTAGGACACTGATCTATGAGCCAATCATCTGAAAAAATATATGCAGTCAGAATTGGAGCAAAGTACATACCTCTGAAAGCAGTTTTAAATACATAATCGAGCATATAAAAACAGATAGTAGAAAATAATACAAGATATCTAAACATCAGAAAGAAATGAACTAGAGTGAATAAGTAATGTACCGGAATGGAGAACAAGCAATATGAATATCTGCAATATAAAGGAATAACTAAAATCTAACTAATGTGCCTCAGAATACAAGTTCATTATGTGATCGATTTAGGTTGAACACGAATACAATAAGATAACTTGATTGCAAGTGTGGTATATAATCGACATGTACACGAATACACTGGGACTTTGATCACATAATCAACTCCTACTCCCCCATCCTCAACTAATACCAATGGATCCAATCATGACACGTTACGAAAACGAATATGGGCACACTGAACACGAGCAGCGTGTATATACGAAATATAAACATAATAAACACTAGCAGTGTATGAATAAGAAATATAAATAATCAATACCTAATACACACGATAAAATACATGTGAAGGAGTACCCGCTGAACATTGTAGGGAATAACATCTCTTGACAGGATCGATGTAGTACCAGTCCGTGAAACCACTGTGTCGGAATCAAGTATACAATTCTAGAACATGAGATATATACACTATTATGAAATAAAAACTAATGGAAAAATATACTCGCCTGGGGTCCTGAGCAAGGTGTGTCTCTCGATGCTCAAGCTGGTGTCACACAGACCTATATATGGTATATTACATAACTACAAGGTTTTGGAATAAAAAAAGTTAAACTAGTTCAATTCTAGGTCATAAAGCCATTTCTAAGTCAAAACAGTCAAACTAGGTCAACTCTAGGTCAAACTAGTCAAAATTTGTCAAACTAGCTATTTCTGGATTGTATGAGTCCAACTCTAGGATATTAGGTCCATACACTATGTAACTAGTCCATACTAGCTAAGCTAAGATACTAGGATACAAACCAAGCATTGTATCGTAAGATACGCAAATTTTTATATATAAAAATACTAATTTATATATATATATATATATATATATATATATATATATATATATATATATATATATATATATATATATATATATATATATACAAGACAATACATATAGTAATCTTAGCTAACTAATGCAAAGTGAATACCTTGTCTTTGAACCAATACGTATCTCACTACCTACTCACCCATCTTGATACTCAACCCAATACCTCGAGTATCCACTAATACCTTGACATTACCTTGGTATCACAAGGTAATTCAAATCCTAATATGTAATTAACTACCCAAACACTAACTATATACTAACATATCAATACTTATACAATACTACTATACTAACTTACCACTAGCTATACTAATACATATATACGTATGTACATATAGCTACTAATCTATCAAGTATATACATATCTAACTATTAGATAACAATGTATATATATACAACTACTTAACAATGTACTTAACTACTACACTATTTATGAACTACTAACTAGACTTAACAATAACTAACTAAACCACTTACCTAACTAGTTGTCCCTGCCTTGCTGCCCCTCCTTGTTGTTGTTGCTGGCCTTGTTGCTGTTGGTGACTGCTATAGTTAATCATCAGTTGCTGAATGCATAAGCTGCTGCTTGCTAGCTCGACTTGCTATTGGTGACTGTACTGTGGTAGCTGCTACTGCTTATTGCTATGCAGTTTGCTGCTGTACCTTGATGTTGGTGACTTCTTGCTGTTGATGCATGTTGTGCTCTACTGAAACTACTACTTGCTGTAGTTGTAAAACTGAAGACTCTATTCAAGCATGCTACTGCTCGAGTTGTTGTTGAATGCTATTGGTGATACTATACTACAATGCTGTGGTGCTGAATACAGTTGCTGATACTATACTAACTAGCTACTGCAGTGCTTCAGTTGCATGCCGCAGATGCTCATCAGTGATGGCTGTTGTACTACTGCCACTGCACTTCAGTTGTCTGTAGTTGCTCTCTACTTATTCTGTGCAGTTTATATTGCTGCATAATGCATAAGGTGCTGCAGGCTCTTGCCATTTCAGTAGCTACTGCCTGACCCTCTCACTGCTCACTCACTCACTATGCATACACACACACATACACACGCACATATACTTCGACACACATCTATATACTTATGTAGATATCAATATATATATATATATATATATATATATATATATATATATATATATATATATATATATATATATATATATATATAAACATGTACATATTTTACTACACATATACATATAGCTACTATACATATCTATATAATATAATAGAGATACATACACATAACCATATAATTATATCATTCTAATAGATATAAACAAGTCAAATTGAATTGAGGTATAAAGAACAAACACGTGAAGTGCACCGCTCCTGTATCACACTCATTCTATGATACGCTTGCGATACGGCTCCACCACACAACCAAACGTATCCCGAAGGACACGAGCAAGTCTAAAAATAATAATTATGAATAACCTGAAGAGCTAATTACTCTACTACGTGTCCGTGTCAAAATGTGACATGCTCAAACCCCCGTGTCGGAGAAAAATTTCCAAATCAACCCGTATCGCAAAATTATCGGGATACAGCCTACACATATCCAATTATGGACACTACACTAGTCACACACAATCAAACACATATTAATTTAGTTTAATTGATAAACACACGATGTGCCAATCTCAGAATTCTCCTAAAATTGACACAAAATACCACATAACTTTCTCCATAGGCCTCCTATGAACCTAATTCCAATTCCTATAGGTAGCCTTATCATGTGGGGCGATTCCTAATTATTAAATCATAGATTTAGAACCTAATTTGAGAGGGAAACCTGAATTATACCTATTGGAAGATGGATTTCTAATAAAATTTCCAAATTGGGTGAAAGTAGCCTCCAACTTGTAGATCATTGCTCCTCTTTATAGATTCTTGCTTCCTCCTTGTAGATCCTTGTTCTACTAGCCTCCAATGAAGAACAGGAAAGGAATTGGAAAGAAATTTGAGTACGAATTGGTATGGAAATAAAGAATTTGGAAGAGAAAAAAAATTCTAGATCTAGATTGGAATATCAAATAAGAAGATAGAGAGAGAGAGAGAGAGAGAGAGAGAGAGAGAGAGAGAGAGAGAGAGAGAGAGAGTCCCTCTCCTCCCTATAGGTGGTCGGCCTCTACCCCTCCTCCAAGCTACTATAAATTGTCCAAAATACTCCTTGGGACCTCTTATGAAGAAATTAATTAAAGAGGGAAGGTTCTAGTCTAATTGGTTTCACTAATTAATTTATCCTCCTAATGAATGGACTTACCATTGGGCTCAATCTTAACTAGAATTAAATATTGGTCTATGGATCTAAGCTAAACTAGTTAGACCCACTACACAAGTACAAAATAAATCTAACATCTAACAATAAATAAATAATACAATAAATAATATTCACAATATTTAATATAATAATCCTAAAATATAAATATCTATGTCAAATTATCAAACTACCATTAGTTGAAAAAAGTGAGGGTGACAAACCTACCCACCTTAGAAAAATTTTGTCTTTGAAATTAAGGAATAAACTAACTACCAAAAGTAATCAATACAATGCAAGAAAGAATTATACCTCACGGCTCAAAAAAATATGGATATCGCTCGTGCATCTCGGTCTCTCGCTCCCAGGTACTCTCTCCTGGCGAGTGATGCCTCTATGTGACGCGCACCAAAGGGATGGTCTGGTTCCTCAATACCTTATTTCTCCAATCCAGAATCTCAACTGCCTTCTCTTGATAGCTAAGAGTAGGGCCCACCTCGATCTTCGAGTGATCCAACACATGATTACGATCTGCCATATACCGTCTCAACTGTGACATATATAACACGTAGTGCTCTCCCTCCAATGCAGGTGGCAAGTCTAGTTTGTAGGCAACTGCAACGACCCTCTCGAGAATACTGAAAGGTCCAATGAATCGCGTACTAAGCTTCCTGCCTGCAGCGAAAGGAATCGTGCCAGGTGTCGGAGAAATCCTCAAGAAAACTAGACCACCAACCTAGAACGAAAGACAACCTTAGCACTCTAACAAAAACAAACAATTACAAGCAATACAAAACAAAATCTATATCTTAAACTCCAATGGTCTCCGGTGGCTATCGGTCCAATGCCGTTGTCTGTCCTGCGCCACCCGAAGTCTATCCCTGATGAGCTTCACCTTTTCAGCTATATCCACGACTATCTCTGGTCCCAATAAAGCTCTCTCACCAATATCATCCTATGATAACGGAGTGCGGCATCTCCATCTATATAACGCCTCAAATGGTGATATCTCGATACTGGCTTGGTAGCTGTTATTGTAAGAAAACTCTACCAAGTAAAGATGATCCTTCCAAGAGCCTCCAAAATCTAAAACACAGGTGCGTAGCATATCCTCGAGAGTCAGAATAGTCCTCTCCGACTGCCCGTCTGTTTAAGGGTGATATGCGGTACTGAACTTGAGCTGAGTGTCCAAGCTAGTCTGCAAACTCCTCCAAAAGTGGAACATGAAGCGACTATCCCGATTCGAGACTATGCTTACCGGAACTCTATGCAATCTGACTATCTGATGCACATACATCTTCGTGAGCTTCTCTGTAGACGTAGCCACTTTGAATGGCAGAAAGTGGACTAATTTGGTCAACTTGTCTACGATGACCCAAATCGCATCTTTACCTCCTGGAGATCGCGGAAGTCTTGAAACAAAGTCCATCGTCACATGCTCCCATTTTTACTCTGGAATGGATAAAGGTTGAAGCAATCCACCTAGCCTCTGTCTCTCCGCCTTTACCTGCTGGTAAACTAAACATCTAGATATGAAGCTAGCTACCTCCCGCTTCATACCATACCAAAAAAATTCTCTCTCATGTCCCTATACATCTTGTTCGCACCTGAATGCATAGAGTACAGAGATCGATGCGCCTCCTGAAGAATCTTCTCGCACATTGCTCCACTCGACACACACAATCTGGTATCGTGCCGCAATGATCCATTATCTGCAATACTGAAGTCCTCTGCCAATTCTATTCGGACCTATGCTCTGATGCTCCTTAGAGACCCATCCTCAAACTGTGCAATATTGATCCGGTCTATCAACTCTGACTGTACCTAAAGTCCCCACATCTGTGCTATGACTCCAGTAACTAATACCTCAATGCCCAAACTTTTAAGATGTCACGCCCCAGTCCCAAAATTTCGAGGGACTAGACACGTGGCAATGGCCAGCAGCACACACCGATGGACAAACCCAATTTAATAGATCCATCGGGGCATACTTAAGCTGTATTACAACGATCAGGGTTTACTAATCTCATCCACAGAATAAATACAACAATATCAATAAAAGAAAATAAACATCATCCAGACATAAGAAAATAAAATCGAGGAACAACCCGATATTAAGTCTGTTACAATTGTTCATTTAAACAAGAATAAAATAGTTTATTTGCCATTAAAACTGAGCATAGAAGAAGCAGATATTCAGGAAAAATCCTCAGCGATCACCTCTTCCTCAGGTTCTGGTAATGTTCTGAGAAGTGCTCCTGTTCCGTAGACCTCAAGATAGATATCCTCTGCTAACCTTGGGGACATAATCCATATCCAGGTCCTCAGGAGACATAGTAAGGTACAGATAATACAAGCCAAAATAAATACAGTGAAGCAATAAATAAAATAATAGGGTAAATATAAACCAGCTAAGTGATATGCAAGTGAGAGTTTTAGTCATACTCGGGCTGAAACTACTACATGATCGGTGTCGGAGAAACCCATAGCAGTATTTCCTCGAAGGGCCAGTAAGGTACCAAAGTTCTGTGTCAGAGTCTAAGGCACATCCATTAAAGTATATTATATATATATATATTCAGCCTTTTGCATGGTAAATCTCTCCCCATCCAATGTAATCTCACGTCATAGTTTTATAATATCTCATGTCCATGTCACGCAAGATCAAAACTAATGCAACAAGTCATATATTAAGATCTAAGAAAATAATGTCTATGTCGTGAAATCTGTATCCTATACAGAATCACCTTGAATATTTCAGGAAGATTTTGTCTCATGATTAGTGTCAGGTGTCCTGGGTATAATGTACTTGATATGGCAAGTACGAGAATGTAAAGGGTCACGATATCCATCTCTAGTTGACCTTACACAACCCCGCGTACGGTGTTGGCACCCGACTATTAATCGGACACTAAGTAAGTCACACGGCCCTAGGTTTAAGCATGTATAATAATTAATAAATAAGTCAAGAAATAAGTAACAAAGCTGCAGGATTTGGCAAGATACACTTGCCTGGGGTTCTGTCTTCAACTGTAGCTCTGACCTCAGCGGGATTTACAGGCAGTTCTCCGGTTGCTGAAATAGATATCACCATTAGATCCAAAAAATATCAAATAGCTAGAAATGCCTGTCCTTGAGTCCAATTTGGACACAGGGGCAAAAATGACATTTTCAGGTTCAAGCGGGGTCCACATGTGGGCCACTTTGTACCGAAAACGTGTCAGAACCAAAGGTCTCCAAATCTTTCAAACTTAGTGTCAACAAGTCCAGAACGATGATACGAACCCAACGGAACTTCCAAAATTGGATTCCGATGAGCCGTTCACAAAATCGCCCTTCAAGTGGAGCCGTGGGGCCCACGATACGAGATTTTGTCAACGTTCTCAGAATCGAACCAAACTTGGGTCACAGGACCAGTGTATTGCTACGAGTCCGACGTGTGTACACGAAGTTATGACACGTTCCAGAACGGACGAATATGGGACATTATCGGTGGATACGCATTGATTCCGGTGTGCACGCACATCCAAATCAAATTCTGCGAAATCCTGCACGTCCGTATCGACGGCGCGCACGTATCGGTGAAGACCGCACATGACCAAGTCATCCCGTTTGGCGGGGCGTACTCAGTTCTGAGGAAAATGGGGTGAATATTTTCCTATTTTTTGGATCGCGGTTTGCGATCACCACAGGACGCGATGCACCGAGCGGGTTGCACAGGCATCGAGAGGGTCATGCAGTCTACGCGTCACAACTAACGGAACCGAAAATGGGTCAACGAGGAGAGAGAACAGGTTACCTGAACAGGGCTCCGTGAACCGAGGATTTCACGTATCCCCGTGTCGTCTAGACACGAGCTGTGTCCTGTGTCCGGGCTGAGTCATGTCCGGTCTGAGCTAGGGTTTAGGGCTCAGGCGGCCAGCAGCTAGGGCTGGGCTCGTCGGTGCAGGCCGGAGCTTCGCCAGAGGAGGGGCAGTGCTGGCGGAGGCAGAGCGAAGGGGAGGGGTTCTGGCAGCGGGCTGTGCTGGTGGAGGCGGGCGGCCGGGGCTGCGGTTGTCGAGGGGGCTGCTGGAGGGGTTGCTGCTCGAGGGAGGGAGGCGGAGAGCGGATGGGGCTGGGCGAGGGGACGCCAGGAACGGAGGAGCAGGGAGGAGGCGGAGGAGAGTGAGAGTGGGTTTTATAGGAGAGAAGGAGGAGATGGAGAGGCGGCCGGTGCGGGAGGGGAACCGGAGCAGCGCGGGATAACGGAGCAGCGGCCGTTACGCGTCGGGCGGGGGCTAAAACGATCGGAGAGAAGAGAGAGGGGCTGGCCGGGTCGGGTCGGGCGGAGTCGGGTCGGGTCAGGCGGATCCGGCCCGATCCAATAAGCAATGAATGCGGGTCGGGTTAACGGGTTTCGGGTCGGCAGGTTAGACCCGAATCCGACCGGCTAAGGTTTGGTTCGGTTTAGCTAAACCGGTCTAGGTTGGTTCGGGTTGGTTTGGTTCAATTGAATCGAGTTTAATTCTAGGTTTATTTTGGTTTAATTATAACTTGGTTTTTAGGGCTTTTTTTTAAAATGCTTCCGGGGTTCAATAAATTCCCCGAAAATTATCCTATGTCTAATTTTTCATTTTACACCAGAAAATATTATTTTCATAATATTTTAATATTATTTAACATCATTTAAAAATCCTTTAATAATCAAAACACCTTAGTTTAATTAATTAAAAATCCCAAAAAATTCCAGAAAATAGTGAAAAATCTATTTTAAAAATTTCTGAAAAATTAGGGGGTTTACACAAGATCGGCCAATAAATGTCTGTCCCTCGTCAAATATATAGCCATTGGATACCTGCTCAAGGCATCCGTGACTACATTGGCCTTCCGTGGATGGTACTACAAAGATATGTCGAAGTCCTTCATCAACTCCAACCATCGCCGCTGCCTCATGTTGAGCTCTTTTTGTGTAAACACATACTTCAAGATTATGTAGTCAATAAAGATCTCTACCGGTCTCCATACAAGTACTGTTTCCACAGTTTAAGAGCAAAAATAACTGCTGCCAACCCCAAATCATGGGTAGGGTAATTCTTCTCATGCAGGCATAATTGCTTGGAATCATAGGCAATCGCCTTCCCGTTCTGCTGCAACACACAACCTAAACCCTTACCCGATGCATCATTGTATATAGAATATCCTCCTGCCCCTGATGGCAATGTCAATATTGGAGCTGTAGTCAACCTCTTCTTTAGTTCCTCAAAAGAAGACTGACAATCCTCAGTCCAGACGAACTCTACATCCTTCATGGTTAGTCTACTAGTCATTAGCTCCGCAATCCTAATTTTTTTTGAACAAATCTCCGATAATAGCCTGCCAGTCCAAGAAAACTCCTGATCTCCGCCACTAAACTCGGGTTAGACCACAACTCAACTGCTGAAATCTTCTTCGGGTCAACTGAGATCCCGTCTCCTGTAATCATATGCCCGAGGAATTCAACCTTATCAAGGAAGCACTCATACTTCAAAATCTTGCCATATAGCTTCTCCTTCCTGAGGGTCTCCAGAACTATCCTCAGGTGCTTCTCATGCTGCTCCGGGGTCTTCGAATAAATCAGTATATCATGAATGAAAACTATAACAAACTGATCTAAGTACTGATGAAACACCTTATTCATCAGGTTCATGAATACCGTCGGGATATTGGTCAACCCAAACGACATTACCAAAAACTTAAACTGTCCATACCGAGTCCTGAAAGCTGTCTTTAGAATATCTTCCTTCTTCACCTTCACCTGGTTGTACTCCGACCTCAAGTATATCTTTGAGAATACCTTGGATTCGCTCAACTAATCAAATAAATCGTTAATCCGCGGCAATGGGTATTTATTCTTGATAATGAGGTTGTTGAGTGCCCTGTAGTCGATACACATGCATACCGACCCATCCTTCTTTGGTACAAATAATACCGGAGTACCCCATGGTGATAAAATGGAGCGGATGAAACCCATGTCCTGTAACTCATCCACCTGCTTATTCAACTCCGCCAGTTTGCTGTTGTTCACTCTATAGACATGATGTTATATTGGCTCTATGCCTAGCACCAAATCTATAGAGAACTCCACATCTTTGTCTGGTGGTAATCCCGACAACTCCTCCGGAAAGACGTCCATATACTCTACAATCAATGGATGTGGCAGCTCCTACTCTTCTACCAAAGCTCCACAGAAGTCTTCTTCCCTCTTCTCTTCTGCTCCTCTGACGAACTCAAACTCTAGCTCTCCTGGCGCTTGAAACAAAACTCTGCCTCCTTAACAATCAATACTAGCATGATGCCTACTCAACCAATCTACCTCGAGTACTATATCGTAGCTCGGAAGTAGCATTACGGGTAGATATACGCCCAACTCTCGACCTCACAAAGAAACTCTCCGGTCCTTGCAAACATCACTGACCAGGATAATGTCACCTCGGTCATGATCTTGCAAGCCCTTGCTAACAGTTTAGACTCAAGCAGATGTTTCATAGCAAAAGATACAGATACAAAACTATGTGAAGCACCGAAATCAAATAAATCATGAACTGGAAAAGAATCAAGATAGACTTAACCTGAGATAACATCACTGACTAGCTCCTCCTCCTCGACGGTCAAGGAGAAAGCTCGCCCCTGTCGCTGGGCACCTCTTTGCTGCTGCAGGTACTGAGCAAACTGCTGCTGTTGCGGTGGTAGAGGAGGTCCTCTCTGTTGTCCTGTTGGTGGTCTTACGGGTTCTCTCTGTGCTTGAGCTCCGCCCTGAGCTGGACGAGCTGGAACTTTAGGATAAGCCCTCAACTGATGGTCTCCTGATCCACAGAAAAAGTACTGGCCCAATCTCATCTTACATGCATCCCATCCATGTCCTTGCTTCTTACAGAAAGTGCAAGGAATAGCTGCCCTCTAAATCTGGTACATCTATTGTACCAGCGCTCTAGCTGGTACATGGTACTGTTGTCTTGGCTGCTGGAAGTACCTCTGGTGCTGCTGCTAAAAATAAGGCTACTTTATTGGACCTGTGTCGATACTGGATCCTCTTGTGTCTCTTGGCCTCTTAAAGCCAAGCTCTAGATCATCCTCTGCTCGCTGTGCCTGTCTTAGAATCTCTTCGAAAGTTGGGTAGGATCTCTATTCGTGTGTGATTTAACTTCCCTGTTCAGGCCCTTCCTGAACTTTCTAGCTCTTTCTCTATGGTTCTACCCCTCCATAAAGTGACCTAATATGTAATACTCCATCGCATACTCATCCACCGTCATACCTTCCTGAATAAGGTACTGAAATTGGCTCTCTAAAGATGTTAGAGCCACATCTGGAAAGAACTTTTCTTTAAAAGCTTCTTAAGTAAGTCCTGGTGCTGAGATCTGGGGTCCGTTCTGAACCAATTCAATACAATATGGAACATCAAGCTCCCCACGACCTCTATCTACAACCTCTCTGGAATCTGTGCCAGCCACAGGTTTCACTCAATATCTTCTATCCAATCACCAGTATAAAGGATCCCTTCTGTTCCTCTAAAGTCTTTCGGCCCCATCCTCTTAAAGTCTATGATGGTCCCCTGCCTCGGCTGCTGCGGGATAAACTGAGGTGGTATTATCTGTGGCTGGACTAATGCAGCTCTCTCAACTGCTGCAAGCATAATCTGGTAAGCATTCTCAATACTCTATCTCATGACCTCTGACTAACGCTGTTGTGCCTCCATTATTTGCTGAAAGAGCGTGAATATCTGTGTCTGATCGACTGCGGGTGGTGGGGGTGGAAGATCCCCTGAAACTGTTGGCGCTGCCCTCTGTACCAGAGGTGGAGCACCTCCAAAAGCTGCTGCATAAATGCCCACTTGGATCGGTAAAGCTGACCTCTAGAAGGTAGGTGCTGGAACAATATCTGATGGTGTTGCCTTCATAGGCGATGAAGTAACTGACCGTGCTGACATGGCACCTAAGCGCTGGAAACGCGTCTTCGACGGCATCCTGAAGATAGATTGAAATAAGGAATTAATATTGAGTATGATACGATATCATCAAAGAAGGACATAATTTATTCGAGGTAAAGCAAACATTCAATAGATAAGGATAGCAAAACAGATATTTGAAAGTATTTTCTAGTTGTGATTGAGTATACTCTCAGCCTAAATCCTATTTTCTAAAGCAGGCTCTTAGCAGTACTCTAAGCGAGCACTACCACCATATCGCTCTAATTATGACTCTAGACCTACATGGGCCACCACTAAAATTGTGTCACGACCCGCACCCGGATATTCGTGCACGAGTACGTGGGTACGCCCAGCCTACGCCACAGCATCGGTGGTAGAACACTGTTTGGGTTAATTCTAACTAACTAACTAACATCTCAAAAAATATATATATGGTACCTGTCAATCATCCCAACTCCAAAAGGAGGAACAATATGGTATCTCACAAATATAACTATACTCAATCACAATGCAAACTAAGGAAGATAGAGCACGAATGAAATAACGAAAAAAGAATCAAGATACAATCCACAAGTCTAAAATAATATACATGCCATGAATCTCAAAAAAAATCTAATACAAGTCCACCAAATAAACTAAACTTCCTTAGTCTCTGGAACTAAGTCCTCTTGGTCTATAGGAGTATCCTCTAATTGAACACTGTCCCACGGATCATAGAATGTAGGGCACTGATCTATGAGCCAATCATCTGAAAAAATATATCCAATCAGGATTGGAGTGAAGTACATACCTCTGAAAGCAGTTTAAAATACAAAATCGAGCATATAAAATAGATAATAGAAAAGAATATAAGATATCTAAACATCAGAAAGAAATGAACTAGAGTGAATAGGTAATATACTAGAATGAAGAACAAGCAATATGAATATATGCAATATAAAGGAATAACTGAAATCTAACTAATATGCCTCAGAATACAAGTTTATATGTGATCAATTTAGGTTGAACACTAATATAATAAGGTAACTCGATTACAAGTATGGTATGTAATCGACATGCACACGAATATACTGACGCTTTAATCATATAATCAACTCCTACTTCCCCATCCCCAACTAATACTAATGGATCCAATCATGACAGTTACGAACACGAATATGAGCACACTGAACACGAGCAGCGTGTGTACATGAAATATAAGCACACTAAACATGAGCAGTATATGAACACAAAATATAAATAATCAATACCCAATACACATGATAAAATACATGTGAAGGAGTACTCGTTAAATACGGTAGGTGATAACATCTCCTGACAGGATCAATATAGTACCAGTCTGTGAAACCACTGTGTCGGAATCAAGTATACAGTTCTAGAACATGAGATATATACACTATTATGAAATAAAAACTAACAGAGAAATACTCGCCTGAGGTCCAGAGCAAGGTGTGTCACTCGATGCCCAAGCCGGTGTCATACAGACCTATATATGGTATATTGCATCAATAAGATTTTAAAATAAAAATAAGTTAAACTAGTTCAATTCTAGATCATAAAGCCATTTCTAAGTCAAAATAGTCAAACTAGGTCAACTCTAGGTTAAACTAGTCAAACTTGGTCAAACTAGCTATTTCTAGGTTGTATGAGTCCAACTCTAGGATATTAGGTCAATACAATATGTAACTAGGCCACATTAGCTAAGCTAAGATACTAGGATACAAACCAAGCACTGTATCGTAAGATACGCAAGTTATACGCAAGTTTTTAGATATGAATATATATATATATATATATATATATATATATATATATATATATATATATATATATATATAAGATAATACATAAAGTAATCTTAGCTAACTAATGCAAAATGGATAACTTGGCTTTAAACCAATGCGTATCTTACTACCTACGCACCCATCTTGATACTTAAATCCAATACCTCGAGTATCCACTAATACCTTGACATTAACTTTGTATCACAAGGTAATTCAAATCCTAATATGCAATTAACTACCCATACACTAACTATATACTAACATATCAATAATTATACAATACTGCTATACTAACTTACCACTAGCTATACTAATACATATATACGTATATACATATAGCTACTAATCTAACAAGTATATACATATCAAACTATTAGATAACAATGTATATATATACAACTACTTAACAATGTAATTAACTACTACACTATTTATGAACTACTAACTAGACTTAACAATAACTAACTAAACCACTTACCTAACTAGTTGTCCCTGCCTTGCTGCCTCTCCTTGCTGTTGCTGCTGGCCTTGTTGCTGTTGGTGATGCTGTAGTTGCTCATCAGTTGCTGAATGCATAAGTTGCTGCTTGCTAGCTCGACTTGTTTTTGGTGACTGTACTGTGGTAGCTGCTACTACTTATTGCTGTACAGTTTGCTACTGCACCTTGCTGTTGGTGACTGCTTTCTGTTGATGCATGTTGTGCTATACTAAAACTGCTACTTGCTGTAGTTGTGAAATTGAAGACTCTATTCGAGCATGCTGCTGCTCTAGCTGTTGCTGAATGATGTTGGTGATACTGCACTGCAATACTGTGGTGCTGAATGCAGTTGCTGATATTGCACTAACTTGCTGCTGTAGTTCTTCAGTTGGATGCTATAGATGCTCATCAGTGATGGTTGTTGTGCTACTGCTACTGCACTTCAGTTGTCTGTAGTTTTTCTCTGCTGATTCTGTGCAATTTGCATTTCTACACAATGCATAAGCTGCTGCAGGCTCTTTCCATTTCAGTAGCTACTGCCCGACCCTCTCACTGCTCACTCACTCACTATGCACACACATACACACACACACACACACACACACACATACTTCCACACATATCTATCTATCTATATATATATATATATATATATATATACACTCATATCTATACTTATATATAGATATACTCCCATATGAATAATCATACATAAATATATATACAACATACTCACTTATATATATATATATATATATATATATATATATATATATATATATATATACATATATAAATAAATGTACACATATTACTACACACACACACACACATATATATATATATATATATATATATATATATATATATATATATATATATATAGTTACTATACATATCTATATAATATAATAGAGATACATACACATAATCATAGAATTATATCATTCTAATAGATATAAACAAGTCAAATTGAATTGAGGTATAAAGAACAAACACATGGAGTGTACCGCACCAGTATCACACTCATTCTATGATATGCTTGCGATACGGCTCCACCACACGACTAAATGTATCCCGAAGGACACGAGCAAGTCTAAAATTAATAATTAAGAACAACCCAAAGAGCTAATTACTCCACTATGTGTCTGTGTCAAAATGTGACATGCTCAAACCATCGTATCGGAGAAAAATTTCCAAATCAACCCGTATCGCCAAATTATCGGGATACAGCCTACACGTATCCAATTGTGGATATGACACTAGTCACACACAATCAAACACATGTTAATTTAGTCTAATTGACCCATTGACAAACACAAGATGTGCCAATCTCGAAATTTCCCCAAAATTGACACAAAATACCATATAACTTTCTCCATAGGCCTCCTATGAACCTAATTCCAATTCCTATGGATAGACTTAGCATGTGGGGGTAGTTCCTAATAATTAAATCATAGATTTATAACCTAATTAGAGAGAGAAAACTGAATTATACCTATTAGGAGATGGATTCCCAATAAAATTCCTAATTTGGGTGAAAGTAGCCTCCAACTTGTTGATCCTTGCTCATTCTTGTAGCTCCTTACTTCTTCCTTATAGATCATTGTTTTACTAGCCTCCAGTGAAGAATAGTGAAGGAATTGAAAAGAAATTTGAGTAGAAATTGGTGTGGGAATAAAGAATTTGGAAGAGGGAAAATTCTAGATCTAGATTGGAATGTCAAATGAGAAGAGAGAGAGAGAGAGAGAGTCTCTCTCCTCCCTATTGGTGGCTGGCCTCTACCCCTCCTCCAAGCTACTATGAATTGTCCAAAATACCCCTTGGGGCCTCTCATGAAGAAATTAATGAAGGAGGGAAGGTTCTAGTCTAATTGGTTTCACTAATAAGTTCATCCTCCTTAGGAATGGGCTTACTATTGGGCTCAATCTTAACTAGAATTAAATGTTGGTCCATGGATCTAAACTAAACTAGTTAGGTCCACTACACAAGTCCAAAATAAATCTAACATCTAACAATAAATAAATAATAAAATAAATAATATTTATAATATTTACTATAATAATCCTAAAATATAAATACCCATATCAAATTACCAAACTACCCTTAGTTAAAAAAAGTGAGGGTGACAATACCTCATTAGGAATAGAAGCTTCTCCCTAATTAATTATTCATCATGGCAACCCAATAGTCCTATAGACTTTTTGCGTCAACCCAACCGTAATGCATGTGGTCGGCCCTAATATAGGGGGATAAATTCTCTCTCCTCTTTATTATTCATTCTATTTCTTTCCAAATTGGTGTTTGTCACTCCCCATTTCCAATATATGTATTTGAAGCACAATATTTTCTTTTGCTAACGTAGTTGTATATTGTAGAGAGACTAGACCCATTCTTTGGTTCACTTGGCTCTTGGTTTATTTGTTTGGTTTAATTTTATCATGAGTTGAACCCATGGTCCAAACCTCAAACCCTCCATATATAACCTAACTTCACTCTCTCTCCTCTTAATTTTCCTCTTCCATTCTTTTTCTTAGGTTTTTCTCTCCCCCCTCCATAGACAAGTACATCTTTCAAAAAATGGAGAAACACTTTATATTTTATTCCATTATATTCCTAATATGATTTTTCATGCATTTAGAACTTGGTATTTTTGGATTTGGTGGATGGATTAGTGTAGATCTAAGTTTTAAGTTTTAGCTTTTTCTTTGTGTTCTTGAATGTCCTTGGGTTTTGATCTCCTAAAACTAAATATTTTTAAAAACTTATTGTTCTATGTTGATGAGCACTTAATTTTGAGTAGTTTAGAACTGTACTTTGCTGGATTTGGACTTCGTTTGAGGTTTCTGTGAAAGAAATAAGATTTGAATTTTGGAGCTTTTTGCGTCCAACAGATTGCATGCAGCCTGGACTTCTTGCCCAACAGATTTTATGCGGCCATCTTGTTGCACACATGGAATAGATTTCTACACATGTGTCCCTTGGCCAAATGCTTGAAACTTGAACGAATAAAATTTTTCTAAGTCCCAAAAGATTTTATACGGCCAAGTGTGCATACGGCCCAAAGGAGCATGCGGCCTAGTCGACCATGCAGCCAAGAGTTATGCATTCCTCTTCTTCTGGACACATAACTACTGACTGACTTGGCACGACTTTTCCTACTTTGTCTTTTTTGTCACTTTTATCACATGTCACATCAGTCACTTTTTCTGACTTGACTTGCATTTTAGTTATCACGTTGCACTTGGCTCGAGGAGTAAACTTTGTCTTGATCCATGCGGCATGTTGGTTCATACGGCCCGTTTGGTCATGCTGCCAACTAACTCATGAGTCAACTATTCCCATGCGTCCACGTTGACACCTGTTTAGTTTAATATTTTTTTTGATTAAATGATTGTGATGCTATGTGTTAAACTTAGAATGACTTATATGACCCAGCTGTCTATTGTATTCGTGCTGATACCTGTTTGGTCATGCGGCTAACTGACTCATGCGTCAACTGTTCCCATGTATCCTCTTTGACACCCGAATAACTTGCTACTTGATGATTGTCCATAACCTTGATATTAGAACTTGTTCCTGCCCTGACTATTATATTCGTGCTGATACACTTGATGGCACCAACATTGCTACTTGGTATATAGTGAGCCGTCGTGCCACATACACTTTCTACGTGATATATATAATTATTTTCTTGCACGGATCTTGTAGTTAGACAGTGACTTTCGCCGCGGCTAGATAGTATTGATTGTTGCATCACACTTGGGTGAATCCAGATTTAACTTTAAGTGACAATGTAGATTCGTATCAAGAGTGCTCGTCTAAAAGTACGATATTTATGAAGGATTGTTCATGTGACCATGGCATGAGATTCTAAATCACCAAAGGTTAACTAGGCAACTTAATTTGCAGAGCATTAGAAGAAAACGGTATCTCTAAGTTAGTTGGGAGTAAAGGATGGACACCACGGATACTGTATATCATCCGTACTAGTGGAGTGCAGTATCTGACTTATTTATAAGTCGAGACAGTGTCTTTCCTATATGAAGCCTAGAACTTCTACTGATCATTAAATTAGTTTAGGGCCCTTACAAGGGACTGGTGTATCATATATCATTGGTTCAACCAGCCCTACTCGATTATGGCACGATCTGATGATACTTATATATGACATTACTGGGATAACTCAGATATCACATATCAAGCCGTAACACATGTTTGACCGTTAAATCTATTTTAGTTAGATAAGTGGACCGTTGCAGCATAAAAGTTTAACTCAAGTCCTTATTTGGTTGTTGAGTTGCGATGTTGTGTTACAATGGGACACGGATCGAAGCTACTTGTTATCACTATGCTATTTTACTTAATATGGTATACCTATATTGTGCCTTCTGTTGAGTGAAATTATGGACATAGAATGTCGTGGTATGATAGTTCAACTCATGTCCTTGTTTGGTTATTGGGTTACACTATTATGTTATGATAGCGTGTGGACTGAATCTACAACGCAGAGTTATTATAGCTTGACCATAATCAAGGGATGTATCCTATCTTGATGTGATATGGCACTTCTTGTCCTTATTTGGTGAAGGGGTGCCATGTCATGTCATGGATGGGACATATGCCATTGATTATTGGTTTAAGCATCTCGTGCTATGAACTGGTTTTCTTGCTTCATTTTGTGCTTCCTTTGTGGTACTTGCTATTTGGAGTCTAAGCACAATGATTTGTATGGCCAGGTTTAGATCCAGTACCTGAGGATCAAGCGTATCTTACCCTTAATGATGGCACGCACCAGAAGGATGGCTGCTGCGGGTCATGAGTGGGTTCCTTCATCCACTGCTCGCCTTTTGTAAACTATAATTTTTTGAGCATTTAGCCAACCGACACCTGTTAGCCGGATAATCTGGACACTAGTTTCCTACATGACTCTAATATATTCGGACCGTAGCTGACTCACTGTCATGTATACTTTTGATTGTGTATCTGGCTTATCACTTGTATTTGCTAGATCTCTAAAATATTCTGATGAGGCGTTGGGATGCCTTACTGCTTAATTTAAAATATTCTATGTTATTGCTACTTGTTGAAATGATTAAGATATAGAAGTTCTTGACCCTAGAAGACTTGATTGTAGTATGCACCCCCTTGTCTCTAGATAACCTTAACACATTATGGGTTGATTCGTTATTCCACAAGGTGTGGTTGGCTGAGTCATTCCTCCGCTCCCCAGTATTCCGGATCTAGAGTGTGACAGTGTTTTTCCATAAATTGATTCATTACTCCACCAAATTCTACCAAACCACTCTCAATTCCTTCCATATTCATCATCTAAGGAGCCTAGAACCTTGGATTGCAAGGAACATTTGGAGAAGAAGGATTTGGTTAGGAGCTTGTTTCCAAATCGTGCCATATTGAGTTATTATTGGAAATCTATCTCCCAATAGGTACAACCCTAAAGATTTCTCTAATTCTACTTTTATTATGCATTTGACCATTAGGAACCTACCCATGGATTAGGGCTATCCATAGGAAGAAGTTTGAGCTTCTAATGACCCTTATTGTGACATCTACATTGAGTTGTGTGCTCAATTTAGGGAAAATCCGATATTGGTGTACCAAGCGTGTGTCAGTTGCACTCTCCAATTATTTTTTTTACCTTTCCCTCACGGTACTTGTACGCTATCGGTCATTGAGGAATACTTAGGTTTAGAGGGTAGATAAACCCTACTTCTCACAGCATAGACAAGGGTATCAATTAATCTAATTTCTTAGTTTTGATTAAAATAGATTTAATTAGACCTAAATTGGTAATATGGGGTTAGATACGTGTTCACAATTGGGTATGAGTAGGGCGTATAATGATACATTACGATACATCATGATACAGGTTGATAATTAAGGGGTTTTGTGCATGTTAGTATAATTTCCCTCTATTCTTTATTGCAACTAGTCACATTAGTTATATATAATTGTATTTGATATAGGTAGAAGCATAAAAAATACGCTGGATAGCTATGCACAATATATTGATGCAGGGCAGCGTAAACAGAGAACCTCAGAGCCATCAAGCGTGCAACAGAGCTGTTCCGCTGAGCACAGCGTAAAAGCTTAAAACTCCAGGACCATCCGCGTAATGCAGTATGTCCAGGCTACTTCAGTGTAAACAGGGTGCTTCATCGCCTTTATGGCGTAAAACTCATCCGCTCTTAAATGCAGTATTAAAGTATACGAGGGACGCTTCGTATTCCCGAAAATAAACCTGACAAATCGTGCAGTGAACCTGACGTCTGACTCCTGACAAAGAGTACTCCACGACTACCCAGGCGACGGCTATAATGATGGCGCGACACTGCAATACAGGCTGTCATTTACTGCCATTTCCTTGGCGTAGACCGCTTCTACACATATAAAAGAGTACGCCGCCCAGTTTTACACAGGCAGATGTGAGCTATTTATGCTCCGTAGAAGACAAACAGCCTGCCACGTCAAAAGATGCACTTCGTACAGGGCTCGAGGCACATCTCTGCATTTTATGCGCAGAGCGATGACAGGTTCTCAAGGCACGTCTCTGCATTTAATGTGCCAAATACTAACAGATGCCTGAGGCACGTCTCTACACCTTGCGCAGGCCATGTGACAGACCTTCAAAATACGCCTCTGCATTTAATGTACAGGATAATGGCGGATCTCCACATTTAATGCTGGAGATTTGATTAAATATCACCGAACCGTCGTTTAGTGGCATCCCCTTTACGTAAACTGCTTTTACGCAGACAAGGGGATACGCTGCCTAGTTTTACACGGGCAGACGTGAGCTTCTTACGCTCCGCAGAAGACAAACATGTTGCCCCGTCATCGATTTCTCTTCGTACAGGATTTGAGGCGCGTATCTGCATTTAATGCGCAGAATGATGGCATATCTTAAAGACAAGCCTTTGCATTTAATGCGCAGGATGGGGGCAGATCTCTGCATTTAATGCAAGAGATTTGATTATATCTCCAAGAGCCGTAATTCCGGCTAAAAGGTCTACATCACTCGGCTTCTACGTCTGCTCGGCTTCTATGCCCACTCGACTTCTACGCCTGCTCGGCCTCTATGACCACTCGGCTTCTACGCCTACTCGGCTTCTATGCCTATTCGGCTTCTACGCCCACTCGGCTTCTATTCCTACTTGACTTCTATGCCATGGTGACAGTTATTGGCTTCTACGCCAACCTCTTCTACACAAGGGATAACTACCTACGTGGCTTCTACGCCGTAATCTTCGTAGCAGATATACGCGTTTGTCCCTTAGTTGGACACGTGTCACATGCTCACTCAGAAGGTCATGTATACGTAGGCATTGGTTATTTTAAACCGTCGTGTAAAAAGGTGCTGTACTTTCCACTACTCGGTTTTTACACTGATTGAGTGGTCACTGTCACTAAAACTCTATAAATAGAGACCTCTATCAACAGAGGTCAAGGTCAAAAAATTGGAAGGTCGACAAAAAGAGGTCAAAAATGAGAGAGAGAGAGAGAGAGAGAGAGAGAAGAATCCAGAGCTCAGGCAAAGAGAAGGGATCGACGACTTTGGCATCGGGCATCCACCCTCTTTAGCAACCCTCGAATTTGCTTTCTGTCTTCCACGGCACTTCTTCAACATCGTGTGGTCCAAGGGCTAAAGTGATCGACCGCAGATCAGACACCTATAACAATATTTACCCAGATTAAATAAATTATACTTCGATATTCCTCCTGTAGGATCAAATTTGTACAATCTTGTTTGTAAACACCGACGAAGTTCGAGCAGGGTTTTCTTTAAAATAAAGAACCTTGTCATTTCTCGTACTTTTTACTTTCATTTATTTTTATCCGAAACAAGATGGCGACTCTGCTGGGGAAACCCTTTCTCTTCTGATGAGGAAGAAATTGCTCAACACGATGCGGTATCCGTGGGATCCGTGAAGAAGACACTGGTCGTCCAGTTCGACCAGTCTACCTACGAAGACATACTTCGAACAGGGGGTATCTCTAACTCCCTCTCTGTCCAAAACAACATAAAGCTGCGTAAGGTCTGGATGCACAAGACATCCTCTACCATTCCTGTGGACTCTCCGATCTCTCCGACCAATGAGGTTATAGCATTGCTCCCTCCGCACCTTGCGCATAAAATTCAGTCGCCTGTCTCTGGCAGGGCAGAAAAAACTTCTGGCAATGCCTCAGTACTAACCCAAAAGTATACTCCGCGCCTTGCGCGTAAAATTCAGTCGCCTGTCTCTGGCAGGGCAGACAAAACTTCTGGCAATGTCTCAGTGCTAACCCAGAAGTATACTCCGCGCTCTGCGCGTAAAATTCAGTCTCCCGTCCCTGGCGGAATAGACAAAATTTTTGATGATGCCTCAGCGCCAAATCAGGAGTCACAAATGCGCTCTGCGCGTAAAAATGTACCTGTCTTCCACAGAAAAGCAGATGATCCCTACAATCTACGCAAAGGAAAGCAAGCGACGGACTACTCAACTTTTCGGCCTTTACGCCAGCAAGGGAACAATCTGCCCGCCCTCCGAATTACGTGAGAAGCTGATGGCCGACTGAGGACATCCTCAGCTTTACGCCAACCAGAGCAAAGCTCCAAATTACGCCAGGAGAAGCCCCTCAGCGTAAAGAAGGCTCAATTTGCGGGAAGACACCCTCCTCGGGGATTATCCGCCACTCAGATGGCCAACCTGTTGTATATAGGTGGCACAGGGAAGACTATGGTTCCCAACATCCGCATGCCCACTGATGTGAACAGAAAAAACAAGCCATCATCTTCTTCTTCTGTAACTCCTCCCGACCTGCGCAATTACCTGATCCAGAAATGCAAGGAGAGGGGATCTTCCAGCATGTCTATCACGCCTTCTAGCGAGCACTGTTGTAATAGTCATAGGATTGTAATTAATTATTGCTGTTCTGAAGCAAAACGGTCAATTTTTGACCAGTTGAGCTACTCTCCATCTTTCCAGGAAGAAGAGCCCACGCATGCATCTGTGAACATGGCTTCACACATACCTAGAGGAGGGTTGGGCTCAAGACGTCATCCCTCTAGAACTTCGAGTCGAAGAAGATTCAACATGCTCCTTAGGAATACCGAAGCTGGGGTGTTCCAAAACACTCGTTCGAGGTCGCGACAACCGGCTTCATACTTTTCTGATTCCGATGCTAGGGGTCGCCAGTCTCCCGAATCAGATGCCGAAAGTATAGAGTCAACTTCTACAGAGACCTATACTAATCTTTCAATGACACCCAGGGAAATAGGAGTTTATGCCATTGGAGATGAGCGCGAGGAAGCTTCCCCATCCGGGAGCACTGAGCAACGCATCACTATACTGGAGACGTCTCTGAAGGAGATGCAATCCATGATGGAGAACATGCACCAGATGATGCTGACTCAATACACAGCTGCTATGGCTCAAGCATCGGTCCCTCCAACTCAGATACGCGTGGGGGTGGACTTACCACCATCCAACACGATCCAAGAGCCTGCTCTAGATCAGGAGTCAGCAGTTCCTCCGCCTCCTCACTCGGAGAATATATTACCTCCCGTTGGAGTTGCGATGTAATCGATTCCTCATCACTCTGTGGTCCCGCTACCGGCTGAAGATCCGATGCAGGCAGTACCGGAGTTGAAATCCCAATTTGATGCCCTGAAGCACAAAGATCAGCTCAAGAAATTGGTAATCAACCAACCTTACCCAGCTATCTGGGAAGAGGTCCCATTCCCTCTTAGATACAAACCATAGACTGTAGCTTTGTTCGAAGAAAAAACGTCACCAAGTCAGTACATGAACTACTTCAGTATGATGATGGTGTTATTACAAGGGAATGACGCCCTCCTCACTCGGGTGTTCAAAGGCTGTCTCTCAGGGGTAGCTTATCAGTGGTACCGCAGCCTGGCGGACAACTGCATTACTTCTTTTGAAGTCTTCAAGGCTTTATTCTTCACCCAATTCTACGAAGGAGGGATGGACATGTCTATGTCCTCTCTCATCGAAGTCAAGCAGAAGAAAAAAGAGAACGTTCGTACTTTCATCGAACGTTTTCGTCAAGCCACTTTGCAAATGCTTGCAGGAGTTCCGGACTCGGCATTGGTGGACATCTGCAGGAAGAACCTTCTCCCCGTGATCTCGGTGTTCACAGGACCATATAAGTTCCATGATTGGCCCTCGTTTATCATCTCAGCGGTATCCGCGGAGGACAATAGTTAGAAGGTGCACGATAATGGCATCATGATCTCGGCCTCTGATAAAGGCAAAAGGTCATCCTCCAACGTTGACCATCCTCGTGGTACCAAGGGTAAAGAAGCTCTGGTGATCAACACGTCCAGGCAAAAGACTGTGGCTACCACACAGATGAAACCTGGGACTTCCAGTCCCATTGAAGTGTACTCTTTCGACGACGATAATATTCCAAACATATTCGAATGTCTCGTCAAAAGCGGCAAGATTACCCTTCCTGAGGTGAGACGACCCAATGAGGCCGGCAGTACCAACAATCCCAAGTACTGCATCTTCCATAGGTACATACACCACCCCAAAAAGGCGTGTTATATACTGAAAAGGAAGATCCAGGAGCTGATCGATGCTAAGGCCATCACTCTGCGCAACAGCGAGAATACGGTCACGGCCAACATGATCTCTCTGCAATTTGGCAATCTGCCTCCCCAAAAAATCTCGGACGGTGTTATGCCTATTTCCCGGACGACGATGAACATCGTTAATCTCCCTCCAGCTAAAGGTCAAAATCATGATCTGCTACCACTAACTACCCAGCGAGGCGAGACTATGTGGGTTCATCCAGATCTGGTGCCAGAGATCGAGAAAGAGACTCAAGCTGCTAAGGCTAAGTCTAAAAAGAACTCAAAGCACAAACCGTGTCACATGATTATGGTACACTCGGCATCACAAGATGAGGTATTGGCTACTGGAACCCGCTCAGGGAAAGCCTACCTCCAGGACTACAGAGCCAGCCAGGAAGATGCATCAGCAGACGCTTCAGCTGCCAAGCCTTCAGAATCGGAATCCGTCGTACCAGAAGTCGGTCCTTCGAGACCAACTTCGGCGGACAAAGGGAAGCAAAAAGAAGTGCACTTTGATAAACCTATGAAAAATATTCAAAACAAAGGTTTAGAGAAGCCATACAACTTCGACATCCTGGCCCAACTGGCTAATACACCAGCCAGGCTGTCCATCTTCGAGCTACTCAGGCTCTCTCAGGACACTCGTCAAGTCCTGAGTGAAGCATTGATGCAGGCGGATGCATACTTAACCCAGCTCAAGTCCCCTGATGAAGAACCCGTGGCGTGTCCTCAATGCCATAGTGTGATGGAGGTGGTCCCAAACATCACTTTCACTCAAGATGACATGCTGTTAAAATATAACAGGCATGACAGACCCCTCTATTACACCGGGTACGTCGGTTCTATGGAGGTCGATCGGATTCACATAGATCTGGGATCATCAATCAGTATCATTCCTCATAGTCTGTTCAGACCGCTAAGGATTCCCACCAGCAAATTGGCTTACACCACCACTACGATCGTGGGTTTCAATGCCGGAAGAAGTAAGCCGTTGGGAAAAATTCGCCTGAGGATCCAAATTGGCGACCTTAGATCGGTGGCTACATGTTACGTCATCGATTCAGAGGTGTCCTACAATATTCTGCTGGGTAGACCTTGGATCCATGACCACAACATCGTTCCTTCAACTCTACACCAATGCTTTAAATATGTGGACGCCCGAGGAATAGTACAAACGGAGATTGCTGACCTAAACCCGTTCAAAGGAGTAGAATCCTACTACTCTGATGCCGTATTGTACTCTCAAGACTGCACAGAAGAGGTGTCAACCGAAGCAGAGAAGGAATCCCACAGGGAGCCAGAAGAACCCTTTGTCAAGCAACCTCTGTCAATCAAGGTAAAAGGACGGACTACTCGTCCAAAAGCTATAGAGCCTATGGCTATCCACCTGAACGAGATCGGGTCAGGAAAAAGGGGGTGATCCTCTAGTGATCACTTTGAACCAGAAGCCTCCACCCTTGGTCATCAACCTCCGACGCAACAGGCAGCCGAGTGATATAAACGCAACCGGGAACAGGGTTTCAAATGATAATAAATATCCTCTTTTCCAATATATTGATACCCAAATTCCAAATCAGGAATCCTTCCCCTACGACGATATAAAACCTATAGCACAAAAATTCTTGGAAGCTATAGATTCCTATCATCCGTATATATGGGAAGTGGCATCATCATCCAATGTCACCACGACATATGGACCGCATGAGGATTCTATCTTCGTTGTCCCGCCTACTTGCAGCAGTCAGCATTCAATAGTCTTCGGCTGCATGCGCAATGAACCGACTGTGCAAGAAGATTTTTTCGATAACGATGACGGTAAAATACAGGTTCACAGATACAGCCCGCAAGGTTTGAAGATCATACAAAGCATGGGTTATAACTTGAAGCTGGAACCGGGTCTCAACTACGGGAAAGGCAGACGAATGCCGCTGCACGACGATCCCTACTATCAACGAACTCGTTTCGGGTTAGGGTATACCACCTCCCGTGCGACTCCTAAGTCAAACGAGGATATCTTTTCCTCCTCTCAAAATTGCTCAGCGCCCTCCGACTCATCTCATGCTCTCGAGCGAACATTATCAGTAAATATGGTAGTGACGGATTCCTTCGAATCAGATGAACAAGAATCTGAACTGTTTGAGAATGATGCTTGGGCTCAGCAAATGGATACACAATGGGAGTTCCGCTTCGAGCAGAGAGAACCTCCCACTGAAGACAAAGTTATCCAGATTGACGTTGGGGATAAACTTTTGCCAAAGCCGATATTTATCAGTGACAATCTTTCCGAAGCAGAAAGGGAAAAAGTTATCCAGCTGATATAAGAATATATCGACAATCTTTCCTAAGCAGAATGGGGAACTCGAGTACTGTGTGCACTGTGTTCATACCATGTGTAAGAGACATGGGGAGCTGGTGATTCATATATGGGTGCATATATATAGTTGATGAAGGTACATAGTGTTGTGATACTATATCATAGTGAGAGGATCAGATAGTGTGTAATATTTGTGTGTGTGTGTGTGTCTCTTGTGTGGATGGATGACTGAACAAGCGGGTGTGTTGTGAGTGTTAGCAATAGCTAGTGTGTAGAGGGAACTCAGTAAACTAATACATAGAGTATCAGTTTTATACATGTGCTTGTGAGATAAAGGGAAGGGCTCGAGCTGTGACTGTTTTACTTAGTAGTAACCCATATAAATAGCAGGTAGCCACAGTACATAAGAGAATGGGGGAGGTATTTGATACAGATGTGTACTGATGTGATATATAGGTTTATAAGGGACTTGGGTACAAATGATACCTAGGGGCATTTGAACCCTGTGTTCAGATAGTAAGAAATAGTTGTGGTCAGTGGTTGGAGATTTTTTAGATTAAACTATTGGCAGTTCAAGTTTTGGATGTAAAAGGGGCCAGTTCAGTGTGAGGTTGCAGGGTTTTACCTTTGCAAAAATGAAGGAAGGCTGTGTGGTTTCTGTAGGCAACATAAGGTTGGGCTATCCTCAGGTGTACAGGTGGGTTAGTAGTAGGTTGCAGTCACCTGCAGTCATAAGTATTGGGTATAGAGTCTAAGTATGAGTGTGATGATATATATATATATATATATATATATATATATATATATATATATATATATATATATATATATATATACATGTAAAGAGTCTCAGGTATTAGCCCGGTGCATGTATGGGTAGTAGCTAATGCTGCTTGCTTTGAGGTTGGTAATTGGGACACCAAGTTAGTATAGAACTAGGTGTTAGGATTCATGATACAAGTGAGTATCAAGTATCCAGTATAGGAGAGTTGTATTAAGATTTCAAGTAAAGGGTAGGTGAGGAATTAGTATGGACTTAGAAACCTAGACATGACTTAAAATTGTAGTTTACCAGAGTTGACCTAGTTTGACTAATATGACCTAGATGGACCTAGAAATCATATTTTAGCTCATTTAAGCATGCTTATCATTCCAGTGCACCAAATAACATTGGTAATTCATATTAGGCCTTTGTGACTCCTGTTTGAAACTTGATCCTCACACCTTGCTAAAGACCACAAACAGATGAGTACATTCTTTGACAATTTTTGTTATTTTTGATTATTACTATGATTCTAGATTTTTAGTGTTATACTTGATTCCTAACACAGTGGATTAATAGGCTAGTATCATAGATACCTCTCATGAGGAGTTATGATTGGATCCATCATACTAGGCAGGGATAGGAGAAATATTAACGAGTTATGTGATCATACCCCACTTGACATGCATCATAGCTCACCCCACATCTCATGTAGGGTGTATCCTAACCATATTAAATGCCTCATAACCATTTATATATGATTAGCCTGACTCTTGCTCGCATCATAGCTAACCAGATGGTTAGCCTGACCTTACATATATCATAGCTAATCATATATAACAAGCATGATCTAGTCTCAAGCCGATCATATAGCAAACTAATATTTTGAGGCACTTAGCTAGTTTACTTCTATTCTTCATTCCAGTTCATACCTGCTAGTATTTACTTTTATCTGCTATTCACTACTTACCATTACTTGTGTACTCATTGCTAATTATTTTTGTGATATGATTATATGCCTCGCTAGTTCCTTACATCCTAGTATTTCATTTCCATCATGTATATTCATTACTCACTGTTTTATAGTCTTATCAATATAACTGGAATTGTTGTTAGTTTATATGCTTCGCTCCAATCCTGACTGGATAATATTTTTCAGAGGATCTCGAGGACTTCTGTCCCACTTATTATGGACCGGGAGTAGATGATTGGTATATTCCGGAGCCTCTGGAGGAGCCACTTCCCATAGAGGAGAGACCTGTAGTGATTAGCTAGTTAGCTTATATTGTATTAAATTTGTCTCCAGCTCTCGATACATTGAGTTGTTATTATTTTTGAGTCTTATATTTGAGATTGAAATAGCTAGATTCATAGACTTATTATGATTTGATATTGTATATTAAGACTTCTCTTAATATCTTATTTATTATATTAATCGTGCCATTTATCTTTCTTATAGTCATTATGATTGAGTATTAATATTATCTTTATATTCATCTTGTCCTCCGTATGGAGTAGAGATATCATCAGCAGGTAATATATTATTGTAAGATGTGATAGATAGTATTGTTGACCTAGGCAGTATTTTACCACTGATGTTGCGACGTAGGCTGGACGTACCTACGACTCATGCCCAATTTTCGGGTACGGATCGTGACACATTTCTATGGTGGTCTATGCTTGTCAAGGTCGCAACTAGTATGATATCGTAGTAGTGCTCAGACTTGGAGTACCACTACGAGCCTGCTATAGGATATAGGGTATAGGATGGGGGTATACTCAATCACAACTAGAAAAAATTCTAATCTATTGATTTTACTATTCTTATCATTCTGAATGTTTGTTTTCTTTGAATATTACTGTCTTTCTTTGATGATATCGTATCTTGTCTCTTATTGATTTTTTCTTGTTTCGATCTGTCTTCAGAATGCCACCGAAGACTAGATCACAACAATTTGGACCCACAGATTCAGAGAGGTCTGTCACCTTTCGACTTTCTACCCGGATAGTTGGAGTTGCTCCTCTTGATTCACATGTTCATGTAGGAGTTTCAATAGCTTTCGGGGGTCCTTCTCCCTCACCTTTCCAGAGGGCTGCCCCAGCTTTTTCTGAGGACCTTCCTCCCCCACCACAATTTTATTTTTCTGGAGGTGTGCTTGTTGACGGGGTACATATTTTTGTATTAATCCAGGGCATTGTATATGCCCAGAGGGTATCGACGGAGGCACAACATGTTTAGGCTGAGGCATAGGGGATGAAGATGGAGGAGCACTGAGATCAGACCGTAGAATTGAGAGGGCTTGGAGAATGCCCATCAGTGGCCCTATAGGAAGTAGAGAGAGTTCCAAGCAGTATCCTGGTCTACCGCAGCAGTAGAGGCCAGGTACTATAGTTGACTTCAAGAGGATGAAACCTCAGGATTTCAAGGGCACGAAGGGAATTCTCAATACAGAATACTGGTTAGAGGGTATAGAGAGGATCCTACGATTGGCTAAGATTCCGGAGAGTTTACAGATCGAGGCGGCCGACAACCTGTTGTTTGATATTGCTCTCACTTGGTATCACACAGAGCCCAGGCTTCCCGTACAAGGAATTACTTGGGAGGCTTTCAAGGAGCTTTTCAAGAAAAAGTTCTTCCCAGATGTGGCCCTAGGAGCTTTGGAGAGTCAATTTTAGGACTTAGTCCAAGCGAACATGTCGGTTGATGAGTATGCCGCAGAGTTTTGCCGCTTGAGCCATTTTACAACATCCATGGTTCGAAACCCAAGAGATCGAGCCTGGATGTTCAGGAATGGTCTGATCAGAGAGATCAGATCACACACTTCTGGTCCTCATACCGCTACCTTTAAGGATATCTTGATGGATGTCCAGATTCTGAGGAAGATCTGGATCTCAGGCCTAAGATTTATTGTGATATTTATGGTGGTGCGAGTAGCAGTACGAGACCGGCCAAGCGTCCCCATATTCAGCAATAGCAGCAGAGGACGTTCCAGCACCATCACCAGCAGTACCAGGTACGAGTTCGTGGATATGTTCAACAGCAGCCGCAGAGACAGGCTCAGCCAACTGTCCAGTGTGCGTGCTGTGGGAAGAAATAATACACTAGAGATATCTGCAGGAAGAGGTTGGATACCTGTTTGTCATTAAGATCGTCGACACATCAATTGTGTGATTTTCTACGATTTAGACTTGTCCAGCTTAGGGTGGAGCAGCCGCTCAGAGGGGACCAGTTAGAGCACCTATAACACTTAGAGGCTAGCAGAGGGGACCTCCACTTCCGCCACAACAACGGAGATTCACCCAGCACCAATAACAACAGAGAGGTACACTCCAGGGGCGAGCATTCACAATGACAGCGTTGAGGAGGCCGAGCCAGTATGAGGCATAATTTCAGGTTCAGTTCTTCTTGATTCCATTCCAGCATTAGCTTTATTTGATTTTGGTGCTTTTCGTAGTTTTGTATCTCTATATTTTGCTTTTAAGCATCATTTAGAGGCCGAAACCTTGGATAGGACTTGTAAGATCACGACTGGGGTGTCATTATCCTGTTCAGTGATGTTTACAAGGATCGAAGAGTTATATTAGGAGGCTGGGAGTTGAGTGCGTGCTTACTCATAATGCCACTTTCGAGCTACGATATTGTACCCGAGATTGATTGGTTGAGTGGGAACCATGCTAGTATAGATTATCGTGGAGGCAGGGTATTATTTTGACTACCCAGAGAGCCAGAGTTCAAGTTTGTAGAGGAGCAGCGGAGTAGAGCATGGGCATCATTTTTGGAGCCATGTTGAAAGAGAAGGAGTTGCTGCATCCTTTGATAGCCGAGTTCTTGGATGTCTTTCCAGAGGAGTTATCAGAATTGCCGTCAGATAGAGATATTGAGTTCTCTATAGACTTGGTGCCAGGCATAGAGTCAATATCACAACACGTCTATAAGTTCGACAACAATGAACGGGTAGAGTTGAAGAAGCAAGTAGATGCGTTACAGGATAATAGCTTCATTAAATCCAGTTCATCATTGTAGGGTGCTCCGGTCTTGTTTGTACCGAAGAAGGATGGGACGGTACGCGTGTGTATCGTCATAAGTATTGGGTGTGGAGTCTAAGTATGAGTGTGATAACAGTTATATATATATATATATATATATATATATATATATATATATATATATATATATATATATATATATATATATATATATATAGTATCACGTATTAGCCAGGTGCATCTATGTGTATTAGCTACTGTTGCTTGCTTTGAGGTTGGTAATTGGGACACCAAGTTAGTATAGAACTAGGTGTTAGGATCCATGATAAAAGTGAGAATCATGTATCCAGTATGGGAGAGTTGTATTAAGATTTCAAGTAAAGGGTAGGTGAGAAATTAGTATGGACCTAGAAACCTATACATGACTTAAAATTGACTAGTTGACTAAAGTTGACCCTGTTTGACTAATATGACCTAGATGGACCTATAAATCATAATTTAACTCATTTAAGCATGTTTATCATTCCAGTGCACCAAATAACATTGGTAATTCATATTAGGTCTTTGTGAGTCCAGTTTAGACCTTGATCCTCACACCTTGCTCAGGATCATAGGCGAGTACATTCTCTAATAGTTTTTGTTACTTTTGATGATTATTATGATTCTAGTTTTGCAGTGTTATACATGATTCCTGACACAGTGGATTCATGGGCTAGTATCACAGATACCTGTCATGAGGAGTCATGATTGAATCCATCGTACTAGCCGATGACGGAAGAAATATTAACAAGTTATGTGATCATATCCCACCTGACATGCATCATAGCTCACCCCACATCTTACGTAGGGTATAGCCTGACCATATTACATGCCTCATAGCCTGTTATATATGTTTAGTCTGACTCTTACTTGCATCATAGTAAACCAGATGGTTATCCTGACCTTATATATGTATCATAGCTAATCATATATAGCAAGCCTGATCTAGTCCTAAGCTGATCACATAGCAAACTAATATTTTAAGGCACTTAGCTAGTTTACTTCTATTCTTCATTCTAGTTCATACTTGCTAGTATTTACATTTATCTACTTGTCACTGCTTACCACTACCTATGTACTCATTGCTAGTTATTTCTTGTGATATTATTATATGCCTCTCTAGTTCCCTTATATCCTATTATTTTATTTCTATCATGTATATTCATTATTCACTGTTATATAGTCTTTATCAATTTAATTGGAATTGTTGTTAGTTTATGTATTTCGCTCGAATCCTGACTAGATAATATTTTTTAGAGGATCTTGAGAACTTTTGTCCCACTTATTATGAACTGAAAGTAGATGATAGGTATATTCCGGAGCCTCTAGAGGAGCCACTTTCCATAGATGAGACACCAGTACTGACTTAGCTAGTTAGCTTATATTGTACTGGACCAGCTCTCGAATCATTGAGTTGTTATTGTTTCTGAGTCTTATATTTGAGATTGAGATAGCTTGATTCATAGACTTATTATGATTTGACATTGTAAATTTAGACTTCTCTTGATATCTCATTTCTTATCTTTTTTATGCCATTTATCTTTCTCATAGTCATTGTGATTGAGTATTGATGTTATCTTTATATTCATATTGTCCTCTGTATGGAGTAGAGATATCATTGACATGTTATATATTATTGTAAGATGTGATAGATAATATTATTGACCTAGACAACGTTCTACCGCCGATGCTACAACGTAGGATGGACGTACCCACAAATCATGCCCAATTTATGGGTCGTGATATCAGGTCCTGTAATGCCTTCATCCTGGACCAGGAGGATCCTTTCCCTGTTGGTAGCATGTCTGATTTGGAATTTGATGTCTATGAAACCGATATGAGTACTACTCAGCCAGGAACCATTTGTACGGGCCGAACATACGCGAAGAATTATGATCAAGTTTCCAACAAAATCTTACCATCCACCTCAGCACCAAGTCCCACAGAAGACTTATTAAATTTCTAACCGCGAAAAAACCTAAGTAAACATAATTTGATAAGGCCTTGCGAAAAGACATGTCTACAGGTCTCACAGAGCCATACTTATTTGGTATTTTGTTTCAATGAGCCGATAATCCAATTTAGATAACAAACCTCCTTTTCTATCCTGATACTCACGTATACCAACGCCTCTGAAGTGATCGATAATCTTTGGTTTCATCTCTCCTACACTTTATATATATATATATATATATATATATATAGAGAGAGAGAGAGAGAGAGAGAGAGAGAGAGAGAGAGAGAGAAATAATATTTTTACCGTCATGTCCACATTACCTCTGAATAGTGTTCCTGGCCTTTATCAAATCTATTCGTTGTTATGTTCATACTACCTTTGAACAATGAATGATGGGCAAAACTATTACTTTCATATTACCTCTAATAGAATATTTCCTTCCACTTATATGGGCATCGGCCGAGTCCTCTTATTTCGTTAGTTGTCATGTCCATATTACCTCTGAACAACAAGCAACAAAGGGCATCAAAGACTACTATGTCTATACTTCCTCTAGTAGATCTAGATCCTAATGTCGAGTTAACGGATCATTTGTCAACCCTAATAGATGATTATCATGTCCATATTACCTTTGGTAATGCAAAAACTTACACCTCGGATTATATATAAAAGGGAGCAACAAATCATACTGTTTTATTAAAAAAAAGGAGTGGGTCTGAAGAAATGAATCCATACACCAATATAACAGGGACAACGCATCAATATGGGTGACGTGCCATCTCTCCTAGTTGGAGCCTGATGGAGTCCAAAACAGTTATATATTGCTTTTTTGTGCCGACTACAGCCTCCCGATACAGGTCGTCTCTGTTATACTGAGAAAGGAAAGGAGCCATGGCATCCACGACGGCTTACCAACTAGACTCTTAATCTTCAAACGCTATTTAAGTTCAGTGAGCCAACGTTTGCGAGAGGATTCTCTGTCCGCCTCCTCTGCATTACAAGCTCCAAGTTAGGATTGTCGAATCGTAGGGCATTTTATCTTCTCTACAATTTGGGTTAGCTCCCTGTTGATACCAAATATTCGGGAAGTACTGACTTACCGAATAGAGGTGGCGACTACTTCCTCTGTCATTAATTCGGTAGACTTATCTTCATGAGTCATCTTCTTTTCAAAGTCAGCAAACAAGGACTTGTATTGAATCGACATCTAACAAATTTCGTCTAAAATTAAAGAATCAGCCCTATCTGAGTGCATGGTTATCCACTAGTTTGAGAGTTGATCCATCTTCTCAACAAGCTTCTTACAATCGAGCCTTCTCCAAAGTCTTTCAATCCTTCATAGACTTGATGAACTTCTCGAAGTTCAGATGCATAATGTTGAAAGGGTGGCCTTTATCAAAAACAAACTCTAGACCCTCCTGGAGGGCATTATGGAAACCCCCGAGGAGTCCAGAAACAATCATATCTATGACGGTCTTTGTTTGCGGGGTAGATGGGATTTCAACCGCAGAAGCCTGCGAAGATGAAGCAGAAAATGTGCAAGTCTACAGGATTAAAGTTGATAACGTAAAAGTCACGGAGGTGACATTTGTCACCGCGGATGGAATCAATGCAATTAAAGGGTAAGTTCTCAGCGAGGTCAATGATGTAGTAGAGACATGTGCAAGCATAGCTCCCAAATCCGACCTCATAATATTAGGGGAGCATTATCCTCGATGATGATATAAGGGAAAGCTCCTAATAAATTAAGGTGGTCCCATACTGGACTGAGCCTCCTCAATTGGAGCACTGGAGTTGGTATCCTGGATCGCACCCGAACTTGTATCCTCAGTATCTGAATTCAATGGGTCCCCATCTCTACCATAATCCATGAGTTCTTTATCAAGGAATGATGCCTGAGTAGCCTCAGTAACTGAAGCTTTAAAGTCCTCAGTTTCTTTTCTCCCTAAATTAGTCACCCATTCAGTACTCCGAGACCCTTCATCAGAATAACTTCTCACGAGGCGGTCCTTTATTAGAGGTCGGTCTAGGAGTTGATGACGTTGGTAGTCTTGGCAAGTACGGGCAGAACAGGAGAAGGTCCATCCCCGACACTGGGCGCGGTTTATTCCCCTGTTGTTACCACTTCGTGCTGACTTTCTATAATAAGAAAATGCATGGGAGCGAATGTATATAAAAAAATAGAAGAGAAGAAAAGAGGAGGGAGGGAGGGAGAAGACTCACGATTTACCTTCTGAAAAAGGGTTTTCCTTTCTTCCCACAATAACGGAGGGACGACTGGTACCTGTGAAAGATAAATGTCGATGAACTAGTTCAGCTACTTCAAATTATCATATTCTCCCTATCTTCTTACACCTGGTAGAGGAGGTAAGAATTTCAAGTTTTGGTTCGATTGCTTAGCTCTATCCGATGATAGACTAACTGTGGAAAGGAGGCGACAAGCCTGGAATATCAGAACATTCGTACTTCGTTTCTCATGTATAGGGGGAGAAAGTCTCAAGGCTAGTATGGTGGCAGGACTAGAGCAAGAAGGCCCGACATCAACAATGTAGTCTCGGGTACACATTCAAGAACATAAGGCTCATGCAGAGAATGTTCCAGATGTTAGAATTTTTATGTCTTTTCTTATTGAACAATTTCAAAATACAAAAATTAAAATTAAACAATATTACCGGCCTCTGGGGAAGTCGTGCACGAAGCACTGCCCTAAGAGTTTATTCGGGATCTGTGTGCAGACGGTCCCGAAGCTCCTAGTGGTAAAACCCCCGCACTACCGGTATCTCGTTGCCGCACACGACTTGGAGAGAACGACCAGAACTTAGCTCTGCCCAGAGCTCGGAGACAATGAAAAGTGAATAGAATGTTGACAGAGGTTTGGAGTACGAAATTTTTTCTCTGATTCAATTTACAAAGAAACAGCCGAATATATAAAACTGTTGTGTAACGGTCAGAATTAATTTTGTATTAATTCAGACGTTACACAAGAGAATAAATAATGAACCTGGACACAAAACCGGTTCAGAAACATTTTGTAACGTTCAGATTTTAATTTTCTAACATTTAGAAAATTAAATAAAAAGGAAGAGGAGCAAAAAGATTTTTAGGGTCCCAGCCCGAACCCAAAGAGGAAATCGGATCGGCATTCGGCGCCCGCAGATGTGGACGCGTACCCGCACCCGTTACGTGCGCCGAACCGAACCGAACCGAGCCGAGCCGGGCCGGGCGGCGGCGGCGCGCGTGTGTGGCCCAAGGGGTTCCCCACACAACAACTTAATAGAGCAAAGAAGAGAAAGTAATATATGTACATAGGAAGGCTTTGCCCCATCCGATGTGGGACTAAAGAAAGGGAGAGGAATTGAACTTTTGCAAGAAACAAACAAAACCAACAATCCTCCCCCAAAAGGTCAAGTTCCGTAACAGAGATAAGAGTGAAGTAAATAGAGAGAGAGAGCATCTGGGCAGAAAAATACTATGCATAGATGAGATGGACTACAGCCTTTAATCTCACGTAGTGACTATTGCCTTAATCTGAAGAAGTGCTTGATGGACTATGCCTTGAATCAGACTTCTTGAATCAGATTTAGAAAATAACACACATAGTACGCTAGAGGTCCTTGGTCTATCGGGTGGCGCTTTTAAATGGCCATGCGCACTATCCACATTCATGAGAGTTGTCTGGGATCGCCCTGTCCCATAGTCGCGGCCTTCACGACCTCTCATATAGGTAAGTCCTTAATGGTTGGTGATATGAATCAACCTAGCATTACAGCTTGGACCTATTAAGAGTTTAAACTCATCCTAACCATATCACACAGGAACACTGTCACCATAGGGATGGGGAGTCATTGTACACATGTACAGCCGCTTGGGCTTTATTTTAATGAGACTTTTAATCTCGAGTCAGTGTTCCATAAAGTCACCTAAGTTCAGCTTGTTTCTACCCATTGAACCGGCTTCTTGGGATCTCCAGTCAGACTCGGTTGGGTTGCCACTGCTGGTGACTAACTTATGGGCTTAACCCCATCCCCCTCGATGATTCTAGGATCAAAGTCCTAGACAGACCCTTCGTCAAGTGATCTGCAAGGTTCTTTTCTGACTTTATATAGTTAAGAACCACATATTTGCCTAGTAGGCTCTTTATTGACTTGAAGCACAGCTGCAGGTGCCTGTTTATCTTAGCATTCACAGAATCATGCTTTAGTAGTTCAATAACAGATTTATTATCACAATTTATAGAAATTGCAGGAACAGGACTAAAAGAAACAGGTATATGCATAATAAGATTTTTAAGCCATTCAGCTTCTGTGCAAGTTGTATCTAAAGCTATCATTTCAGAGTCCATTGTACTCCTAGCTATGATAGTTTGCTTACAAGAGCTCCAGGAGATCGCAGCTCCTCCTAGAGTAAAAACATATCCAGTAGTATATTTTATATCATGTGAGTCGGTTACCCAGTTTGCATCTGAATAACCTTCTATGATATCAGGGTGCCTAGTAAAATGAAGTTTGTAATCTAGGGTGCCCTTGAGATATCTAAATACCCTATCCAAGGCAGTCCAATGTGACTGATTTGGGTTACTGGTATATCTGCTTAGTCTCCCAATAGCAAATGCAATATCAGGTTTTGTCCTGTTTGTTATATACATAAGGGAGCCTATCATCTGGGAATATTTATGTTGTTCCAAAGGTGGTCCTTCATTCTTTTTCAGTACAATACTGCTGTCATAAGGAGTAAGGACAGGTTTTTTATCAAATAACTCAAATCTTTTTAGCATTTTTTCAATTGAATGTGCTAAAGATAGAGTATAACCCTCTTTGCCTTTGGTCACTTGCATTCCTAAAATTAGGTTGGCTTCTCCTAGGTCTTTCATATCAAACTGGCTAGATAAATAGTTCTTTGTAATATTTATCAATTCCAGTGATGATCCTAGGATAAGGATGTCATCTACATACAAGCATAAAATGACAAAACTTTTACATGTACCTTTAGAGTATATACATTTGTCATACTCATTTGACAAGAAACCATATTCTCAAATTACTTTGTCAAATTTATTGTGCCATTGTTTGGGAGCTTGTTTCAGGCCATAGAGGGATTTTACTAGTCTGCAGACTTTCTTTTCTTGACCTTTAGCAATGAAACCTTCAGGTTGGTCCATATAAAGTTCTTCCTCTAGATCTCCATTCAAGAATGCTGTCTTTACATCCATTTGATGGATTAGCATATCATGAATGGATGCTAAGGCCAATAGAGTTCTAATGGATGTGATCCTAGCTACAGGAGAGTAGGTATCAAAATAATCTAATTCTTTCTTCTGGGTAAAACCCTTAGCAACTAATCTAGCTTTGTATTTCTCTATAGTACCATCGGCTCTGAGTTTCTTCTTGAAAATCCACTTACAACCTATTGGTTTATTCCCTAAAGGTAGATCTGTTAGAAACCAAGTGTTATTCTCCATGATGGAGTTGTATTCACTGTTAATGGCTTGTTTCCAGAAGGGAGCATCCTGAGACGACATTGCTTCTTCATAAGTTGAGGAATCACCCTCTATCAAAAAGGTAAAGAATCCTTCTCCTAAATTTTTCTCAATCCTATTCCTTTTACTCCGTCTTGGTTCTAAGTCTTGTTCAGATTGAGAGATAGGTATTTGGACTTGAGAACTAGTAGAGGATATGGAGGAAGAGATAGAACTTCTATCCTTAAAAGGAAATATGTTTTCAAAGTAAACTGTATCTCTTGCTTCTATAATGGTATTGTTAGAGATTTCATTTACTTCTGAGTGAGTCACTAGAAATCTATTGGCATAGCTGTCTAAGGCATATCCTATGAAAACAACATCTACAGTCTTGGGACCAATCTTTCTCTTTTTAGGTTCGAGAATTCCGACTTTAGCAAGGCATCCCCAAACTCTAAGGTAATTAATCCTAGGTGCTCTACCTTTCCACAGCTCATAGGGAGTCTTATCTTTTGTCTTACTAGGAATCCTATTAAGAATGTAACAGGCAGTTAAAAGGGCTTCTCCCCACAAGTTATCAAGAGCACCAGAGCTGAGAAGCATGGCATTCACCATATCTAACAGAGTGCGGTTCTTGCGTTCAGCAACTCCGTTAGACTGAGGTGAATATGGAGCAGTTACCTCATGAATTATTCCATGTTCTTCACAGAAGTTAGTCATTTCGTTTGAGGTATATTCTCCACCACGATCAGATCTAAGGATCTTAATCTTCCTTTCTAATTGATTCTCAGCTTCAGATTTGAAAACCTTAAATCTATCTAGAACTTCATCTTTGGTTTTGAGAAGGTAGATGTAACAATACTTTGAATAATCATCTATAAACGTAACAAAGTATTTTCTACCGCCTCTGGTCAAAATCTTATTTGAGTCACATACATCACTATGGATAAGTTCTAGAAGGTCAGAATTTCTTTCTACAGATTTGAAAGGTAATCTAGTATGTTTGGCTTGAACACAAATCTCACATTTGTGTTTGTCATCTTTTGGAGTCTTCGGAATAAGATCTAAAGTCATCATTCTTTTAATAGAACCTAGGTTCACATGACCTAGTCTGCCATGCCAAACATTTAAAGATTCTATATTAGAGACAATGAGAGAACAATCAGACATTTTATTTATTGTACTTAAAATAAAAAGACCATCTTTTACAAAGCCTTTCCCTATAAAAGAGTTATGCTTAGAAAAACTACTTTATTAGCCTCCATTACAATTTTGTATCCTGAGGCTACAAGAAGGGATCCACTAACTAGGTTTCTTCTCACAGACGGCACATGAAGAACATCATGAAGAGTTAAGAATTTTCCTGATGTCATCTTCAGGTTAACTTTTCCTCTTCCAATAATTTGTGCCGTTGAGCCATCTCCTAGGGTCACACCTCCTCCACTTAATTCCTGATAGTTTGAAAAACAGGAGCGATCAAACGAAACGTGAACATTAGCTCCAGAATCCAACCACCAATCATCAGAATGGTAAGAGAGGTTAATAAGGGGTTGAAAGCTTACAGACCTGAAGGAACTCGAAGAACCTTTGTGAAGCATGTTTGCTTCTGGTCTAACTGAGCCCTTTCCTTTGTAGGAGGTCTGGACAGCTTCCTTCTTCCTATGATAGCAGTTGGTGGCCATATGGTTTGTTTTACCACACACAAAACAAAACCTCTTCTGATCCTGAGTCTGACTGAAGTTTCTAGGTTTTTGGTTTTGGTGATGATGGTTGTGGTGGTTAGGCTGAAAGTTTTTCTTCTTCTTGAAGAAATTCTTTTTGGGTTTATAAGGAAAATTAGACTTGGGTTTTCCTTGCCCTTCTACAAGGTTTACCTTAACTTTAGATTCAGTCTTAGGCTTAGACCTCAATCTAATTTGTTCTTCGGTTCTAATTTTCTTTAGGACTTGATTGTAGGTAAGTTCTCCTTGTGTATGGATAAGATCCTTAGCCATATCAGACCAAGAGGGAGGTAGCTTGTCTATTAGGCATGCTATTTTATGTTCATTTGAGAAAGATATCCCTTTGGCTTGAATATATCTAAGGTATTCTTGGAATTCATGGAGCTGGTCATTCATTGGTTTGTTATCTACCATAAAATACCTATTAAAGGTTGAAGAATTAAACCTTTCTATTCCGGCATCATCACAGCCGTATTCATCTTCCAAGGCTTTCCACAGTTCTTTAGCGCTCTTGTATTCAAAAAATATATCATACAAGGATTCAGATAATGCGCTTAGAATTCTATGAAAACAATGAAAGTCTATCTCTTTTGGAGTTTTTGGTTTCGATGAGGTGGACACTCCTATGTCAGACTCAGTTTTATCAAAATCATTTGTGATGGGTGTGGACCCATCGATTGCAGAAATAAGTCCTAAGGTCGTGAGCTAAAATTTCATTTGGCTCTGCCATCTCTTGAAGTATGAGCCATCAAACTTAGCAGGTTTAGCAGTAGAGGATTCCTCTTTACCAGTCATGATTGCAGTCTGAAAAATATAAATTTATTTAATAACAATGTCTAAGATATTAGTTTAGATGTTCTTTGCTAATCAATCTTAAAATCTTTAGTTTTTCAAGTGTTGATCAACTCAGGTTAGCTGTAGGGGCCGGTTCCCAGCTAGCGGTGGTCCGAAGACTCTTAAGTACCGTGTCGCTTAGGGTTGTTTACACCCGGTTGACAGAAGTACCCTTTCGGCTTGTGCCCGAGTTTGTCTCTACTTTGAAACTTTAGATTTGAAGATTCTATTTGCAATTTCCTTTTACTAAACTATTTTCTTTTTGGTCCTAGATTGCTTTCAAAATACTAAGTGATTAAAAATGAAGCAAATTGTATGTTATAACTGAAAGAAATTTTGTGATCAAAAATTGCAATTGGCAAAATTATCAAATGTGCTAACAATTGCTAGAAGAAATCAACTTGTTAAACTCTAACAGTAACAATTCTAACAAAGCTCAATTCTATGAAATGTGCTAACTTTTCATGCTCAGAATGTGCTAACAATATTTAAAACATTTTAAGCAAACTTGTAATTTGACAATAGTAAGCAATTTGATAAGTAAACAAATAAATCAATTGAGGAATTGAAACAAATTGCTACAGTGACTGTTAATCTTGAATTTTGTAGAAAAATTACTAGAGTAATTATTAAAAAATTGCTAGAAGTAGCTTAAAAAAAATTGCTACTGTTAACTAGAATTTTGTTAAGTTGAATTTTGTTAAAATAATGAACTACTACTGGATTGCTACTGTTAACTGGATTGGTAGAGTACTTGGAAAAATAAATTGCTACTTAGATTGCAACTTTTAGAAGTAAAAATTTGCTACAGTAATAAAAAGTATTGTTTGGCTACAGCAAAAATAGTAAACTTGTGAAGTAACAAAAATTCTAACAAGTAGCTTCTAACAAACTTGTGAATACAGTATTGTTTGGCTACAGCAAATACAGCAAATACAGTAAACTTTTGAACAATTGCTATATAAACGAAATCAACTTATTAGAAGTCAAGTTGAATAAATAAATTGCTACAGTAGCTTCTAACAAACTTGTGAAGTTGCTACAGTAAACTTGTGAAGTAACAAAAATTCTAACAAGTTAGAAATAAACTCTTAGATTGTTAGAATTTTTATGTCTTTTCTTATTGAACAATTTCAAAATACAAAAATTAAAATTAAACAATGTTACCGGCCTCTGGGGAAGTCGTGCACGAAGCACTGCCCTAAGAGTTTATTCGGGATCTGTGTGCAGACGGTCCCGAAGCTCCTAGTGGTAAAACCCCCGCACTACCGGTATCTCGTTGCCGCACACGACTTGGAGAGAACGACCAGAACTTAGCTCTGCCCAGAGCTCGGAGACAATGAAAAGTGAATAAAATGTTGACAGAGGTTTGGAGTACGAAATTTTTTCTCTGATTCAATTTACAAAGAAACAGCCGAATATATAAAACTGTTGTGTAACGGTCAGAATTAATTTTGTATTAATTCAGACGTTACACAAGAGAATAAATAATGAACCTGGACACAAAACCGGTTCAGAAACATTTTGTAACGTTCAGATTTTAATTTTTTAACGTTTAGAAAATTAAATAAAAAGGAAGAGGAGCAAAAAGATTTTTAGGGTCCCAGCCCGAACCCAAAGAGAAAATCGGATCGGCATTCGGCGCCCGCAGATGTGGGCGCGTACCCGCACCCGTTACGCGCGCCGAACCGAACCGAGCCGAGCCGGGCCGGGCGGCGGCGGCGGCGCGCGCGTGTGGCCCAAGGGGTTCCCCACACAACAACTTAATAGAGCAAAGAAGAGAAAGTAATATATGTACATAGGAAGGCTTTGCCCCATCCGATGTGGGACTAAAGAAAGGGAGAGGAATTGAACTTTTGCAAGAAACAAACAAAACCAACACCAGAACCTTAATCCTTGTGAAAGAGGCTGAAAAGACTGGGGCATCCACCGATATTTTAACCATTCTTAGGTTCGATGCTCGGGTCGACAATCCTACCCAGAAGATACTTCTGCTTCTAAAGATGACCTATTAGAGCTAACAAGGGCAACAAAAGTTGGAGAGGCAATCCTATTTATTTTTTAAGAATCGATAGACGAATGCCGCGTACTTGAACCACGGGGTGGTTTATATGCACAAACTTTCTCTGGCCTTCTTTTTCTTGTATTCGCTAACAGAGTCATGGGGTTAACTCGAAAGATCTTTCATTTCTTATTTACAAGAACAGAAGGAGAGACATCCTTCTTCTTCCTCAATTCAATCTTGAAAGTAGGGCATACCTCATTCTCTAAAGTATCAAGATGTACTGGGTCTATAAGCGGTTCTGGCTCGCCGTTAAGATCTTCATTATCCTCGGTCAAAGAAGTTTTATCAAAGACAGAGAAGTCAAGCAATACGTTTGCCTTTACTCATATCCGAATCTTGATCAACAACTTCAGCTCCCGCAATCTCTGTGATGAAGCATGAAGCTGGTACTTAGATCAACTTCCTTTTCAAACTGATTGTTGGAGTAGTAGTACCTAGTGTAAGCAAGGGTTAAGAATATGGGAGGAGCTTGTTTCGATAGGATAAACCGAACACGGGTACAACACATTATGTAGTATCGCCCAGCCGTGGCTTCGTCCATTATGCCACTCTCTGTTTCCGATATACATATTAGTGCCTATACAACATATTGCCATGACTGCCAGGTAACCTTCCGACTAGACCTATTTCTATTTTTCTATTGGTTTATGGTTTATTTTGTGTGGCTATGATTGCTTGGAGGGATTCCTGACTTGATCTAATGGCTTAGCATGAAATTCTACCCTATATAAATCCTCTTCTTTCTCTCTCTTCCCTCATTCCTCATTTTTATCTTCTCTTTTTCTTTGGAGCATAGGCAAGTACATCTTGCACAAAAGGAGAAATCTTGCATGTTTTATTTCTTTGATTTTCCTTACATATTATTAGTTTAAAATGTGTATATTATGATTTTATAAATCTTTAGTGCTCGGTATTTTCGGTTTTGATGGGTATTTTAGAGTAGAACTAAATTTCAAAGTTAGGATTTTATGGTATATCGTGGGAATTATATTTGAAAACTTAATAGTTTTGAAAACTAATTGTTCCATGTGGTAGATAATTAAATTTTGTGTGATTTTGACTTTTGTTTCACTTGATTTAGAGTTAAAATGAAAACTTTATGAAGGAAACAAGTTTAGAGTTTTTTCAATGGCAGTTTGGTTGCTGTTGAGATGATAGATTTTCATGCGGCATGAGCCATGTGACAGCAATGCTATGTAGCATGAATCCCTCACTGCATACCCTTAACAGGACGCGTGCTAAGTGCCTGGACTTTCTAGGCGCATAGATGTTATGTGCATGATTGTTTCGCATATGCTTTGTGTTATGTGCCTAACTGTGCCATGCACTAGATCTCGCTATACGCCTGATCTTGCCATGCGCCTGAAGGTTCTATGCGACATGACATTCTATACGTTCTGACATGCTATGCGACAGGCTTGTCATGCATCTAAGGCATGCGGCGATAGAGCTATGTAGTGGATGTTTCATGCGATAGACGTGGTTATGCACCTGTACTCATGCGGTAGCCTTTATGCATGCATAATCTTATGCGACATGAAATCCTATTCACCTTTTTTGCTCATTTTGATGTTTTGCTTGATTTTTATGGTTTGCACTTGATTATCTTGACTCCATAACTTGACCCTAGTAAGTTACAAGTGTTAATGAACTTAGTGACCTATAGTACCCAAGATTTTTATTTACAAAGACCAGTACCCAAATTGTTAGAGTTATAGGCTCAACCAAATTACTTAAGAAACTTTTACCATCAAGGTACCAACCATGTACAGGACCTGAGCAATGTGTTACAATGCGGCAAGAAGAATTTTATGTGACCATCTGATTGATATAGTATCCTGACTCGACTACTTGTATCTGTGCTGATATACCTACTACACGCTATGTGTGTTACATGTCTTATTGTGCCCTGAAGTGCCACTTGATCTTACTCGACATGTGATAGTATACGTTCTCGATTTCTCTGGCACGGATATTGTATTTGGTCAGTAAACTTAGCGTGGTTGAGATGTTTATGAATTTAATGCATTACGCTTGGGTGAATCTAGATTGGGCCCACGGGCAGCAATGTTGGTTCGTACCTAGCATATATGTACTAAGGTATGGCATATAGGGGGAATGATCATGTGACCATGCCATGAGATTATAGTTAACTGTAGCCTTAACTAGGAAAGTAAAACTTATAGAGCATTGGGAGGGAATGGAATCTCGAGAACGTGCATGTCAGCCATCCCAGACATTTGTCATGACGTGTTATGCTGGCCACCAAAGATATTGTATATCATCTACACTAGTGGAGTGTAGTATCCGATTACTATTTGCTATGTGTTATCTGATCTGTTAGCATGGTTGTCTTATGAGAGACCGATTCATATTCTATGTGCTATGCATTATTATTAGTTCGGCTAGCCCTGCTCGGACATAGTACAATCTACGAATTTATATTATATGCATTATACTCTGGAATAACCCATACTTCGTATGACAAGTCCTAGGATTGTTTGGCCGATTATAAAATGAACTTGATTGTTCTCTGTACCTTTTGTTAGTAGTCTAGGGACGTTAACTGTCGTGGTGTAGTGGTCTAACCTTTGTCCTTGTTTGGTAGTGGGGTTGGACTATTGTGCTACGATAGGCTTTGAACCAAAACTACAACACATAAATATATAGCTTGACCTAAGTCAGTGTATATACTCTATCTCGGTGTGAAACGACATTTCTTGTCCTCGTTTGGTGTAGGAGTGTCGTATTGCCTCGATGATGGTATATATGCCAATGATTCTTGGCTTAGGCATTATATATATATATATATATATATATATATATATATATATATATATATATATATATATATATATATATATATATATATATATATATATATTTGGGGTACTAGCTATTTGGGGTCTAACCCTACTGATTTTGCATGGCCAGGTTTAGAGCCAAAGCCCGAGGATCCATCATATCTTTCCTTGACTAATGGCGTGTACCAGACAAACGGCTACTAAGGGACATGAGTAGGTTTTTTTCTTCACCACTTATATTATACATTCTTATCTTTTTAGGTGTTTAGCTACCAACACCTGTTATCCGACAAGTCTGGACTTAGTTTCCTTACATGATTATAATTATTCAGACTGAGCTGATTTCAGTCATGTACTCTTGATACTCTACTAGCTTATCATTTTGTATAGCTAGTTTCCAGATTATTTTGATAGAGCATCTGGGATGTCTTACTGCTTTATCTTACATGTTATATTCTTACTATTTCTTACTTGAATGATTGAGACATAGATGCTCTGTGAGACCCTAGAAAACTTGATTGTAGTATTACCCCCTTATTTACTTACAACATTGATCATAAGATGGGGTACTTGTATACTCCGTAGTGCCTAGCTGTCGATTTTATACCCCCGTTCTTCGTATTCCAGTACTGGGGCATGACACAGTATGCTTCCCATACTACTCAAAGTCGAACGAGTATTACTCACGCATAATTGGGCATATCCAAGTTGTCTTGCAAAGTGACATAGAAAGTAAGGGTCCAGAAAGATTTTACTTTTGGTTCTCATAACCAATGAGAAGGGCAAATTGCATGTAGCCAATAAAAATCCCCTACGGATAAAATAGAGCAATCCTTGCCAACTCCCCTCAAAAGTTCACCAAGATTGGATTGACGAGCTTTTGTAAATTACCCTAAGAAGTAATACAGTGCAGGCTTCTATAATACTTTCCTAACGGACGTAAGGCTCGAACTGACCTAATAGGATTTCTCATATTTATAAAGGAATGGTTTTCTCCTATCAGATGACCCCGCCATGTATTCATTCATAAGAGATGGATGATGTATGATCAACCATCCCATCAAATAAGTATAGGGCATTTCAACCCGAGGAAAGTTTTTAGGATTCATATTCATCTCTAAGACACGAGCAGCAGTTTGGTGTCCGTATTGCAAACAATTAACCATAGCAGGGAGCAACGCTACCAGAAGACCAAGATCTATTTTTACAGCCAAAAATAAAAATGTCCTCTCCAAACGATCTTCTGGCCCTTTTGGGACCACACATTTTCGCAACCATAGTGAAATGAAACCAGCCAGTGCAGCCTTCAAGGTCATATTCCTATACTTACAATCTTGATTCTCTCCTCCACAATGACCGAATCTACAGCCGTGAGTAGGTGATAGTCCACTTTGCGAGTAGACAAAGGTTGTTCAAACAGATATTCGAGCCACTTCGTAGTCTAAACAACAAAACTTCCCCTTAATGAATGGAGTTGGTGGTAGACATGAAAATGACACATGAGATCTCAGTAAACATCATAATGCTCGAGGTTCTTGCTTTTCTACTTCCTTAGTTCCTCATTGCATGGAACATACTCCTCATTAGGCTCTTCCCTACAAGGGAGTTGAGAAACCTCACGCATCTCATGAAAAATGAAACCTAATTCCCTTGTCGGAGTGAAGACAATGCAAGTTCTGACATTATAAAGCTTTAGAACTCCGAGGAAATACATAAGACTCAATTCGAGTCCATAGCATGTTGATTGGACAACAAGGTAGAGCTCGAGCCTCTTCAAGTCTGTTTTGAATTCAACCAATACTAGTTGGTCAAATTCCCACATTGCTGGTGATTCTTGCTAAGGAAAACCCAACCCGCTAGCTTCATATCGCCATGAGGATAATTGCCACTAAGATCTTGAAATCGATTTATGAAGGTGTAGGTCATAATGGGAATGTCATCCGTTAGCAAACCCGTAAAGATATGTCCAGGAAGGAACCTTATTATTCTTAGGGGAGAAGGATTTTTAACGCTTTTTTAAAAGAATAGACCACCCTCAAATGTATGTTTGATCCGGTAGACTTCGGCACTCGAAAAAAATCTGCTTTAGTTTCCAATTAATGACTCTCTCGATAGTACTGGAATGGAAGGATGATAGAAGAAAATGTCATTGCATGGATGGCAAAAGTCACTTGATCCCATCCAACTCAAAGGTCCAAATCTCAACACCTGCTTTAAACTCTCCTGTAGTGAGCTCAGCGGCGTCCCCAAACAAGAATGTGGGTTTTGAGAGTAAGGTGTCCTCCTCGTCTGTAAAAGGAAAGTTGTTAATTATCCTCTTGAGAGTAACCCTTCCTTGTAATGTAAGGAGCTTCCGCCTCTATTTTGAAGTTGTCGGTTCAAACTGTGACATCTCAGCCCCACATAAGTTGATAAACTTGCTAGGTTTTATCCCGATGGAGGAACCAACCATGAAATCCTTGGATAATACAACATTGAAAAAAGATACTGCACATATGAATGATCATGTTAAAATAGAGGCCCGTGACAAGGACATTATGATGAAAGGAAAATGGCAAAATTACATGGATGTTCTGAGACTACTCACCCAACATAGGAGACTGAACAAGAAGAATATTGGAAAGATTAACCGCAATCGGCCCCACAAAATTAGAAGAGGAGACATGTATTTTACCCGATCCTTTGGTCCCCTTCTTAGAATTATCTTTTGGAGCCATGGAAAAAATCCTTGTAAAGGAGATAAAAGGAAGGAGAAGAGAAAGGAATATCGAAAAAGATGAAATCTCTTTGAGAAGACCCTATGATATGACAAGAAGTTTCCTTTTGTAATACAGTCTCTCACTTGTGGAAAAAGGAAGGCGGCAATTCAAATCCCTATATCAGTACATAAAGAATCATGAAAACATAAACAGGCTCCTACCTCTGAAATTATGAGATCATAACATTCTCACATAGAATCAGAGGAATATAAGCATTCAAAAAAAACAAGCCTCTTTCACAATTTTTTTTAAAACTGGCCATACTTCTACAGTTCAAAGTATTTTCAAAGACCTTTTCGAAAAACTTTGAAGGTGGTTCTATAGAAGAATAAAAAATATCCAAAGTCTACATCTTAAACAGTGAAAAAGCAACGCTAAGAGGTCCCCGTGGAAGACTCTAATCAGTGGCTCGAGCGGAAGACTGAAGACAGCAACCTCATGGAAGACTCAAGTCAATACCCTCCATTGGAAGAAAGGTCTCAACACGTCACTACCACATGATGGGTCATCAAGTCATCACGTACTGTAGACGTTGCATCATTTTAATTATACTGTCAGGAAGTTATACACGTCAGCCACATCAGCCCATCCCACATACGACGTGATTTTACTTCTTCCCACGATGACAACTTATTTCCATAGGTCTTCCACCTGCGAAAAGGGACCCCAACGCCTTCTCAGCGAATCCTCCGATCTATGACTCTGATTAATAGCTAATTACATGCGGATATGCTCAATCCACTCCCACATGACTGCCACATCTTTGCCAAGAACTTATACTTAACCATGTACGTAGCTAATTGTTCGTCAACCATTGACCATCATTCTTCCCCCATGATCTTGCTGTGGGGCATAACTGATCAAACTGTAAGCCACCTAACATCTCCAGATGTCACACCTTTGTCCCAAAAATATGCTAGCTATGCACCAAGAGGACTCCAGTCCAACTTAAGTACGTATAGGATGTCCAGGTCATAACAACTTTATATATAGAACATCAAGATACATCCATAATACTAACTATGAACTATCTAAAATAAAAAATAAAATACGGAGTAATAATAAGAAGGTAACTTCTAAGTATACCTGAATAAGAATAACTATTCCCAAATACTCCACGAAAAGTAGCTCAACAAATATCCTGGAAGAAAACTGGGTCCTTAGAGAGACATAACAAGATACATAATATACATGCCGAATGATAAATATTAAATATAGACAAGAGTGTTGTCAAGTAACTCATGAACTACAACTCCTAACCTGTCTAGGTGTAACATGTACTTTGAGGACAACTTTCTACACAGGGGCTCCCCTAGCAAGTAATAAATGTACAACATATGTAGCGCTCAACCGAGTTACTAGTGACAAACTAGAGAAAAGTAAATAAATAGTAGCCCCTATGCTAGTAGCTGTCCCCTCCCACCCTATGGTACTGTCGAGTCGAATCTATGACGTGTCTAGTCAGTCTTAAATAAGTAATGGGTCCATTCAATCACATATATAATATCAGGCCAGGTCACCTATCCTACAATACAATACTCAATCCATGTATCTAGACTAAAATGGGTCAACAGGAATAATCATGTAACAAATTATGGTATCAATAGTAACATGATAGTAAGAACATAAAAGAAGCATATATGAAACATGTGATATGTTGACTATCAAAATGGCAATGTATACTTGCCTGAAAATCGTCCAAGCCTGCTTAGTGCAAGACCAAAGTCTAGCCAAGTCTAATCATGAACTACTATCTATAATTATCTTGGATATCTACTAACCCAAATTACAAATAATATATCTCACACAAATAGTTATAATAATATTATTATTATTTCCAACAACTCCTTAATCAAGAAAAATTGGTTAGGTCATGTCGCATGTTACCTATGTCACTTATATTGTTCTATTAGACATACTACCAAGAACTAAGTCACATTAGTCCCTATAATTATTATTTATTTTTTAACAATTTGGTTTACATGTTTTGCTTTGAAAATTCTAGGTTTGTATCTCGTAATTTGTGCAACGGAGTCTAAGACACGTAAATTGAGATGAGACGATCAACCATAGGGTTAACGATCTTATATCAGTGATTTCTATTGTCTCTTTGTCAATTTCAGCAATACGATATTGTTGGAATCGATATGTCTTAGTTTTGATGCACGAATTTTGATGTACAAACTTGATACCTAATGATTACAATTATTGGTGACACTAAAAGAAGAATTTGAACAGATGTCACCGGATGATGAGACAGACATCACCAATAAGTCCGAAAGGGTCGATATATACTAATAGTAGCTGTCACAATCCGCACCCAGAATTTGGGCACGAGTACGCGGGTACGTCCAGCCTACGCCGCAGTATCGGCGGTAGAACACTGCCTAGGTCAAGCACTATCAAAACAATCTCGCACGAGTATCCAACTCCATAAGGAGACACGGATTAACACAATATAAATGAACAACATACTCAATCACATAACTACAGCACGATAAGAAATCGAAGAAATAAAATAAACTACAACACAAGTCTAAAATATAAATAATCTAACTCAACAAATATCCAAGTCTCAACAAATATTCAAGTTTCAACAAAATATGCAGGAGACAAATCCGGTACCAAATAAACTACTGAAAGGAACTAACTAGATAACTAGTGATTCCGGCTAGACCTCCCGGAATCACAACTGAACTACCAAGTCCAAGTCTGCAGCTACTCACCATATGGTCCATAGAGTGTCGGATACCGGTCCTCTAAGGCATAGTCTGGAAAAATATTTCCAGTCAGGAAGGAGCAAAGTACATTTCTAATAGCAGTTCTATATCAACGATATGAGCTATGTAGCGGTGAAATAGATAGAAATATACAAGATGCATGTACATGTACAATAAAGGAAATACTGGAAATATTGTAAGTAAATGCGGGAAGGAAACAATATGTCAATGAGCAAGAATACTATGACTAAGTGTGTGATTACTAGCTTTAACATGTGATCGACTTGGGAACTTGATCAGGCTGGTTACATATGATTAGCTATGATTCATGTAAGGTCAGGCTAAATATTTGGTTAGCTTTGAGGCATGTAGAGGTCAGGCTAATCATATATAACAGCTATGAGGCATGTAATGGTCAGGCCGCACCCGATGTGAGATGTGGGGTGAGCTATGATGCATGTAGAGTTGGGTATGATCATATATCTACACTAAAATACTCCCCACCCCCGACTGGTATAGTAGATCCAACCATGGTATGCTATGGCACGGGATTCCCTAGGAAGGTAGCAAGTCTCCCCGAAAATCAGTGTCTATACATGTACAAGATAACAATGAAACAAGACTTGTATAAGATACACCATGAACAAGGAATAACATCTCATGACGAGATCCGTATACACCAATCCGTGTAACCGGCGTGTCAAGAATATAGATATTTACACTAGATACAATGAACATAGGGGATATTATAAATAAAAAGCTAATCAGAGACTGTACTCGCCTTGGGTCCTTAGCTGGTAATACCAATGTCCTGTCCCAGAGTATTATCTGGATGATCCAACAGTCCTATAGACATATAATAAAACAATATAACATTTGCATCAGATGCTACACTAACACACAATCATAAAACACTGGCCTCAGGGCTATGCCAGGTATGGCACTCAGTCAACTAGGGTCAAGTGCGTCAAGTTGCATGGGCGTCGCGTCTGCGATTGTTGTGCAAGACATACGGTCAAAATGATACGGGGCTTGCCAGTACGTCAGTGTACGTGTGGCAGTCGGCTAACAGTTCACAAGGTCATAGGTCATGTATAAAGACGGGGTGTCCGTATTTACACTCGGGTCATCTAGTAGAGATACATATATAAATATACATTTATACTCAGATTATATACCAATAAATACGTATATAATATATATAAGTGTATATCAGTAATTTTGTACAAAATACGTATAAGAAATATATATTATATATATTTATATGTTATAAATATACATAACACATTTATTCATAACAACCATATTTAAGAATATACATATACTGAATATATATATATATATATTTATATTTATATATACTATTGAAAATATACTGTGTTACATTTATACATATATATATATATATATATATGTTTATACATATACCAAAATACGTACATTAACATATATTATATTTATATATACAGATAATTTAATATATATACATTGAATACGTATATATAAGAATAGAGAATACGCGATATATTCATATATATATACATATACGCATATAATACGAAACATACATACACACATACACATATACGCATATACACCCAAATATGTATATATAAATACGTACGTATATTACGCTATACTATATCAATGAAGGAGGGGAGAGGGAGAGGAGAGTGACTTACGTTGGTTGGCCGGAGTGCACTGGCCGGACGGGCTTCAGGCGGGGGAGGAGGAGTATAGTAGGGAGGAGAAAGGATTTAGTGCTGCGGAGGTCGGCTCGGGGAAGGAGCTTGACGCCAGGGTGAGGAGCTTCGGGTCGATGTACTGGTGGTGGTGATAGGTGATGAGGTTGGTGGTGGTAGTAGTTCTGGTAGTGGTGAACAGGGTGGTGGCGAGCTGTGGGCAGCGGGTCCGTGTGCAGCGAGGGCCGCTGGGCCGGAGTCGAGGTATAGGCCAAAGTCGGGGAATACAACAGGAGGCTGATATCGACGATGGCGGCTGAGGGGAGGAGCTCGGGGGATGCAGCAGGAGTTCGACGCCGGTCGGAGTTGGCTCGCCGGAGAAGATGCAAGGAGGAGTTGAGGGAGCTCGACGACGTGGATACGGAGTGGCTGGGCTGAGGGATGGTCGGCCGGGTGGAGAACAGCAGAGGGAGAGGTGGTGTTCGTGGTGGTGATGGAAGACAACCACCAGAGTATGAGTATGGAGGAGGTCGGCTCTCGGGTCGGGGCTGGTCGGGCTGGCAGCGGGAATGGGGCTCGGCCGGAGAAGATGGCCGGGATCGGGGTCGGGTAAGTATAGTGCGGTGGTGGTGAGGATTTATTTCCTCCCCCTTTTAAGTTCAAAAATAAAGGAAAGAAGAAGAAGGGAAGAAGAAGAAGAGAAGAAAAGAGTAGAAGAAAGGAAAAAAAATAGGATGAAGGAGGGGGCTACGGTTGGGGCTTGTGAGGAGGTGGGGGTGTCATGCCCCAGTCCCAAAATAACGAGGAACTGGTCACGTGGCAATGGCCAGCAGCACGCACCGATGGACAAACCCAATTTGATGGATCCATCGGGGCATACTTAAGCTATAATACAATGAATAGGGTTTACTAATCCCATCCACAGATTAAACACAGCAATATCAATAAAAAGAAATAAACATTAACCAGTCACAAGTAAATAAAATCGAAGAATAACCCGATATTAAGTCTGTTACAAATGTTCTCTTAAACAGAAAATAAAGAGTTTAATTGCCACTAAAACTGAGCATGGAAGAAGCAGATGTTCAGGAGAAGTCCTCAGCGATCACCTCGTCCTTAGGTTCTGGTACTGCTCTGAGAAGTGCTCATGTTCCGTACACCTCAGGATAGATCTCGTCTGCTAACCCTGGGGACATAATCCGGATCCAGGTCCTTAGTTGACATAGCAAGGTACAGATAATACAAGCAAAAAATATATGCAGTGCAGTAATAAATAAAATAATAGGATAAACTATATAACCAGCTAAGTGATATGCAAGTGAGAGTTTCAGTCATACTCAGGCTGAGACTACTACAGGATCAGTGTCGAAGAAACCATAACAGTATTTTCTCGAAGGGCCAGTACGATACCAAAGCTCTGTGTCAGAGTTTAAGGCACAATCCATTAAGTATTATATATATATATTCAGCCTTTTGTATGTTAAATCTCTCCCCACACAATATAATCTCACGTCACAGTTTCATAATGTCTTATGTTCATGTCACGCAAGATCAACTAATGCAATAAGTCATATATTAAGATCTAAGAATATAATGTTCAAGTCATGAAATCTGTATCCTATACAGAACCACCTTGAATATTTCAGGAAGATTCTGTCTTATGATCTGTGTCAGGTGTCCTGGGTATAATGTACTTGATATGGCAAGTACGAGAATGTAAATGTCACGATATCCATCTCTAGTTGACCTTACACAACCCCACGTACGGTGTTGGCACCCGACTATTAATCGAAAGCTAAGTAAGTCAAACGGCCCTAGGTTTGAGCATGTACAACAGTTATAATTAAGTCCAAGTAATATGTATCAAAGACTGCAAGTTGGCAAGGTACACTTGCCTGGGTTTTCGGCTCCAATTGTAGCTCTGGCTTCAGCGGGGATTGCAGGCAGTACTCCGGTTGCTGAAGTAGATATCACCATCAGATCCAGAAAATATTAATCAGCTAGAAATGACTGTCCTTGAGTCCAATTTGGACACAAGGGCGAAAATGACATTTTTGGGTCAAGGCGGGGTCCACATGTGGGCCGCTTTGCACCAAAAAATGTGTCAGGGTCAAAGGTCTCCAAATCTGTCCAACTTAGTGTCAACAGGTCAGGAACGATGATACAAACCCAACGGAACTTCCAGAATTGGATTCCGATGAGCCGATCTCAAAATCGCCCGTCAAGTGGAGCCTGTGGGGCCCACGACACGCAATTTTGTCAACGTTATCAGAATCGAACCAAACTTGGCTCACAGGACCAGCGTATTGCTACGAGTCCGATGGGGCAAGTTTTGTCTCGATCCAACATGTCTATACTAAGTTACAGCGAGATCTAGAAAAGACGGATACGGGGCGTTGTCGGCGGATACACGTTGATTTCGGTGTGCACGCACATCCGAATCAGCTTCTGCGAAATCCCGCACGTCCATATCAACGACGCGCACGTATCGATGAAGATTGCACGCGACCAAGTCGTCCTGTTTGGTGGGGCGTACTCAGTTCCAGGGTGAAACAGGGTGTTGGTTTTCCTATTTTTCGATCGCGGTTCGCGATCACCACAGGACGCGATGCACCGAGCGGATTACACGTGCACCGAGGGGATAATGTAGTCTACACGATACAACAGACGGAATCGAAAATGGGGTAGCGAGGAGAGAGATATGGATACCTGAACAGGGCTCCAGGAATTTGAATTCTTCGTGTCCGCGTCGCGTCCGAGTCGTGTCTAGAGTTAGGGTTGTGTCCGGTCAGAGGCGGCTGTGTCCGTGTCCACCCTAGGGCATCTGTATCCGGCCTGAGCTCGCCGGAGGCTGGAGGGTGCCGGAGGGAGGCCGGGCAGCGGAGGAGGCGGTCGAGGCGCGGGTAGAGGCGGCGTAGGAGTCGAGTTCGTGGCGGCCGAGCGGAGGCGATGGGGGCTCGGGGTCGCTGCTGCTACGGCTGACTGCGGGGTGCTGGGGAGAGGAGGTGGCCGGCGTCGGGTGGTGCGGGGTTCTACGGAGGACGGCGGGGTCGAGGGCGGCTGGAGTCGGGCAGAGAGCCGGAGGCGGAGGAGGGGAAAAAGAGTTCGGCTAGGGCTTATATAGGCCGGAAAGGGGAGATGGACGGTGGCCAGTGAGGGGAGGGGAACCAGAGAGTCTGGGACCCGAGCGGGCGGCGGTTGCAAGAAGCCAGAGCGACGCGGCTGCCGGAGCGGCGGCGGGAGGTGAGGAGTCGGGGTCAGGCGGTTTGGGGAAGAAAGAGTTAACGGGTCGGGCGTACGGGTCGGGTTGGGCTAGTGGATCCGGCCCGATCCAATAATAGATTACGGGTCGGGTCGGGTCCAAGCGGGTCGGGTCTGGGTTTTGGGCCCGGATCCGACCCAATAAGGTTTTGGGTTTAATTAAACATGTTTGGTTCAGCTATTGGTTTGGTTTGGTTTATTTAAAATAAACCCAATTTATTTGGTTTAATTTAATAATTAGTTTTTAGGGCTTTTAAAATGCTTTCGGGGTCCAATAAATTCTCGAAAAATTACCCTATGTCGAAATTTTCATTTTACACCATAAAATATTATTTTCATAATATTTTAATATTATTTAATAATATTTAAAAATCATTTAATAATTTAAATACCTTAGTTTAATTACAGAAAATTTTTAGAAAATTATGAAAATTTCCAAATTAAAAATTCTTGAAAATCAGGGGGTTTACAGGGGGCTTCCCTAGGTTTGGGGATTAGGGTTTTCTTGGGAAGGGTGCCTTGAGGGGACATTAAATAGGATAGGGATGTGGGAATGAATGGTGGTGATGCATCCATTTAATGAATGGTCAAGATTAGACATGAAAGAATTTCTTCATGTGGGGATGAGGGTTGTTGACTAGTCAAATATTATGGCTCCTCCATTGGTTTGAACCAATGGGGTGTTGACACCTAATACAAATTTGCAAATTAGTCCCCCTTAAATTTGGGTATTTGCACAGACATATAAAATAATAAAAAATTGGTGGACGATTTGGTGTTTGGTATTTTATAAGGTGATGGGGTGTTGTGTGTTTGGTATAGGCTTAATTAGTAGGGCACTGGAATTAAATCATAATTTATGAAATCAGTCAAAAGGGTATCCTCAATTTAAATAGAAATAAATGTAAGTTGTGTTCTAAAATTAATTAGGAGTACATGGGGCCAAATTTAGGTCGGGTCACAAATATTAATAGTGAAGAAGACTCAGAACAGAATATTACCCTAATTTGGGTCGCACGAAAAATGGGTCAAGATTGCCTCCAATTTCGATTGGAATGCACAACGATACAAAGTTGGAATTTATTTAGAAATTAAATAAACGTCTGCGACGAATATTGTGCGGCTAAAATGGAGCACAAGAGAGCATGATTATGAGTTGCAAAAAGGTCAAAATAGAAGGCGGGCATGTCTAGGGCAATGTTATGAAATTTGTTGGAAGACAAAAGCCAGAATAGCGCTCCAAATATCGAAGCAACGGCAATGCGCAATAATTTAATAAATTACGGTAATTAATTACTACCTCCAACAATTAAATTCTAAATAAAACAATTAAATACATAATCCCATAATTCGGTCAGGTGTTCGTCTAGTGGGATTCTAGGTCAAGTCTACCAGCTCAAACATTAATGAACACTGTATATAATGATATATTTAAATACACATCTCATGTAATTATTTAATTTAAACACACACATCAAGAAATCATTTAATATAAATACCATAATATTAATAGTATATAAAAAGTCAAAAATACCCCTGTTTTTGGAATGTGGTAGTGACAAGTCTACCCTCCTTAAAAGAATTTCGTCTTCGAAATTTAAAAATCCTCAATGTTAGTGTTTATTTATTATATTATTTCCATCAATAGTTAAATTCACCAACCCATAAAATCCTGAAATAATCCACCTTGTCATTTCACGATTTTCAAAAATTTTAAAATTATCGTATTCCTGAAAGATCCTCGAAATAAAACCAGTTTCCATTTTCCTCACAATTTCCTCCAAAATTTTAAGTTAATAATTCAGTACTCGGAAAATATCCACTCCTCTAATTTGATTTTAATCAATGCATATATATATAAAATTTAAATCTTATCCCAAAAAGTTTGAATTCAAATACTAATCCATCAATTATCTTATTCCTTGGTTTCCTTTTTCCTCAAAATACTCGACAATGCGATACCTATGTATTTTTCAAATACAACGTCTATAATATAAAATTTTAAAATTCATAACTTGCGGTCAAATAAATATAATGATAATCTCCTCAAGTTTTTAATGATAAGTATATCATAATCAATAATCATCAATCCTACCATATTAAATTCTTAACCTCTCATTTAAATTAATGTTTATCCTCGAATTTTATTGATAATTTAATCATATCTCAATCTTGATAAAATCAATGATTCATCAACTCTGCCATATTGTCCTTAACTCTTTATGCTTATCCTCCAAAATTTTAAGCATCTTGTTTCTCTTGTCAAGTCATAACCCCTTCATAAATCTACTATGGTCAAACTCCAATAATTATGGTCTAAGAAAATTCTACATACATCCATGCAATCTAAGAAAATATGTACGGTCATGTGTCTTTTGTCATGGTATTGCAGTCTTTGTCAGGGTATACTACTAACTACATTCTAATAAGAAAAACATGCATACGAATACAGTACTAGGGAAATCAGTAAATCAATCAAATAGAAGGAACAGAAGGAAGGAAAGAACAGAACCTGCTAATATATTACCTCTAGTATCAGTCTCCTCGACCGTCATTGCAAATGCTCTGCCCTGCTGGGGTGGCTCCCTCGGCGGGTGCTGAGCAATCTACAGTTCCACATGTGGCCTAACTGGGCCTTTATAATTTGGAGCTGCACGCTGGCCGGGAAGATGAGGAGCTCGAAGACAATCCTTCACTCGATGTCCCGCAGCGCCGCAGTGCAAACAAAGTCCTAGCCTCGTTCTACAGCTCTCCCAAAGGTGACCTGGCTTCTTACAGAAATGACAAGTCTGCCGATCCTGCTGAACACGAACTGGTGCCTGGTACTGCTGTTGATATTGAAATATCCTCGACCGCTGCTGGCTAGGATACTGCTGGGCAACTCTCTCAACTGCCTGTAGTGCCATCTGGTGAGCGTTCTCCATGCTCTCTCTGATTAGCTCCATTTGTGCCTGGTGCGCTTCTGCTTGCACCTTCTGAGCCTTAACTTGAACTCGCTGAGCATCTGCCATCACTCTCTGGGCATCTACCATGCCCTGGATCAAAGTAAACATCTGTGCCCCGTCAATGGGCACACCTCCGGAAATCGGAGTCGGTGAAGGAGGATGGTTCTCTGTCACAGCTGCGATAATCCTCTCGACGGGTGGGGGAGGAGGATCCCTGAAAAGTGCAGATACTCCCACATGCATCGGAGATGTAGGAGAAACTACGGCTATATGTCCATCAGGTGGGGAGGTGGCAGACCCCTCTAAAGCTGATGCTCTCACTCTCATAGATCGTGTCTTCGGCGACATCCTGAAGACAGACCCAAAAGAATCAATTAAGGCAATAAATACGATATCATCAAGGAAGGACAGTAAAGTTTTAAAGAAGCAACATTCAGAAGGAATAAGGATAAAAAGATAAAAAGATTGGAATTGCATAGGTCAAAGATGCATCCAAGGTTTGATACCTCTATCCCTTTAGGTACCACAGTTCTACTACAGGCACACTCACTGCTAGCTTTCTTACCTATTGCAATCGTTGATACTAGTTATCCTTATCACTCAAGTGAATATCAAATGTAACACACCATACTAAGTACTGTTCTCCCTAATACAACTCTAGATGGACACCCAAGTCTGATTGCGGTGCCATCTCAATCATGCCCAAGTCAACAGATCCTTACACATGCACCTCATCCACTCATATACTAATATATATCTCTCCCACTATAAAATTTTTATCCTCAAAATAAAATCCTCAAAACTAACTCCTCAAACAATTTAAAGTAGAATGCATATACTTTCCTCAAGGTCAAATATTCAAATACTGAAACAAAAATTTAGTCACTTCTAAAATCTTTATAGCCTTGACCATGTTTATTGAATCAAATTGAGTCCTCAACATTTTAATAACATAAAATCTCAACTCCTTAAAATTCTTAAAAATTGTAATTCATTCCCACTCTTCAAACGATAAAATTGAATCCACAAGTATACATATACTACTCACAGTCTCTAATACTCAAGGTGCACACTAATACACTAATTATTTACAACCTCAACTGTGTACGAAATTTGAACTGCCCGAATTATTTGCACTATTTCTTCCAAATGGTCATCATTACTGATACTCTTTCTCCTCTATCTATAGTGCCAATACTAACTATAACACACCGATCATAGAACTATTGCTACAAAGCACTACGCTATGGGTTAACTCCATATTAATGCCTACAGCTCACATGTCCAACTAGGAAACACTTACAAACCCTCAAGCAACACACAGTCAATACTAATACTCAAATCACAGACATAATTATAAGTCACTAATCATCATACTTAACAAGGAATCCTCAAGGAAAGTTGAGGACTAAAGGTATTCTACTGCTAGCAACAAAAAAATGATAGAATAAAGTCCTGTAATAACAGAAAATAAGTATTGAGATGAGACTTTAAGAACCAATTTATGATATAACCTGATAATCATACACGTCTGTCAGGAATCATGACACTTAGAATCCTCGCTACGCCAGTGAGCATAGGTGCCATAAACGATAGGTTCCGTAACTAAGGTATGCAACCCTATAATCATGTCATCTAGAATCTTTGCCACGCCAATCGGTATGGCTGCGAGAGGCTCTAAATTTTATAACTAAAGTATGTACATCCAAGTCAAGTTCCCACGTTCTCGTCACGACAGCTAATATGGCTGCGATAAAATCTAGGTTCCATAACCAAAGTAGACGTTTTACCTTTCTCACTGTCCTCATCAATATATGTCATCAGATGATACCGTAAATTTTAGCCCGTAAAGTTCATCTTGATAAGAAATCAACTCAACAACGATACCCAGAATTAAATTTAACAACTCGTCAACAAGAATCAAACTCAATATCAACGAGTGAGGACGGACGGAAACAAGGGCGAAGGATTAAAATTAGAAATTGTAATAAGATTCTCAAGGGGTCATCCCAGAAATCTCTCAAGAATTATCATTGAGTATTCGCTCTCATCCTAGTATGCTATATCCTAGATCCTTTTGCAGGCACGCAGTAGTGTAACAAGGATTTTATACTACCACGATATCGCACAATTGCGAAGTCTGACCTGCGTGGGCCACCACTAAAAACGTGTTACGACCTGCACCCGAAATTTGGGCACGAGTACGCGGGTACGTCCAGCCTACGCCGCAGCATTGACGGTAGAACGCTGTCTAGGTCAAGCACTATCTAAACAATCTAGCACGATTATCCAACTCCATAAGGAGACACGGATTAACATATTATAAATGAACAACATACTCAATCATATAACTACAGTACGATAAGAAATTGAAGAAATAAAATAAACTACAACACAAGTCTAAAATATAAATAATCTAACTCAACAAATATCCAAGTCTCAACAAAATATGCCGGAGACAAATCCGGTACCAAATAAACTACTGAAAGGAACTAACTAGATAACTAGTGATTCCGGCTAGACCTCCCGGAATCACAATTGAACTACGAAGTCCAAGTCTGCAGCTACTCACCATATGGTCCATAGAGTGTCGGATACCGGTCCTCTAAGGCATAGTCTGGAAAAATGTTTCCAGTCAGGAAGGAGCAAAGTACATTTCTAATAGCAGTTCTATATCAATGATATAAGCTATGTAGCAGTGAAATAGATGGAAATATACAAGATGCATGTACATGTACAATAAAGAAAATACTGTAAGTAAATGTAGGAAGGAAACAATATGTCAATGAGCAAGAATACTATGACTAAGTGTGTGAGTACTAGCTTTAACATGTGATCGGCTTGGGAACTTGATCAGGCTGGTTACATATGATTAGCTATGATTCATGTAAGGTCAGGCTAACCATTTGGTTAGCTATGAGGCATGTAGAGGTCAGGCTAATCATATATAACAACTATGAGGCATGTAATGGTCAGGCCGCACCCGACGTGAGATGTGGGGTGAGCTATGATGCATGTAGAGTTGGGTATGATCACATATCTACACTAAAATACTTCCCACCCCGACTGGTATAGTAGATCCAACCATAGTATGCTATGGCACGGGATTCCCTAGGAAGGTAGCAAGTCTCCCTGGAAATCAGTGTATGTACATGTACAAGATAACAATAAAACAAGACTTGTACAAGCTACACCATGAACAAGGAATAACATCTCATGACGAGATCCGTATACACCAATCCGTGTAACCGGCATGTCGAAAATATAGATATTTATACTAGATACAATGAACATAGGGGATATCATAAATAAGAAGCTAATCAGAGAATGTACTCGCCTTGGGTCCTTAGCTGGTAATACCAATGTCCTGTCCTAGAGTATTGTCTGGATGATCCAACAGTCCTATAGACATATAATAAAATAATACAATATTTGCATCAGATGCTACACTAACACACAATCATAAAATACTAGCCTCAGGGCTATGCCAGGTATGGCACTTAGTCAACTAGGGTCAAGTGCGTCAAGTTGCACGGGCGTCGCGTCTGCGATTGCTGTGCAAGACAGACGGTCAAAATGATACGGGGCTTGCCAGTACATCAGTGTACGTGTGGCAGTCTGCTAACAGTTCACAGGGTCATAGGTCATGTGTAAAGACGGGGTATCCGTATTTACACTCGGGTCATCTAGTAGAGATACATATATAAATATACATTTATACTCAGAATATATACCAATAAATACGTATATAATATATATAAGTGTATATGAGTAATTTTGTACAAAATACATATAAGAAATATATATTATATATATTTATATGTTATAAATATACATAACACATTTATTCATAACAACCATATTTAAGAATATACATATACTGAATATATATATATATTTATATTTATATATACTAGTGAAAAGATATATGTGTTATATTTATACATATATATATATGTTTATACATATACCAAAATATGTATATTAACATATATTATATTTATATATACAGATAATTTATTATATATACATTGAATACGTATATATAAGAATAGAGAATACACGATATATTCATATATATATATATATATATATATATATATATATATATATATATATATATATATATATATATATATATATATATATACGCATATAATACGAAACATACATACACACATACACATACACATATACGCACATACACATATACGCATATACACCCAAATACGTATATATAAATATGTACGTATACTACGCTATACTATATCAATGAAGGAGGGGAGAGGGAGAGGAGAGTGACTCACGGTGGTTGGCCGAAGTGCACTGGCCGGACGGTCTTCAAGCGGGGGAGGAGGAGTACAGCAGGGAGGAGGAAGGAGTTGGTGCTGCGGAGGTCAGCTCGAGGAAGGAGCTCGACGCCAGGGTGAGGAGCTTTGGGTCGATGTACTGGTGGTGGTGATAGGTGATGAGGATGGTGGTGGTAGTAGTTCTGGTGGTGGTGAACAGGGTGGTGGCGAGCTGTGGGCAGCGGGTCCGTGTTCAGCGAGGGCCGTCGGGCCGGAGTCGAGGTGCAGGCCGGAGTCGAGGAATGCAACAGGAGGCTGATGTCGACGATGGTGGCTGAGGGGAGGAGCTCGGGGAATGCAGCAGGAGTTCGACGCCGGTCGGAGTCGGCTCACCGGAGAAGATGCAAGGAGGAGTTGAGGGAGCTCGACGACGTGGAGGCAGAGTGGCTGGGCTGAGGGATGGTCGGCCGTATGGAGAACAGCAGAGGGAGAGGTGGTGTTCGTAGTGGTGATGGAATACAGCCACCGGAGGTTGAGTATGGAGGAGGTCGGCTCTCGGGTCGGGGCTGGCTGGGCTGGCAGCGGGAATGGGTCTCGGCCGAAGAAGATGGACGGGATCGGGGTCGGGTGAGTACAGTGCGGTGGTGGTGAGGATTTATTCCACCCTTTTCAAGTTCAAAAACAAAGGGAAGAAGAAGAAGGTAAGAAGAAGAAGAGAAGAAAAAAGAAAAAATTTTAGGATGGAGGGGGCTACGGTTGGGGCTTGTGAGGAGGTGGGGGGCTTCCCTAGGTTTGGGGATTAGGGTTTTCTTGGGAAGGGTGCCTTAAGGGAACATTTAATAGGATAGGGGTGTGGGAATGAATGGTGGTGATGCATCCATTTAATGAATGGTCAAGATTAGACATGGAGAAATTTCTTCATGTGGGGATGAGGGTTGTTGACTAGTCAAATATTAGGGCTCCTCCATTGGTTTGAACCAATGGGGTGTTGACACCTAATACAAATTTGCAAATTAGCCCCCCTTAAATTTGGATATTTGCACAGACACATAAATTAATGAAAAATTGGTGGGCGATTTGGTTTTTGGTATTTTGTAGGGTGAGGGGGTGTTGTGTGTTTGGTATGGGCTTAATTAGTAGGACACTGGAATTAAATCAGGATTTACGGAATCAGTCAAAAGGGTATCCTCAATTTAAATAGAAATAAATGCATGCTGTGTTCTAAAATTAATTAGGAGTACATGGGACCGAATTTAGGTCGGGTCACAAATATCAATAATGAAGAAGACTCAGAACAGAATATTATCCTAATTTGGGTCACACGAAAAATGGGTCAAGATTGCCTCCAATTTCGATTGGAACGCACAACGATACAAAATTGGAATTTATTTAGAAATTAAATAAACGTCCGCGACGAATATTGTGCGGCTAAAATGGAGCACAATAGAGCATGATTATGAGTTACAAAAAGGTCAGAATGGAAGGCGGGCATGTCTAGGGCAAGGTTGTGAAATTTGTTGGAAGACAAAAGTCAGGGTTGCGCTCCAAATATCGAAGCAACGACAATGCACAACAATTAAATAAATTACGGTAATTAATTACTACCTCCATGTAAACCCCCTGATTTTTTCAAGAGATTTTAAATTTAGATTTTAAACAATTTTCTAGAATTTTCTGTAATTAAAATCATGCTTTTATTTATTAATGATTTTTAAAATGATAATAAATAATATTAAAATATTATGAAAATAATATTTTTGGGTGTAAAATAAAAAACTGGACTTAGGATAATTTTCTGGGAATTTATTGGACCCCGAAGACATTTTTAATTGCCCGAAATCTAATTTTTATTAATTAAATTAAAAATAAAATCAAAAACCCAATCAAACCAGACTGAACCGTCCGAACCCGGTTCAGTCAGACCGGACCGGCCTAGCGGGTCGGGTCGGGTCCACCCGCACCCGCCCGAAACCCGACCCGTTACTCCCCAGCCTCTCCCACGACTCGGGCGTCCGCTTCCCGCGCCGCTCCCAGCGCCACGCCGGTCGCTCACCCCCGCCCGCTCCGCTCGGCCCTGCCCACGCGGCCACGTCTCCGCCTCGCCCGGCGCAATCTCCCCCTCTCCAACCCTATAAAGCCCCCGACCCAGCCTCTCCGGCTACCCCCACAGCCAGCCCTAGCCACCGCACGCCACCGCAGCCCGCCTTCCCGCCGTGCTGCCACCGCCCGCCCTAGCTCCGCCGATGTGCCACCTCGCCCAGCCCCTCCTCCTCCTTCCCGTCAGCCCTCCAGTGCCTCGACGACAGCCCCCGCCCGCCCCAGCGCTCCGCCCTGCCGTCGCCGCCCGCCCCAGCGCTCCGCCCAGCCGCCTCCGCAACCCGCACGGCCGCCCAGCTCCGGCCGCCGTTCAGAAACCCTAATTCCCAAATTCCCCCCCCCCCGTGTACGATACAGGACACGTGTCCTGTGTCGTGTCGGACACAATTTGACCCCAATTTTTGGGCCCCGTTCAGGTGCGTGTATCTTCTTGCTCGTAGCTCGGATTTCAATTCCGTAAATTGCGTTGCGAAGCCTGTATGACCCTCTCGGTGCCCGGACAAACCGCTCGGGACATCGCATCCTGTGGTGATCGTACACCGCGATCCAAAAATAGGAAAAACCAGACCCTGTTTTACCCCGGAACTGAGCACGCCCCGCCAAACGGGACGAATTGGTCGCGCGCGGTCTTCACAGATACGTGCGTATCGTCGATACGGACGTGTGAGATTTCGCAGAAGTCGATTCGGGTGTGCGTGCACACCAAAATCAATGCGTATCCGCGGACATTGCCCCATATCCGTACTTTCTGGAACGCATCCTAACTTTGTGTATACACGTTGGATCGAGACGAAACTTGCGCCATCGGACTCGTAGCAATACGCTGGTTCTGTGGGTCAAGTTTGGTTCGATTCTGAGAACGTTGACAAAATCGCGTGTCGTGGGCCCCACAGGCCCCGCTCGACGGGCAATTTTGTAATCGGCTCATCGGAATCCAATTCTGGAAGTTCCGTTGGGTTCGTATCATCGTTCTTGACCTGTTGACACTAAGTTTGGTGAATTTGGAGACCTTTGACCCGAACACGTTTTTCGGTGCAAAGCGGGCCCGCCTATGGACCCCGTTTTGACCCGAAACTGCCGTTTCTGCCCTTGTCTCCAAACTGGACTCAAGGACAGGCATTTCTAGCTGATTGATATTTTTTGGATCTAATGATGATGTTTATTTCAGCAACCGGAGTACCGCCTGCAAATCCAACTGAAGTCAGAGCTGCAATCAGAGCCGGAACCACAGGCAAGTGTACCTTGCCAAACCCTGCAGCTTGCTACTTATTTTTCTGGACTTATTTAGCATCAGTGGGCAAGTAAAGCTTGCCAATTCTCAGTAATTCTTGACATAGTAGTTTACTTGATTTCTTGTGGATTTAAATGTAAACTTATTTTAACTGCTTAACCTAGGAAACGTGTGACGTACCTAGTGTCCGATCATAGTCGGGTGCCAACACCGTACGCGGTGTTGGGTACGTCATTTAGAGATGGATATTCGATACCCTTACTCTTGGTACTTGTCCTATCAAGTACAACAAAACCCAGGACACTTGACACTATTCATGAGACAGAATCCTCTTGAGATGTTCACGATGATTCTGTATAGGATACAAGTTATGACATGGACAGTTTATTCCTAGACATTATATGACTGCTGCATTAGTTATGATCTTGCGTGTCATGGACATGAGATGTGTGATTACATTGGGTGGGGAGAGACACACAGGCTACATGCTATTTTTATATATATATACTATTAGTGTGAGCTCGTAGACTCTCCAGCAGAGCTAGACCCTTTACGTGTTATTACTGCTACCGGCTCCCCGACACAGAGCTTGTAGCGGTCTCAGCCTGAGTTCTAGTGATGCTCTCAACTTGCATTTATCACTTAGCTGGTTACATAGTTTACCCTGCTGTTTCATTTATTTCTGCACTGCTTATATTTTGGCTTGTATTATCTGTACCTTGCTATATCCCCTGAGGACCTGGAATGGACTATGTCCCCAGGTATAGCTGAAGAGATCCAGCCAGAGATACCCCGTACCAGAGCACTTCTAGGAGCTGTACCAGGACCTGAAGACGAGCTCGCACCAGAGGACTTCTCCTGAGCATTGGCCGTATGTAGTCATTTATTTCTCTTTCCATTTCCTTTATTTCCTGTCTATTGGCATTGATGTATCAGACATATTCTCGGATTGTTTTCCGAGACATTTATTTGAGATTTGATAGTTATTTCTATTTGCATTACTCTGGCATTTAATCTGTGATTATCTGTTGTGGATGAGATTAGAATAATCTGTGACCTGTATCATTGGTTCTATTTACTGTTAGACTACAGCTTAAGCATGCCCTGATGGATCCATTAAATTGGGTTGTCCATTGGTGCGTGTTGCTGGCCATTGCCGCGTGTCCAGTCCCTCGACATTTTGGGACTGGGGCGTGACATGGTTTTTGTGGTGGCCCATGTAGGTCATCGACTAAATTGTTCGGTTTCAACTTAGGGACCGAACATGCCTGCAATAAGATAGGATAAGTTTTAGGGTCTCATCCACTTGCTTGAATCATTCTTGATATCTATTCGAATTAATTTATTGACTTGCATCCTGCCTTGATTCCAGTGCGCCTCTTATCATTTATTTTGGATACAGGAAAATGGACCCACAAGCCAGCAACGAGGCTCATGCAGAAACACCACAAACCGTTGTGGTTACCCAAGAAGACGATGTGATACCAGTCGGTGAAGGCCAATCATCACAAGGCAGTCAAGCAAGTCAGCCTGCCTCAAGAATCCACCAAGACGACGTTCCACCCTCGACGCAGCCTACTCCACCGATGCCTTCCTTCCCACTGGGACCGCCTATGGACGAACAGCAGATGTTCCGCATGTTCTACATAATGATGCAAGCCTATCAGAGGGTGCAACAAGAAGCTCAACAAAACCAATCGGAGAACTCCATCGATAGAACTAGCTCGGAGTCACGGAGGCCAAACAGTTCAAATGCAACCGCCTTCGACGAGGACGTCCTTACTGCAGCAAGACCCGTGGAGTGTACCCCAAGGATCGAGTCTAGCCAGAAGTGGCCGTATGCGTCAGCACCAGACCAATCACAACAAGAAAGAGCTGCAAAGCGACCACAGATAAATCCACCATCGAGAGCAGCATCAGGAGCTTTGTTCCTTCCTACTTGTCACTACTGTGGCAAGGTAGGCCACCTTGCTAAAGAATGTCGACGCAGACTGGGACAATGTCTATCTTGTGGATCCCAGGAGCATTTGGTAAGGGATTGCCCAGAACGCCAAGAGAAACCAGTGGTGATTCGCCAACCAGCCACGTCAACACCAGCCGGAACACCACAGGAAGGAACTCCAAAGAAGTCTCAGCTGCATCAGCCACCCGAAGCATCTCCGCAAGTACTGCCTACCTGTCAACATTGTCACAAGCAAGGCCACATTGAGAGCGGGTGCAGACGTAAGTTGGGATTATGCTTGATTTGCGGAACCAATAAACACTTGGCCAAGGATTGCCCCCAGCATCGAGAAAAAGCATTAACGAATCTTCAACCCGCCACATCAGCACCAGCTGGAGCCCGCAGGCAGGAATCGCGAGGGAGTCTCACATACACCAGCCACCAGCCACCAGAAGCATCTCCACAAGCAATACCTGTCTGTCCATATTATCGCAAGCGAGGCCACACCGAGGACGAGTGCAGACGAAAGAAGAGATTATGCATAGCTTGCGTATCCAGTCAGCATTTATTCAAGGAATGCCCTGAGCGTCGAGACAGAGCACCAACGGGTAACCAACAAGTGTTACCAGCACCACGATCAGCCTCTCCAGCATTGCAAGCTTCACCAATACCGAGGCCACCCTTGGCACCTTAGGCAACCCTCTTCCAGCAGGCTCAATAGCAGTAGAGGAATCAACTGCAAGGACACAGACAAGCTCCAGCGAAGACCGTGGAGAACGCGCAGACTCGTGGAGTAGCTGATGTGCGTAAGTGATTCGTAGTTATCCGTTTCTAGTCTTGTTATAGTTCGTGCCTATTGGTTTGTGACCTCAGCCCCAACCTAGTAAATTACAACTTGTTAATAACAACCTGGTTTTCATAAAAGTTGTAGTTTTCTTGCTTTAACTAGATTTTCTGGAAAGTGTATAACTTTCATTTTTAGGGAAACGGTATTTCCCTAAGTATCTTGTGACGTATTTCGAACAGTGTTAGCGACCGCATCATCTCTGTTGACCGGTTATTCTTTGATTGCGAGGACGCAATCCTCTTAAGGGGGGTAGATTGTAAACCCCCTAATTTTTTCAAGAGATTTTAAATTTAGATTTTAAACAATTTTCTGGAATTTTTTGGGATTTTTCTCTAATTAAAATCAGGCTTTTATTTATTAATGATTTTTAAAATGATAATAAACAATATTAAAATATTATGAAAATAATATTTTTGGGTGTAAAATGAAAAACTGGACTTAGGATAAATTTCTAGGAATTTATTGGACCCCGAAGACATTTTTAATTGCCCGAAAACTAATTTTTATTAATTAAATTAAAAATAAAATCAAAAACCCAATCAAACCGGACTGAACCGGGTTCACCCCGGTCTGAACCGTCCGAACCAGGTTCAGTCAGACCGGACCGGCCTAGCGGGTCGGGTCGGGTCCACCCGCACCCGCCCGAAACCCGACCCGTTACTCCCCAGCCTCTCCCACGACTCGGGCGTCCGCTTCCAACGCCGCTCACCCCCGCCCGCTTTGCGCGGCCCTGCCCCCGTGACCTCCGCCCCCGCGGCCACGTCTCCGCATCGCCCGGCGCCATCTCCCCCTCTCCAACCCTATAAAGCCCCCGACCCAGCCTCTCCGGCTACCCCCACAGCCAGCCCTAGCCACCGCACGCCACTGCAGCCCGCCTCCCCGCCATGCTGCCACCGCCCGCCCTAGCTCCGCCGATGTGCCGCCTCGCCCAGCCCCTCCTCCTCCTTCCCCTCAGCCCTCTAGTGCCTCGACGACAGCCCCCGCCTGCCCCAGCGCTCCGCCCAGCCGCCGCCGCCCGCCCCAGCGCTCCGCCCAGCCGCCTCCGCAACCCGCACGGCCGTCCAGCTCCGGCCGCCGTCTAGAAACCCTAATTCCCAAATTCCCCCCCCCGTGTCCGACACAGGACACGTGTCCTGTGTCATGTCGGACACAATTTGACCCCGATTTTCGGGTCCCGTTCAGGTGCGTGTATCTTCTTGCTCGTAGCTCGGATTTCGATTCCGTAAATTGCGTTGCGAAGCCTGTATGACCCTCTCGGTGCCCGGACAAACCGCTCGGGGCATCGCGTCCTGTGGTGATCGTACACCGTGATCCAAAAACAGGAAAAACCAGACCCTGTTTCACCCTGGAACTGAGTACGCCCCGCCAAACGGGACGACTTGGTCGCGCGCGGTCTTCACAGATACGTGCGCGTCATCGATACGGACGTGTGAGATTTTGCAAAAGTTGATTCGGGTGTGCGTGCACACCGGAATCAACGCGTATCCGCGGACATTGCCCCGTATCCGTACTTTCTAGAACGTGCCCTAACTTTGTATATATACGTCGGATCGAGACGAAACTTGCGCCATCGGACTCGTAGCAATACGCTGGTCCTGTGGGTCAAGTTTGGTTCGATTCTGAGAACGTTGACGAAATCGCGTGTCGTGGGCCCCACAAGCCCCACTCGACGGGCGATTTTGTAATCGGCTCATCGGAATCCAATTCTGGAAGTTCCGTTGGGTTCGTATCATCGTTCCTGACCTATTGACACTAAGTTTGGTGAATTTGGAGACCTTTGACCCGAACACGTTTTTCGGTGCAAAGCGGGGCCCGCATGTGGACCCCGTTTTGACCCGAAACTGCCGTTTCTGCCCTTGTCTCCAAACTGGACTCAAGGACAGGCGTTTCTAGCTGATTGATATTTTTTGGATCTAATGATGATGTTTATTTTAGCAACCGGAGTACCGCCTGCAAATTCAACTGAAGTCAGAGCTGCAATCAGAGCCGGAACCACAGGCAAGTGTACCTTGCCAAACCCTGCAGCTTGCTACTTATTTTTCTGGACTTATTTAGCATCAGTGGGCAAGTAAAGCTTGCCAATTCTCAGTAATTCTTGACATAGTAGTTTACTTGATTTCTTGTGGATTTAAATATAAACTTATTTTAACTGCTTAACCTAGGAAACGTGTGACGTACCTAGTGTCCGATCATAGTCGGGTGCCAACACCGTACGCGGTGTTGGGTAAGTCATTTAGAGATGGATATTCGATACCCTTACTCTTGGTACTTGTCCTATCAAGTACAACAAAACCCAGGACACTTGACACTATTCATGAGACAGAATCCTCTTGAGATGTTCACGATGATTCTGTATAGGATACAAGTTGTGACATGGACAGTTTATTCCTAGACATTATATGACTGCTGCATTAGTTATGATCTTGCGTGTCATGGACATGAGACGTGTGATTACATTGGGTGGGGAGAGACACACAGGCTTTATGCTGTTTTTATATATATATACTATTAGTGTGAGGTCGTAGACTCTCCAGCAGAGCTAGACCCTTTACGTGTTATTACTGCTACCGGCTCCCCGACACAGAGCTTGTAGCGGTCTCAGCCTGAGTTCTAGTGATGCTCTCAACTTGCATTTATCACTTAGCTGGTTACATAGTTTACCCTGCTGTTTCATTTATTTCTGCACTGCTTATATTTTGGCTTGTATTATCTGTACCTTGCTATATCCCCTGAGGACCTGGAATGGAATATGTCCCCAGGTATAGCTGAAGAGATCCAGCCAGAGATACCCCGTACCAGAGCACTTCCAGGAGCTGTACCAGGACCTGAAGACGAGCTCGCACCAGAGGACTTCTCCTGAGCATTGGCCGTATGTAGTCATTTATTTCTCTTTCCAGTTCCTTTATTTCCTGTCTATTGGCATTGATGTATCAGACATATTCTCGGATTATTTTTCGAGACATTTATTTGAGATTTGATAGTTATTTCTATTTGCATTACTCTGGCATTTAATCTGTGATTATCTGTTGTGGATGAGATTAGAATAATCTGTGACCTGTATCATTGGTTCTATTTACTGTTAGACTACAGCTTAAGCATGCCCTGATGGATCCATTAAATTGGGTTGTCCATCGGTGCGTGTTGCTGGCCATTGCCGCGTGTCCAGTCCCTCGACATTTTGGGACTGGGGCGTGACACTCCAACAATTAAATTCTAAATAAAACAATTAAATACATAATGAACATTGTATATAATGATATATTTAAATACACATCTCATACAATTATTTAATATAAACACACACACATCAAGAAATCATTTAATATAAATACCATAATATTAATAGTATATAAAAAATCGAAAATACCCCTATTTTTGGAAAGTGGTAGTGACAGTAGCCTACCAATAAGTTCGATTTGGATACAAGAAAAAATGACAATTTTTGGTTAAAACAGAGTCCATCGGTGGGCCTATTTTTACCAAAAAATATGCCAAAACCAAAGTCTTCAAATTCAGCATATTATAGGTCAAACAAGTCCTAAAGAGCGATACAAACTAAACGGTATATCCAGATTTGGATTACGAAATGGCGATCACAAAAATGCATGTCGAATTGGATCATGAGCCCGCAAAAAGGCATCTAGTCAACTGTCTCAGAATCGAACGAAACTTGGATCGCAGGACAAATCAAATATTGCGAATCTAAAGATACAAGTCTTGTAGGAATTCGATAACCATGCACAAAGTAATTGAGTTTTCCTAAAAAATGTCATTACAATAGTTTTTTTACGGATACAAGTCAAATTTGTCGCACACACGCGACCAATTCAATTTTCGTCAAAACCTACACGTCGGGAGAGACCGTACGCGCCTTTCGGTGCAATCGGTTTGATTCAAAGTGGTCCAGTTTGATGGGACCAACCCCATAATAAAGATATTTAATTAATAATTTTTATTTCATGAACCAAACTTCATTGATTAATTTAACCTAGTTAACATTTGAATAAAACTGTGAAAAATTGACACCTTTATACTAGGGATGATTATGATCGTACATGTGTAATTGGTTTTGATATTGGTCCAAGGGTAACAAAGTAATCGGGTACAAAGTCCTCAAAAATCTATCTATTCTCTAATTGAAAATAGTTTTTCGCTCTATCCTGCTGTCGGCCGGTGGTCAGGTTCTCCTACGGTAGCCATGCGATCGTCGGGGGACTGCTGCGATGATATGAGGGTCAGCGTAATTACTTTGCCGTAGAGTCAGCCAAAGCTGGGTCATCGGGGCAACATTGGTGTGTGCTATGTACTGCTGCCAAAACTCTCTACTGTCATGCCCCAGTCCCGTAAGGGCCGATCGTCCTCACTTGGTCCCTACGAAACCGATCGTCCTCGCTTGGGCGCAATGTCGTGCAAGCCTAAGTTACGCTTGCACCAGGCATAGTACCTGCACAAGACACAAGTTAGACAAAAATATACATATATAGAGGCACTGAATTCAAAATACAGAGAACCAAAGTTGAACACATTTGATACGAATACAAAATACTTTCTTTATTGAATGCTTGAAGATTGGATTATAAAGTACTTGATTGGCTGAGTTACAAAATATGCTATAGATGGCTACATCCCTTTTTACAAACAAAATTAGCCATAACGTCCATACATTTTGTCCTTATAGTAGAACCAAAAATTAAAATAACTAACAGAAGAAGAGCTTGCATACAAGAGAGAAAAGCTAAGGAAGCAACACGAGCTTGGTTCCACTGGATGGATGCGCTAATACTGGTTTAAAATGCTTGCCAAGCTCTCGCTACCAGAACCTGGAGATGCCCAAAAATGTGGGTCAGTACTACAACATGTAATGGCGAGCAACAGTGGCCAAACTCACATAGAAATCCACACTAAGTAAATATATGAAGCTAGCATTATTAGGTAATCTTTCTAGTTATCTAGTTTCTTTTTAATAATTCATGCAAAGAAACATAAACGATAAATTGAACCAAGCCTATGGTAATTCTTACCTATGGCCGAACGGTTATCCCTACAACAGACACACAAGTTAGCCATAATTTGCATATATGAATAAACTTATGAATCAATCTTGGCATCAAGTATTAGGTATGCAAGAAGAAAAATCTAGCATACGCCCTGACTACATGATGGTCTACACGAAAATCCATGAATAACAGCTAGGACAACAAACCCAGGCTAACTATTAGATATGATACCCACATAATCACGAGGACTACAAGCGTCAGGGTGTTTCGATTATCTCTCCCAGGCTGAACGATCCCCAGTGCCCTAGGAACCACGCGAGAGATTGACCTTGTGCACAAGTTGTCCAACAATCGATGCAATGAATATATTCTATCAATTAATCAGTTCTATTATAACAGTTGAACAAAAAGCTTCTATGTGGACTATCTTCTTTTTGATAGATCCATGGCTCTTCAATAAGTTCAATATCGATCAATTCAAACCATAAAATATTTTTAATAGGTTCAATGTACAACATAAGATAAGTAACATGCATCAATATCTTGAACGGTTTGCAGTGATTATTCTATGATTCAAATATCATAATTCCATATAAAATAATAAGTAGTAGCAATTCTAAGTTCATAAGTGAATCATGTTCATTAACTTATCGTGTTACTGGGGTGTCAAATTGAGCATAGGGACATGCATTTTGAGTGGACTAGAGATTATTTTTATTTATGCGTGCATACTAAAGGATTCATTGAAGGGCCAAAGCCACTCACCGAACGAATCAATGAGAGGATGGGAAAGCCTTAAGCAACGATCACTCCTTAGTTATACGTCCTAAATTTGTAACAACACTTGGTTATCATCGTTTGATCTCTTTCTCTTACGATTCAAAAAGAATGCGCAAGCGGGAAAGCGAATCATGAAAACCAAGTCATCAAAAGTAAGGCAAAACATAAAGCAACACAAAACAAAGCAGCAAAACAACCAACGAAAACTCTTGAACTCATTTCAATAGAAGCTGTTCCATCAGTTTAAAGGGTTCATCGCATATCATCCGTGTTGCTTTTGGTGGTAAGGTTTCTCCGAGACTCAATTCTCAACCGAGTCAAAGTAACAAGTGTTCCATAAGTAACCCGCTAGGAAAGGAGCATTACATAATATCCCACTAAGAAAAAGTTTCATCCTTAAACCTTACGAGACAAGGAGTCAAAGATCAAGGCATCAAGAAGTCAAAGAAAATTAGACTCACCAACATCGTGTCCGCTCGCATCATGCTCAATATGCAACTGATAAACTCTAGGGCTTCTCGTCTGATCAGTTTGTGCATTAGCTTGAGCTGGGTCTGGCACGGGATTCTGATCCTGGCCACGTCCGGTATTCTCGTTGGGGTCACGTGGCGCGGACCTCTTAGTCAGACAGTTTCTCAAAAGATGGCCCTTTTGGCCGCAGTTGAAACATTTATCTCTAGCAATATGACAAGTTTTCATAATGTGCCCTGGTCTGCCATAATAGCTGCACTCGTGTCTAGGGGTTTGTTCGCCTTTTATCTTCTTTCCTCAATTGTAATATCTTTTGGTTGGAGGGTTTCGAGGAGCCAATATATTTTTTTGAGTACTTTACGGCATAAACTTCTTATTCTGTACCGCTGCCTCAAAACCTTGTATGTAGGATATACACTATCGGTTCATAACATCATTTCTCAGGTTGTCATTTATGCCTCTTATGAACCGATGTGTACGGGTCCTCTCATTAGAAATCATTGAGCTAGCAAACTTACAAGCTTGGAGAATTCTGACTGCTCCTACTTTTGTGATTCAAGTACGTGACCAAGCTCAACCTATGCCGCGACATCGACAGTAGTACACTGTCTACGATAAATAATGGTCCACAATAAGTACATAATTCATATATCATCCATAACTAAGCCATGACAAAAATTAAACTAATAGTCTCAATAAATAACTAAAAGAAATAATCCACTACATCTCAGATAGTCTTGGGCACAAACCCGGTAGAAATAAAATAAAAGCACTAGAAACTAAAGTCCACTAAGACTACTAGTTAAGAATAATATAAAGAAGCATGAAAAGGAATATGCTACTCCGTATCTGTAGAAGCAACTGGCACGTCGGTAACATCAGTGTCACCAATGTACTCACCATCAACCTCAGGATAAACTACGTCATCTAAAGCTAGAAAATAGTTATCCAGTCATGATTGGAACAAGTCACCATAATACTACACTACGTAGTACAATATATAAGTATGAAGAATAATAGTAACAGAAAAGTGAAATGTAACATGATACAAAAGAGTACCACTATAACATGTAAATAGTTTGGAAACTGTCATGTCCCAGAACCAGAATACTGGAGTACGGGGGCAGAAAAAGCCAACTATGTGTACCAGAGTACTCTATACCCTGAGATACGGTCACGGTTGTCTAGACATGTGAGGATTTACTCTATAATCTATCAGGCAATCCTAGGTCAAGAATCATAGGTGTCTCAATCTCAAGCAAGCAACAAGTTTACAAGATGTATAATCACCAACATATAATAGTAAGACATCCCAAACTATACATACCCAGATGATAATGAAGATAGTTACCGAAATAAAGAACTAGCATAGTACAATGTTACATGACCAGCTCTAGCTATAGTCTAGAATATGTTTTACGTATAGTCCCACAGGCTAGAATGTCAAGTTCCAAAATACGAGCTAAACACGTGCTCGATGGCTAAACGTCTCAAAAGAATAATGTACAAGATTAAGTGGGTGAGGAAGAAGAAACCCATTCATATCCTTCGGTGCTTCTCGTATTCACCATCTTGAGGTAGGAAGTACAGGAGATCCTGCCGCCCTGTTCCGATATCTGGCCATACAAAACCAGTGGGGTCAGACCCCAAAATAGCAAGTACCACAAGGGAGCCAAACTTATGAACTAAATCCAACATGCACACAAATAAATAAGAATAGCAAGTAAAGTAACTGTTAAATATTTTTGGAGTATTTCAACAAGGATATCTGGAATCAGTACTCCTGTTACCAATTTTGGATCAGTTATTAAAATAAATCAAGACGGGACTAGACTAGACTTGAAATCAAGCGATCACGGCCAATTATGCCCTGCAGCTTGCTATTATTAGCTTACTAGGGTTATCACAATCCTAGTTACGAGCACATATAGTTTGAGATTCCGTACAGCCAAATGCCCTGCAGACTATCCGGATTATCTAGACAAATGGGTACAAGTATAGATTTATCAGGTATAATCATTTCTTATCTTTTCTGGTAGTACAACACTCGTCGGTGTGCTGGAAGTGTGCCCCTCACGACGTAGAGTTCCAATTTCATCAGGTATCATTGGGATACCGGGATTGCATGTAGCTAAAAAATATCTCTAGATGCTTTTCTAGATTATTATTTTAGTTATTAGCTTGGACAATTATCAAGGATTTCAGACCGTGGTGCTAAGGAATCTTCCTTAGACATGATGCAAGATATGACAGTAACTTGATGAGTAAAATAAATAAACCACGGGGATATATGTCATGCAATATAGGTGCTACTAATAGCCTTGATCAGGATGGTTACAGGAATTCTCAAGTCAAGAGTGGGCTGCGTCGAGCCACTATCAGGATCAGGAGTATCATTATGGTGCGCTATGTCAAGCTACTATCAGGAGTATCAGGATCAGGAGTATCAGGGTTGTTTGTAGAGTATCAGGATTATCAGTACAAGATCAAGATTATCAGTACATAAAAAGTATTATTAGTACAAGAATAGGATTATCAGTATTATCAATTCCATGTCAAGATTCAAGAGTTTATTTATAATGTACAATCACTAGATCATGTCAAGAAATCAAGATCAATTTCAAGAATGTCATATTCAGGAAATAACCAGGATTAATACAGATAATGAGATTAAAGAGAACTGAAGAATCATCAAGAGTTAAGCATATTAAAGAGAATACTGGCATACAAACGCATAAATCAGTTAAGAAAATAATATCTGCGCACAATGGGCCAAAAACTACTATGGGCGCATAAATGGCCAAAATGAGTATTGGCGCACAAATGGCCAAAAAATAGTTTTGACGCACAAATCACTAGTTCGAGCAGTTCTGGCGCACTTTGATACAAAAGTGCTATAAGTAAAAGGTGGTACACAAATCATACTAAAGCGCACTTCTAGGATATTGGTACACAATGATAGAATTGCATGAGCCAGGTGCTTGGCACATAAATCTATCAATGCCGCACAAATAAAAGTACCCAAGCTACTACTTTGGCACAATTTTATCAAGTTTGCCAGTAGTGAGGTTTGGAGCACAAACAAGCACCGAAAGGTCTAATAAAAGACAGAAGACAAGTTCCAAGGCATGGCACAGTAGTCAAGACGACCCTGTAGTCGAAAACATAATTCTTGAGAATGGTTAAAAGTCATTGCTTAGTCATTAAGTAATTACGAAGGGCTACAATGCGCCATCTTTTGAGAATACCACATAGTGCGCCACACAGCAAAGTGCACCGGTAAGAAAAGTTCACCAAAGTGGGACAACTCTGCAATATCCGCAAAGTGTGCCAACTTGGTTTTTAAGGAGTGTCGTTCATTCTTGCTGACATGCAGACCCATTCAAAAGTGCTCCAAGTAGGATTGGCATACTTTTGAAGGAATTTCCATAGTACAAACAAATGTAGTAGTGAAGTGTGCCCCAAGTACTTAACATATATTGGCGCACTTTATAAGGATTTTATGAAGCACATACAAGTGCGCTCACTGGAACTTCGATTATTCAACAAGGGTTCCCAGCGTACTTTTTGTATGCATTTTTAGGCCAACTTTGTATTCTCCGAATTGCTGTTCTCGGGCTCCAGGAGCAATCTAATCAATGAAAAACAAAATCATCGATGAGACATGTTCTAAGTGTTACCCAAAAATAAAATTAATCAAATGATTAAAATAAGCTATACTAAGAATCAAAGCAAGATCCATGGTTGTTCCTTCAGTTGGCAAGATATACTTGCCTACGATCAAGTTCTATCCTAATATCAATAATACCAAGGTCACCTACTTTCAAGGCCAGGCTCAGCTGCTTCTCTCTGCTGGAAAAGAAATAGAAAAGGAAAGAGAAATAGAAGGAAAGAAAAGTGGAGAAAAGAGAATGTGATTGCTTATATAGTCAAGAGATTGATTGTAGGCCATTGGATCATAATTCATGCCTCTCACCCAGGTTCATCATAGCCACCCACCAAGAAAACCAAGGGACCAACTGTCTAAAGCATGCAACTAAGGAAAACTTACAAAAGTAACCTAAATAATGCATGAATGAAATAAATCATGATATAAGCAATTAAACAATAAGTAAGCTATACATGTATAAAATGTGTATGTGGGGTACGTATAATAGAACAGTGAGACAAGTCTCATAACTCTCACCTACTTAAAAAATTTTTCCTAGAAATTTCAATAAGGCACGGGGTCTAGCAAGAAAACTCTGGGGACATGCAATCAAGGTAAGCAAGGGCATACGGGAATCAAGCACAATCCTAGAATAAGAGAACCATGCATAAGACAAGATCGGGGTACAACATATACGAAAAAGTATACCTCACGAGTTAAACAAATATGGGTATCGAGCATGGATATCATCCTCTCGCTCACAAGTTGACTCGCCCGGTAAGTGATGCCCCCAAGCAACTCGGACTAACCGAATAGTCCGGTTCTTGAGAATCTTCTCTCTCCGAGCTAAAATGGATACATGCCTCTCCTCATACAAAACATCAATATAAACATCCAGTTTTGAACGATCCAAGACATGGCTTCAATCTGGTATATACCATAGTAATTGAGATACATGGAAAACGTTATGTGTCACGACCCGCACCCGGGGTAAGGGTACTAGTCGGAAACAACGTCCAGCCTACGCCGCAGAATCGGCGGTAGAACGCTGTCTAGAAAGTCTATCTAATATAATGAACCACCAAAAGATAGTGTACTCAATCACAGAACTAAAATAGAATAACCACAAATCAGATAAGAATAGAATAGTCATCAACTCATGAGTTTAAAATAATACATCAATGAGTCTGAAGAGTAACAAAAATAAGCTGGAGACAAATCCAGTACAAAAGAATACTATCATACTACAAGCTACACTCCAGGGTCAACTGTCTCAGTTGGGATAAGTCCCTCTTGAGCTAGGGTCTCCGAATCTAAACCCACAACATCCTGGGGTCCATAATAGGTAGGGTACTCCTCAGTGTCATCTGGAAAAATATATCCAGTCAGGAAAGGAGCAGAGTACATCTCTAACAGCAGTTCTAATCCATGATAAAAACTATGTAACAGTAAATAGCTGTGGATAACAAGATGCACAAAATAGATACAAGAGATATATAGACAATAAGAAAATACTGACAAGAAATACAATAATGAACAATATGCCAATGAAACAATAATACTAATGACCAAGTGTGTGAGTACTAGCTTAACATGTGATCGGCTTGGGCAAGATACAATGCGGCCTGGCTAATCATACGTGCGGTGCATGATCAACACTATTCGCTTACCTATACTTTATTCAATAGGGATTTGATCACATATCTATACTAATACTCCCCACCCCCAACAGGTATAATAGATCCAACCACGGTATGCTATGGCACTAGATTCCCCAAGAAGATAGCTAGTCTCTCCGAGAATCGGTGTCTGTACATGTACAAGATAACCAATGAAACAATACTTGCACCATATACACCATATACCAAGGAATAACATCTCATGACGAGATCCGGATATACCAATCCGTGTAACCATAGTGTCAAGAGAAACATGTAAATCTACACTAGATACAACGAACATAGAGGATATCATAAATGAAAAACAATCAGAGAATGTACTCGCCTGAAGTCCAATGAACAGTCTCACAGATGTCTGACTCGGTACCTCGAAGACCTAGATATGGAATACCACATTAATACAAGGTCCCGGAAAGAGAACAAGTCAAACTAGTCAACTCCTAGGTCAATAAATAAATTCTAAGTCAAAAGTCAACTATGGTCAACTCTAAAGTCAACTAAAGTCAAACATGGTCAAACCAAGGTCAACCTCACAAGAAAACTATATAAAATATATAGAAATAAAATACAACAATTTAGGAATCAAAATTAGATCCCAAAAGATACTCACACAAAGTATACTAATAATACAAATAATACATACTCTAATATAATATATAAACAACCAATATTTATACAAATAAAATAATATATTATTACAAATATTATACCTCACAAAACACATATATATACACACATATATATATACAAATAATAATATATAAAATATAATTTAAAACTGCCAAAGCGTCACTGAAAACAGGGAGTTAAAAATATAATTTAATTAAAACAGCTTATAGTGACAGTCTCAACTGTCACAGAAAATGTCGCAAAAGCCACTGTGTAATAAAATCCACTACTGCTGCATTGGTGACAGTTAATCAACTATCACCGAAAACTGTCGCCACTGCTGCTAAGATCCCGCCCGCAGCATTAATGACAGAACTGTCATTAATGCACAGTGGGCTACAGCGGCTGCTGCTGACCCGCCTATTTAGCGACAGTTTCACTGTCACAAACCCACTGTCACTAAAACACAGAAATATATATATATATAAATATATATATGCAATAATAATCACAATACATATATATAAATAAATAATTATATACTTATATATATATGCACATATAAACTTATAATTAAATACCAATAGTTACAACACATGTACATATTAATGTTCATATTTTACATGGCTAGAAGCACACCTAAAATATATACATTAATATACAAATAATTACATAATAATTATAAATAATATAATTATACAATTAAACACATAAATATATTTTATAAAACATTTATGTATAATTTATACTATTAACATAAGTACATATATAATTACATGCAAGAAAGCTACATATTATATTTGTACATCATATTAGCACACACAAAAATATATTGATCTATGCTACAATAATTACTATAATAAATACACAAAATAAATATATAATATCTATATATATTTACTAATTATAATTGAAGAATTTAAATCATACATAATTAGATCTATTAAAAAATCTACACAATTGGAGAGTATCACACCGTATCCCACTAGATCTAGGATACGCATGTGACACGAGTCCAACACACAACCAATTGTACCCTGAAGGATACAAACAAACCACAAATAATATTTATGAATAAATCAAAGTGTCAAAAGTATATCTATGTGTCCGTGTCAAAATACGACATGTTCAAGCCCCGTGTCGGAGGGAAAACCCCCAAAATGACACGTATCACCAAATAGTTGGGATACGAACCACATGTACCAAATTATGGACACGACACTAGCCCTAAACACATAAGCTCATGTCCAATTGATCTATAGGATCAATTGATACACACAACAAAATGTAAATTCAGAATTCCAACAAAATTAACACAAAAAGTACCATAACTTTCTCCATGGGTCTCCTATGAACACAAAACAAAGTCCTATGGGTAGTACATACATATAGGTTGATTTTACATGATTAAATCTTAGATTTATAAGCTATTTAAATAGGAAAATCTGAATTATACCTATTGGGAGATGGATTCCCAATGAAACCTCCAATTGAGAAGAACTTGCTTCCAAATTGTAGATCCTTGCTCCTCTTTGTAGATCCTTGCTTCTTCTTCTAGATCCTTGCTTCCTCCTTCTCTAATGGTGAATTGGAAAGAATTTGGAATGAATTTGGTAGGGAATTGGAATGGGAATGGAGAAAATTTGGGAGTGGAAAATTCTAGATCTAGATTTGGAATGAGAATGAGAGGAGAGAGAAATTTCCCCCCTCTTTTAATAGGCCGGCCTTGCCCCTCTCCCAAGCAATTGTAAAATGTCCAATGTACCCCTTGGGGCCTCTCATGAAGAAATAATTAAGGAAGGAAGCTTCTAGTCTAATCACTTAATTAATTTAATCCATCTCCTTAACCATGGGCTTTCTAAATGGGCCAAGTCTAACTATTTAATTCATGTTGGTCCATGGGTCCAAACTAAACTAGTTGGGTCCACTAAAATAAGTCTAAAATAATTAAATAACATCCAACAATAATTAAATAATACAATAAAAATTATTTACCATGCACAATATTTATTTAAATAGGAAATTACTAAAATACCCTTTTTCCTAAAATGTGGTAGTGACAAGTCTACCCTCCTTAAAATAATTTCGTCCTCGAAATTCAAAGACGAAAACTACCCCCAGAAAATCACAAAACAGAACTAAAGAATCACAACTAACAAAACATAACAATGAACAGAACATAACTAAAGAATTAACATACCTCAAGGTACAAACAAATATGGATAACGCTCTCGCATGTCATCCTCTCTCTCCCAGGTAGACTCCTCCGGAGAGTGATGCCTCCATGCGACGCGCACCAAAGAAATAGTCTGGTTCCTCAGCACCTTCTCTCTCCGATCCAGAATCTCAACTGGCTGCTCTGGATAGCTAAGAGTAGGGCCCACCTCTATCTCCGAGTGATCCAATACATGACTAGGATCTGTCACGTATCGTCTCAACTGCGACACATGAAACACGTTGTGCACTCCCTCTAATGCAGGTGGCAAGTCTAGTCTATAAGCAACTGCACCGACCCTCTCTAGAATAGTGAAAGGTCCGATGAATCGCGGACTAAGCTTTCCGTCTCCACCGAAGCGAATCGTGCCTCGTGTCGGAGAAATCCTCAGAAACACCAAACCACCCACCTAGAACAAAACACCATCTTAAGAACTTAATCTATAATAAACAAGAACAAGCACAAACAAAATCTAAACTATACCTCAAACTCCAAAGGTCTCCGATGGCTATCGGCCCAATGCCGCTATCTGTCCTGCGCCACTCGAAGTCTGTCTCTGATCAAATGAACCTTCTCTGCTGCCTCCACAACTATCTCTGGCCCAAGCAAAACTCTCTCTCCAACATCGTCCCAAGACAAAGGAGTACGACACCTCCGACCATATAGAGCTTCAAAAGGTGACATCTCTATACTGGCCTGGTAACTGTTGTTGTAAGCAAACTCTGCCAAATGGAGATAGTCCTCCCAAGAACCCCCGAAATCTAGTACACAAGTGTGCAACATATCCTCGAGAGTCTGGATAGTCCTCTCTGACTGCCCATCTGTCTGGGTATGATATGCAGTACTGAACTTGAGCTGAGTGCCCAAACTCTCCTGCAAACTCCTCCAGAAATGAGAAGTGAAACGACTATCTCGATCTGAGACTATGCTGATGGGAACTCCGTGTATCCTAACGATCTGCCTCACATACATCTCTGCCAGCTTCTCCGTAGACAAACCCACCTTGAAAGGCAAAAAGTGGGCCGACTTGGTCAACCTATCAACAATGACCCAAATAGCGTCTTTCCCTCCTGGAGATCGTGGAAGTCCGGACACAAAATCTATAGTAATATGTTCTCACTTCCACTCTGGAATGGGTAATGGCTGAAGTAAACCTCCTGGCCTCTGCCTCTCGGCTTTCACCTGCTGGCACACTAAGCATCTGGATACAAACTGTGCCACTTCCCTCTTCATGCCATACCACCACACACTCTCTCGCATATCCCGATACATCTTGTTAGCACCTGGATGTATAGAATACTGAGAGCGATGCGCTTCCTGCAACACCTCCTCGCGCAACTCCCCACTAGGCACACACAATCTAACTCCATGCCTCAAGGATCCATCCTCTGTAATAGTGAAATCATCCTCCAATCCTGCTCTCACTTGAGCTCTGATACTCCTCAAGGATACATCATCATACTGTGCTGCCTTGATCCTGTCCATCAAAACTGAGTGTATCTGCAATCCCCATATTTGCATAGCACACCCAGGAACAATCACCTCAATTCCCAAGCTCTCCAAGTCCTCCAACAAATATCGATCCTGCGTCAAGAACATAGTTACCGGACACCTGCTCAAAGCATCGGCAACTACATTGGCTTTCCCAGGATGATATTGTAAAGAGATATCAAAATCCTTTATCAGTTCCAACCACCGACGCTGCCTCATGTTCAACTCCTTCTGCGTAAAAACGTACTTCAAGCTTTTGTGGTCTGTGAAGATCTCCACACGCTCTCCGTACAAATAATGTTTCCCCAACTTTAGGGCGAATATGATAGCTGCCAACTCCAAATCATGGGTAGGATAGTTCTTTTCATGAGGACGCAATTGCCTGGATGCATAGGCAATCACCTTCCCATGCTGCTGAAGAACACAACCTAAACCCTTCCCCGATGCATCACTATAAATAGTGAAACCTCCGGACCTTGATGGCAACGTCAAAATAGGAGCAGATGTCAACCTCTTCTTCAACTCCTCAAAAGCAACCTGGCAATCCTCCGTCCAAACAAACTCCACATCCTTCCTTGTGAGTCTGGTCATCGGCTCGGTAATCCTCAAAAAATCTTGCACAAACTTCCTGTAATAGCCTGCCAATCCCAAGAAACTCCTGATCTCTGCTACTGAACTCAGAGTCTTCCAAGATTCTACTGCTGAAATCTTCTTCGGATCCACTGAAATACCATCACCAGTCACAACATGCCCCAAGAATTCTACTTTGTCCAAGAAAAACTCACATTTGGACAACTTCTCATACAGCTTCTCCTTCCTCAGCACATCCAACACAATCCTCAAATGCTCTTCATGCTCCTCCGGTGTCCTCGAGTATATGAGTATGTCATCGATGAACACCACCACGAACTTGTCAAGGTACTGGTGGAACACCTTGTTCATCAAGTTCATAAATACCGCCGGTGCATTAGTCAAACCAAACGGCATCACCATAAACTCTAACTGACCATACCGAGTTCTAAAAGCAGTCTTCGGTATGTCCTCCGGCTTCACCTTCACTTGATGGTAGCCTGATCTCAAATCTATCTTAGAAAACACCTTCGCACCACTCAACTGATTAAACAGATCATCAATCCGTGGCAAAGGATACTTATTCTTGATAGTAAGATTATTCAAAGCCCTGTAATCAATGCACATGCGCACCGATCCATCCTTCTTCGGTACAAACAATACTGGGGCTCCCCATGGTGAAGAACTCGATCTGATAAACCCCTTATCCTGTAATTCGTCCTCCAGCTTCTTCAACTCGACCAGCTCGCTATTGTTTACTCTATAGACATGTTGCAAAATTGGTTCTGCACCTGGCACCAAGTCTATAGAAAATTCAACATCTCGATCTGGTGGCAATCCTGGCAATTCCTCAGGAAACACATCCAAGAATTCTGCTATCAACGGATGTGGCAACTCCTTGTCTTCCACCATAGCTCCACAAATAATGCTTTTACCCTGCTCCGCAGCTCCTCTAGCAAACTCGAACTCTGGCTCTCCTGGCGAACCAAACAAAACTCTACCTCCTCTACAGTCTATGCTAGCACGGTGCCTACTCAACCAATCCATCCCAAGTACAATGTCATAGCTTAGAAGTGGCATTACAAGTAGACACGCACTCAACTCCCGGCCTCCCAAAGTAACTCTCCGATCCTTATAAATATCATTAACCAGGATAATGCCTCCCCCGGTCATGATCTTGCAAGTCCTAAGCAAAGACTCAGCCACCAAACCATGCTTCAGAGTAAAAGAAACAGATACAAAACTATGGGAAGCACCACTATCAAACAAAGCTAAAGCTGGAATGGAATCAAGAAGAATAGAACCTGCGATAACATCTCCGGTGGGTTTCTTCTCTTCGACGGTCATAGAAAACGCTCGTCCCTGCCGAGCACCTCCCTGCTGTTGATGTTGGACAAAACGCTGCTGCTGTGTCAGAAGCGGTCCCCTCGGCTGTGCTGCAGGTGGTCTCGTCTGTGTCCTCAGAACTGGAGCTGCTCCTTGAACTTCACGACGAGGACACTCCCTCGATTGATGTCCTTCAGTACCACAATACAAACAAACTCCTAGCCTCCTCCTGCAAACTTCCCAGATGTGGCCGGGCTTCTTGCAGAAGTTGCATGGAGCCTGCTGTAACTGCCTCTGCTGAGGTGCCTGGTGAAAAGGCGCTCTAGCTGGAGTCTGGTTCTGCTGTGGCTGCTAGAAAGGTCTGGACTAGAAATGAGGACGTTTGGCAGATACTGCACTGCTTGGCCCCCAGAAAAGAATTACGGTCTCTCTTGGTCTTCAAACCCAGATCCCGCTTAACCTTGCGTGCCTCTGCAAGTATCTCCGAGTATGTCTCATAAAAAGACGGAATGAGAATCTTTACCTCCCAGTTTAGACCCTCACGGAAACGAATAGCTCGAACCTTCGGTTCCCTCACCAAGTACTCTGCAAATCGGCTCAACCTACCGAACTCCGCAGCGTATTCCTCCACAGACATGCTCCCCTGAATGAGACTCTCAAATTGTCTCCCCAAGTCAAGCCTGTCTATCCGAGCAAAAAACTTCTTCTTGAAAAGGTCCTTGAATACCTCCCAAGATTATCCTGCGTCAACTAGAATCGGCTCATTCCTGAACCAAGTGCGAGCGACGTCGAACAGTTGAAGTCCTACCGCCTCAACCTTCAGATCTTCAGAAAGACGGGATACCCTCATAAGACGCTCAATGTCCTCGAGCCAATCATCAGCATAGACGATGCCCTCCGTCCCTTTGAAAACCCTAGGCTCTAGTTTCTTGAAGTCCTGAATGTTGCCTGGCCGAAGCTGAGCAACTTGAGGAACAACCTGCTGCTGGATCGGAACTCCTCTCTCAACTACAGCACGAGCAAGCTGATGAGCACTCTCGATGCCCTGCCGTAGAACGTCGGTCTGCCTCTGATGTGCCTCTTACTGAGCCCTCTGTGCCTCGAGCATCTCACAAAACAGTGTAAACATCTGTGACGCCTCTGCTGGCACAGGAGGTGGAGGTGGAAGCCCCTCAGATACAGCTGGTACAGTCCTCTGAGTAGGTGGTGGACCTCCGAAAGCAGCTGACACTCCAATCCCTGGAGAAGTGACTGGTGCAGGCCCTCGGGATATCGCAGACCTCTCAGAAGCTGCTCTCCCCTGCTGTGATCTTGTCTTAGGCGGCATCCTGAGACAAAGCGAAAGAAAGAATCAATATGGCACAAGATGTAAGACATCAAGGAAAGGACAGTTTAAGAGATCAAGTATCAACGTCAAAGGAGAATAGTTGAATCAAAAGAATTTTCCTAGATGTGATTGAGTATCTCAGCCTATATCCTATATCCTATTGCAGGCTTGCAGTAGTACAACTAAGTTATCGCACTACCACGACATCATATACTTGTGAAGCTAGACCTGCATGGGCCACCACCAAAAATGTGTCACGACCCGCACCCGGGGTAAGGGTACTAGTCGGAAACAACGCCCAGCCTACGCCGCAGAATCGGCGGTAGAACGCTGTCTAGAAAGTCTATCTAATATAATGAACCACCAAAAGATAGTGTACTCAATCACAGAACTAAGATAGAATGAACACGAATCAGATAAGAATAGAATAGTCATCAACTCATGAGTTTAAAATAATACATCAATGAGTCTGAAGAGTAACAAAAATAAGCTGGAGACAAATCCAGTACAAAAGAATACTATCATACTATAAGCTACACTCCAGGGTCAACTGTCTCAGTTGGGATAAGTCCCTCTTGAGCCAGGGTCTCCGAATCTAAACCCACAACATCCTGGGGTCCATAATAGGTAGGGTACTCCTCAGTGTCATCTGGAAAAATATATCCAGTCAGGAAAGGAGCAGAGTACATCTCTAACAGCAGTTCTAATCCATGATAAAAACTATATAACAGTAAATAGCTGTGGATAACAAGATGCACAAAATAGATACAAGAGATATATAGACAATAAGAAAATACTGGAAAGAAATACAATAATGAACAATATGCCAATGAAACAATAATACTAATGACTAAGTGTGTGAGTACTAGCTTAACATGTGATTGGCTTGGGCAAGATACAATACGGCCTGGCTAATCATACGTGCGGTGCATGATCAACACTATTCGCTTACCAATATTTTATTCAATAGGGATTTGATCACATATCTATACTAATACTCCCCACCCCCAACTGGTATAATAGATCCAACCACGGTATGCTATGGCACTAGATTCCCCAAGAAGATAGCTAGTCTCCCCGAGAATCGGTGTCTGTACATGTACAAGATAACCAATGAAACAATACTTGCACCATATACACCATATACCAAGGAATAACATCTCATGACGAGATCCGGATATACCAATCCGTGTAATCATAGTGTCGAGAGAAACATGTAAATCTACACTAGATACAACGAACATAGAGGATATCATAAATGAGAAACTATATGAGAATGTACTCGCCTGAAGTCCAATGAACAGTCTCACAGATGTCTGACTCGGTACCTCGAAGACCTAGATATGGAATACCACATTAATACAAGGTCCCGGAAAGAGAACAAGTCAAACTAGTCAACTCCTAGGTCAATAAATAAATTCTAAGTCAAAAGTCAACTACGGTCAACTCTAAAGTCAACTAAAGTCAAACATGGTCAAACCAAGGTCAACCTCACAAGAAAACTATATAAAATAATATAGAAATAAAATACAACAATTTAGGAATCGAAATTAGATCCCAAAAGATACTCACACAAAGTATACTAATAATACAAATAATACATACTCTAATATAATATATAAACAACCAATATTTATACAAATAAAATAATATATTATTACAAATATTATACCTCACAAAACACATATATATACACATATATATATATACAAATAATAATATATAAAATATAATTTAAAACTGCCAAAGCGTCACTGAAAACAGGGAGTTAAAAATATAATTTAATTAAAACAGCTTATAGTGACAGTCTCAACTGTCACAGAAAATATCGCAAAAGCCACTGTGTAATAAAACCCACTGCTGCTGCATTGGTGACAGTTAATCAACTGTCACCGAAAACTGTCGCCACTGCTGCTAAGATCCCGCCCGCAACATTAATGACAGAACTGTCATTAATGCACAGTGGGCTACAGCGGCTGCTGCTGACCCGCCTATTTAGCGACAGTTTCACTGTCACAAACCCACTGTCACTAAAACACAAATATATATATATATAAATATATATATGCAATAATAATCATAATTGATATATATAAATAAATAATTATATACTTATATATATATGCACATATAAACTTATAATTAAATACCAATAGTTACAACACATGCACATATTAATGTTCATATTTTACATGGCTAGAAGCACACCTAAAATATATACATTAATATACAAATAATTACATAATAATTATAAATAATATAATTAAACAATTAAACACATAAATATATTTTATAAAATATTTATGTATAATTTAACTATTAACATAAGTACATATATAATTACATGCAAGAAAGCTACATATTATATTTGTACATCATATTAGCACACACAAAAATATATAGATCTATGCTACAATAATTACTATAATAAATACACAAAATAAATATATAATATCTATATATATTTACTAATTATAATTGAAGAATTTAAACCATACATAATTAGATCTATTCAAAAATCCACACAATTGGAGAGTATCACACCGTATCCTACTAGATCTAGGATACACATGTGACACGAGTCCAACAAACAACCAATTGTACCCCGAAGGATACAAACAAACCACAAATAATATTTATGAATAAATCAAAGTGTCAAAAGTAGATCTATGTGTCCGTGTCAAAATACGACATGTTCAAGCCCCGTGTCGGAGGGAAAACCCCCAAAATGACACGTATCACCAAATAGTTGGGATACGAACCACATGTACCAAATTATGGACACGACACTAGTCCCAAACACATAAGCTCATGTCCAATTGATCTATAGGATCAATTGATACACACAACAAAATGTAAATTCGGAATTCCAACAAAATTAACACAAAAAGTACCATAACTTTCTCCATGGGTCTCCTATGAACACAAAACAAAGTCCTATGGGTAGTACATACATATAGGTTGATTTTACATGATTAAATCTCAGATTTAGATGCTATTTAAATGGGAAAATCTGAATTATACCTATTGGGAGATGGATTCCCAATGAAACCTCCAATTGAGAAGAACTTGCTTCCAAATTATAGATCCTTGCTCCTCTTTGTAGATCCTTGCTTCCTTCTTCTAGATCCTTGCTTCCTCCTTCTCTAATGGTGAATTGGGAAGAATTTGGAATAAATTTGGTAGGGAATTGGAATGGGAATGGAGGGAATTTGGGAGTGGGAAATTCTAGATCTAGATTTGGAATGAGAATGAGAGGAGAGAGAAATTTCCCCCCTCTTTTAATAGGCCATCCTTGCCCCTCTCCCAAGCAATTGTAAAATGTACAATATACCCCTTGGGGCCTCTCATGAAGAAATAATTAAGGAAGGAAGATTCTAGTCTAATCACTTAATTAATTTAATCCATCTCCTTAACCATGGGCTTTCTAAATGGGCCAAGTCTAACTATTTAATTCATGTTGGTCCATGGGTCCAAACTAAACTAGTTGGGTCCACTAAAATAAGTCCAAAATAATTAAATAACATCCAACAACAATTAAATAATACAACAAAAATTATTTACCATGCACAATATTTATTTAAATAGGAAATTACTAAAATACCCTTTTTCCTAAAATGTGGTAGTGACAAGTCTACCCTCCTTAAAATAATTTCGTCCTCGAAATTCAAAGACGAAAACTACCCCCAAAAAATCACAAAACAGAACTAAAGAATCACAACTAACAAAACATAACAATGAACAGAACATAACTAGAGAATTAACATACCTCAAGGTACAAACAAATATGGATAACGCTCTCGCATGTCATCCTCTCTCTCCCAGGTAGACTCCTCCGGAGAGTGATGCCTCCATGCGACGCACACCAAAGAAATAGTCTGGTTCCTCAGCACCTTCTCTCTCCGATCCAGAATCTCAACTGGCTGCTCTGGATAGCTAAGAGTAGGACCCACCTCTATCTTCGAGTGATCCAATACATGACTAGGATCTGCCACGTATCGTCTCAACTGCGACACATGAAACACGTTGTGCACTCCCTCCAATGCAGGTGGCAAGTCTAGTCTATAAGCAACTGCACCGACCCTCTCTAGAATAGTGAAAGGTCCGATGAATCGCGGACTAAGCTTTCCGCCTCCACCGAAGCGAATCGTGCCTCGTGTCGGAGAAATCCTCAGAAACACCAAACCACCCACCTAGAACAAAACACCATCTTAAGAACTTAATCTATAACAAACAAGAACAAGCACAAACAAAATCTAAACTATACCTCAAACTCCAAAGGTCTCCGATGGCTATCGGCCCAATGCCGCTGTCTGTCCTGCGCCACTCGAAGTCTGTCTCTGATCAACTGAACCTTCTCTGCTGCCTCCACAACCATCTCTGGCCCAAGCAAAACTCTCTCTCCAACATCGTCCCAAGACAAAGGACTATGACACCTCCGACCATATAGAGCTTCAAAAGGTGACATCTCTATACTGGCCTGGTAACTGTTGTTGTAAGCAAACTCTACCAAATAGAGATGGTCCTCCCAAGAACCCCCGAAATCTATTACACAAGTGTGCAACATATCCTCGAGAGTCTGGATAGTCCTCTCTGACTGCCCATCTGTCTAGGGATGATATGCAGTACTGAACTTGAGCTGAGTGCCCAAACTCTCCTGCAAACTCCTCCAGAAATGAGAAGTAAAACGACTATCTCGATCCGAGACTATGCTGACGGGAACTCCGTGTATCCTAACGATCTGCCTCACATACATCTCTGCCAGCTTCTCCGTAGACAAACCCACCTTGAAAGGCAAAAAGTGGGCCGACTTGGTCAACCTATCAACAATGACCCAAATTGCGTCTTTCCCTCCAGGAGATCGTGGAAGTCCGGACACAAAATCCATAGTAATGTGTTCCCACTTCCACTCAGGAATGGGTAATGGCTGAAGTAAACCTCCTGGCCTCTGCCTCTCGGCTTTCACCTGCTGGCACACTAAACATCTGGATACAAACTGTGCCACTTTCCTCTTCATGCCATACCACCACACACTCTCTCGCATATCCCGATACATCTTGTTAGCACCTGGATGTATACAATACTGAGAGCGATGCGCTTCCTGCAACACCTCCTCGCGCAACTCCCCACTAGGCACACACAATCTAACTCCATGCCTCAAGGATCCATCCTCTGCAATAGTAAAATCATCCTCCAATCCTGCTCTCACTTGAGCTCTGATACTCCTCAAGGATACATCATCATACTGTGCTGCCTTGATCCTGTCCATCAAAACTGAGTGTATCTGCAATCCCCATATTTGCATAGCACACCCAGGAACAATTACCTCAATTCCCAATCTCTCCAAGTCCTCCAATAAATATCGATCCTGCGTCAAGAACATAGCTACCGGATACCTGCTCAAAGCATCGGCATCTACATTGGCTTTCCCAGGATGATATTGTAAAGAGATATCAAAATCCTTCATCAGTTCCAACCACCGACGCTGCCTCATGTTCAACTCCTTCTGCGTGAAAACATACTTCAAGCTTTTGTGGTCTGTGAAGATCTCCACACGCTCTCCGTACAAATAATGTTTCCACAACTTCAGGGCGAATATGACAGCTGCCAACTCCAAATCATGGGTAGGATAGTTCTTTTCATGAGGACGCAATTGCCTGGATGCATAGGCAATCACCTTCCCATGCTGCTGAAGAACACAACCTAAATCCTTCCCCGATCTATCACTATAAATAGTGAAACCTCCGGACCCTGATGGCAACGTCAAAATAGGAGCAGACGTCAACCTCTTCTTCAACTCCTCAAAAGCAACCTGGCAATCCTCCGTCCAAACAAACTCCACATCCTTCCTTGTGAGTCTGGTCATCGGCTCGGCAATCCTCGAAAAATCTTGCACAAACTTCCTGTAATAGCCTGCCAATCCCAAGAAACTCCTGATCTCTGCTACTGAACTCGGAGTCTTCCAAGATTCCACTGCTGAAATCTTCTTCGGATCTATTGAAATACCATCACCAGTCACAACATGCCCCAAGAATTCTACTTTGTCCAAGAAAAACTCACATTTGGACAACTTTCCATACAACTTCTCCTTCCTCAGCACATCCAACACAATCCTCAAATGCTCCTCATGCTCCTCCGGTGTCCTCGAGTATATGAGTATGTCGTCGATGAACACCACCACGAACTTGTCAAGGTACTGGTGGAAGACCTTGTTCATCAAGTTCATAAATACCGCCGGTGCATTAGTCAAACCAAACGGTATCACCATAAACTCGAACTGACCATACCGAGTTCTAAAAGCAGTCTTCGGTATGTCCTCCGGCTTCACCTTCACTTGATGGTAGCCTGATCTCAAATCTATCTTAGAAAACACCTTCGCACCACTCAACTGATCAAACAGATCATTAATCCATGGCAAAGGATACTTATTCTTGATAGTGAGATTATTCAAAGCCCTGTAATCAATGTACATGCGCACCGATCCATCCTTCTTCGGTACAAACAATACCGGGGCTCCCCATGGTGAAGAACTCGATCTGATAAACCCCTTATCCTGCAATTCGTCCACCTGCTTCTTCAACTCGACCAGCTCGCTGTTGTTTACTCTATAGACATATTGTGAAATTGGTTCTGCACCTGGCACCAAGTCTATAGAAAATTCAACATCTCGATCTGGTGGCAATCCTGGCAATTCCTCAGGAAACACATCCAAGAATTCTGCTATCAACGGATGTGGCAACTCCTTGTCTTCCACCATAGCTCCACAAATAATGCTTTCTCCCTGCTCCGCAGCTCCTCTAGCAAACTCGAACTCTGGCTCTCCTGGCGAACCAAACAAAACTCTACCTCCTCTACAGTCTATGCTAGCACGGTGCCTACTCAACCAATCCATCCCAAGTACAATGTCATAGCTTGGAAGTGGCATTACAAGTAGACACGCACTCAACTCCCGGCCTCCCAAAGTAACTCTCCGATCCTTACAAATATCATTAACCAGGATAATGCCTCCCCCGGTCATGATCTTGCAAGTCCTAAGCAAAGACTCAGCCACCAAACCATGCTTCAGAGTAAAAGAAACAGATACAAAACTATGGGAAGCACCACTATCAAACAAAGCTAAAGCTGGAATGGAATCAAGAAGAATAAAACCTGCGATAACATCTCCGGTGGGTTCCTCCTCTTCGACGGTCATAGCAAACGCTCGTCCCTGCCGAGCACCTCCCTGCTGTTGATGCTGGACAAAATGCTGCTGCTGTGTCGGAAGCGGTCCCCTCGGCTGTGCTGCAGGTGGTCTCGTCTGTGTCCTCGGAGCTGGAGCTGCTCCTTGAACTGCACGACGAGGATGCTCCCTCGATTGATGCCCTTCAGTACCACAATACAAACAAACTCCTAGCCTCCTCCTGCAAACTTCCCAGATGTGGCCGGGCTTCTTGCAGAAGTTGCATGGAGCCTGCTGTAACTGCCTCTGCTGCTGAGGTGCCTGGTGAAAAGGCGCTCTAGTTGGAGTCTGGTTCTGCTGTGGCTGCTGGAAAGGTCTGGACTGGGAATGAGGACGTTTGGCAGATACTGCACTGCCGTTGGCCCCCAGAAAAGAATTACGGTCTCTCTTGGTCTTCAAACCCAGATCCCGCTCAACCTTGCGTGCCTCCGCAAGTATCTCCGAGTATGTCTCATAAAAAGACGGAATGAGAATCTTCACCTCCCAGTTTAGACCCTCACGGAAACGAATAGCTCGAACCTCCGGTTCCCTCACCAAGTACTCTGCAAATCGGCTCAACCTACCGAACTCCGCAGTGTATTCCTCCATAGACATGCTCCCCTGAATTAGACTCTCAAATTGTCTCCCCAAGTCAAGCCTGTCTATTCGAGCGAAAAACTTCTTCTTGAAAAGGTCCTTGAATACCTCCCAAGATTGTCCTGCATCAACTAGAACCGGCTCATTCCTGAACCAAGTGCGAGCGACGTCGAACAGTTGAAGTCCTACCGCCTCAACCTTCAGATCTTCAGAAAGACGGGACACCCTTATAAGATGCTCAATGTCCTCGAGCCAATCATCAGCATAGACGATGCCCTCCGTCCCTTTGAAAACCCTAGGCTCCAATTTCTTGAAGTCCTGAATGTTGCCTGGCCGAAGCTGAGCAACTTGAGGAACAACCTGCTGCTGGATCGGAACTCCTCTCTCAACTACAGCACGAGCAAGCTGATGAGTACTCTCGATGCCCTACCGTAGAACGTCGGTCTGCCTCTTATGTGCCTCTGACTGAGCCCTCTGTGCCTCGAGCATCTCACAAAACAGTGTAAACATCTGTGACGCCTCTGCTGGCACAGGAGGTGGAGGTGGAAGCCCCTCAGATACAGCTGGTACAATCCTCTGAGTAGGTGGTGGACCTCCGAAAGCAGCTGACACTCCAATCCCCGAAGAAGTGACTGGTGCAGGCCCTCGGGATGTCGCAGACCTCTCAGAAGCTGCTCTCCCCTGCTGTGATCTAGTCTTAGGCGGCATCCTGAGACAAAGCGAAAGAAAGAATCAATATGGCACAAGATGTAAGACATCAAGGAAAGGACAGTTTAAGAGATCAAGTATCAACGTCAAAGGAGAATAGTTGAATCAAAAGAATTTTCCTAGATGTGATTGAGTATCTCAGCCTATATCCTATATCCTATTGCAGGCTTGCAGTAGTACAACTAAGTTGTCGCACTACCACGACATCACATACTTGTGAAGCTAGACCTGCATAGGCCACCACCAAAAACGTGTCACGACCCGCACCCGGGGTAAGGGTACTAGTCGGAAACAACGCCCAGCCTACGCCGCAGAATCGGCGGTAGAACGCTGTCTAGAAAGTTTATCTAATATAATGAACCACCAAAAGATAGTGTACTCAATCACAGAACTAAGATAGAATGAACACGAATCAGATAAGAATAGAATAGTCATCAACTCATGAGTTTAAAATAATACATCAATGAGTCTGAAGAGTAACAAAAATAAGCTGGAGACAAATCCAGTACAAAAGAATACTATCATACTACAAGCTACACTCCAGGGTCAACTGTCTCAGTTGGGATAAGTCCCTCTTGAGCCAGGGTCTCCGAATCTAAACCCACAACATCCTGGGGTCCATAATAGGTAGGGTACTCCTCAGTATCATCTGGAAAAATATATCCAGTCAGGAAATGAGCAGAGTACATCTCTAACAGCAGTTCTAATCCATGATAAAAACTATATAACAGTAAATAGCTGTGGATAACAAGATGCATAAAATAGATACAAGAGATATATAGACAATAAGGAAATACTGGAAAGAAATACAATAATGAACAATATGCCAATAAAACAATAATACTAATGACTAAGTGTGTGAGTACTAGCTTAACATGTGATCGGCTTGGGCAAGATACAATACGGCCTGGCTAATCATACGTGCGGTGCATGATCAACACTATTCGCTTACCAATACTTTATTCAAGGTCCCGGAAAGAGAACAAGTCAAACTAGTCAACTCCTAGGTCAATAAATAAATTCTAAGTCAAAAGTCAACTATGGTCAACTCTAAAGTCAACTAAAGTCAAACATGGTCAAACCAAGGTCAACCTCACAAGAAAACTATATAAAATATATAGAAATAAAATACAACAATTTAGGAATCAAAATTAGATCCCAAAAGATACTCACACAAAGTATACTAATAATACATATAATACATACTCTAATATAATATATAAACAACCAATATTTATACAAATAAAATAATATATTATTACAAATATTATACCTCACAAAACACATATATATACATATATATATATATATATATATACAAATAATAATATATAAAATATAATTTAAAACTGCCAAAGCGTCACTGAAAACAGGGAGTTAAAAATATAATTTAATTAAAACAGCTTATAGTGACAGTCTCAACTATCACAGAAAACGTCGCAAAAGCCACTGTGTAATAAAACCCACTGCTGCTGCATTGGTGACAGTTAATCAACTGTCACCGAAAACTGTCGCCACTGCTGCTAAGATCCGGCCCGCAGCATTAATGACAGAACTGTCATTAATGCACAGTGGGCTACAGCGGCTGCTGCTGACCCGCCTATTTAGCGACAGTTTCACTGTCACAAACCCACTGTCACTAAAACACAGAAATATATATATATATAAATATATATATGCAATAATAATCATAATACATATATATAAATAAATAATTATATACTTATATATATATGCACATATAAACTTATAATTAAATACCAATAGTTACAACACATGCACATATTAATGTTCATATTTTACATGGCTAGAAGCACACCTAAAATATATACATTAATATACAAATAATTACATAATAATTATAAATAATATAATTACACAATTAAACACATAAATATATTTTATAAAACATTTATGTATAATTTATACTATTAACATAAGTACATATATAATTACATGAAAGAAAGCTACATATTATATTTGTACATCATATTAGCACACAAAAAAATATATAGATCTATGCTACAATAATTACTATAATAAATACACAAAATAAATATATAATATCTATATATATTTACTAATTATAATTGAAGAATTTATACCATACATAATTAGATCTATTCAAAAATCCACACAATTGGAGAGTATCACACCGTATCCCACTAGATCTAGGATACGCGTGTGACACGAGTCCAACACACAACCAATTGTACCCCGAAGGATACAAACAAACCACAAATAATATTTATGAATAAATCAAAGTGTCAAAAGTAGATCTATGTGTCCGTGTCAAAATACGACATGTTCAAGCCCCGTGTCGGAGGAAAACCCCCCAAAATAACACGTTTTACCAAATAGTTGGGATACGAACCACATGTACCAAATTATGGACATGACACTAGCCCCAAACACATAAGCTCATGTCCAATTGATCTATAGGATCAATTGATACACACAACAAAATATAAATTCAGAATTCCAACAAAATTAACACAAAAAGCACCATAACTTTCTCCATGGGTCTCCTATGAACACAAAACAAAGTCCTATGGGTAGTACATACATATAGGTTGATTTTACATGATTAAATCTCAGATTTAGAAGCTATTTAAATGGGAAAATCTGAATTATACCTATTGGGAGATGGATTCCCAATAAAACCTCCAATTGAGAAAAACTTGCTTCCAAATTGTAGATCCTTGCTCCTCTTTGTAGATCCTTGCTTTCTTCTTCTAGATCCTTGCTTCCTCCTTCTCTAATGGTGAATTGGGAAGAATTTGGAATGAATTTGGTAGAGAATTGGAATGGAGGAAATTTGGGAGTGGAAAATTCTAGATCTAGATTTGGAATGAGAATAAGAGGAGAGAGAAATTTCCCCCCTCTTTTAATAGGCCAGCCTTGCCCCTCTCCCAAGCAATTATAAAATATCCAATGTACCCCTTAGGGCCTCTCATGAAGAAATAATTAAGGAAGGAAGCTTCTAGTCTAATCACTTAATTAATTTAATCCATCTCCTTAACCATGGGCTTTATAAATGGGCCAAGTCTAACTATTTAATTCATGTTGGTCCATGGGTCCAAACTAAACTAGTTGGGTCCACTAAAATAAGTCCAAAATAATTAAATAACATCCAACAACAATTAAATAATACAACAAAAATTATTTACCATGCACAATATTTATTTAAATAAGAAATTACTAAAATACCCTTTTTCCTAAATTGTGGTAGTGACATTATGTATCTCGTGAAGCAACGTAGAAAGAACAAGGTGATATAAAACATCTCTCACTCGCTCGAGGATATCGAATGGACCAATATACCATGGACTAAGCTTTTCTCGCACACCAAATCTGATGACTCCTCAGGTAGGCAAATCCGAAGGAATATATGGTCGCTGACAGAGAACTCAAGAGGTCACTGATACAAATTAGCCCAATGACGCTGACAATCTTAAGCCACCTTAAGATGCTTTCGGACTTGTTTGACTACCTCAACTGTCTGATCTATCATCTCGGGATCAAGCAATTGCCTTTCACCAAAGTTATTCCAAGCTACTGGGGATCTGCACCTTCTGCCATACATTGCCTCGAAGGGTGCCATCTAGATACTTGTCTGAAAACTGTTGTTTTAAGAGAATTCCACCAAGTGTAAGTGATCCTCCCAAGAAACACAAAGGTCAATGGTACATGATCGAAGCATATCTTTTAGAGTCTGGATCGTAGGTTCTGACTGACTATCTTTCTGGGGATGATAAGCTATATTGAACTTCCGACGGGTACCTAGACTCTGTTGTTGACTCTGCCAAAAGTGATATGTGAATCTAAAATCTCTATCTGATACGATGTTGACTGAAACTCCATGAAGTCTGATAAATTAATTCATGTACATCAAAACCAACGGCCCTGTAGACTGTCCCACTCTGAAGGAAAGGAAGTCAACAATCTTTGTGAGTCAATCTACTGCTCTTTAGATATGGTCTGACAACCCAAATTGTATCTCTGCCTGTTCGGGATCTAGGAAGACCGATTACAAAATCTATGGTCATATAGTCCTACTTCCATTACATAATTGGTAAAGATTGAAGAAGTCCTGATGGTCTCTGATGCTCAGCCTTGATATGTTGACAAACCAAACATCAGGAGACAAACCGTATTATCTCCCTCTTTATACCATTCTACCAGAAATACTGACGAATATCTCTATACATCTTCGTTCCTCCTGGGTAAACGAAATACTGAGAACTGTAGGCTTCTGACATGATCTCTTAATGGATATCTCCCCTTGGTACATAAAAACGATTACCAAATCAAAAAGTTTCGTCACTGTGAATGCTAAGTTCTGTTCTACGCCCTCTCTAGCATTCTGTTCTAAGTCGCTAAAGCTTGACATCTATAGACTGTACTGCTCTGATCCTTTCCACTATATTGGATTGAACTTGCAAACCAGCCATCTTGTGTTGCCAGGCAATACTACTTCTATGTCCATATCCTAAAGATCTTCTAAAATCTCTCATTGCACCATGAGAAAATAAGCTATTGCTCTCCGGCTCAAAGCATCTTACATGACATTAGCCTTTCGTGGATGATACTGAAGTTCAAGATCATAGTTTGTCATTAGCTTTAGCCATCTCCTCTGCTTATATTAAGATTCTTCTGAGTAAATACGTACTTCAAACTCTTATGATCAGTATAAATTTTTACTCAATCTCCATATAGGTAATGTCTCCAAAGTTTGAGTACAAAGATAATTGTTGCTAACTCTAAGTCGTGTGTTAGATAATTATTTTCATAGTATAGAAGTTGCCGAGATACATAAACTATAACCTTATAATGCTGCATAAGAACACACCCTAGTCCTTTTCCTGACGTATCGTAATATACCGTGAAACTACCTGTCCCATCTGAAAGCATCAAAATTGGTGTCATAATCAACTTCTGCTTGAGCTTCTTAAAATAGGTTTGACATTCATCTGTCCAATCAAAGTGCACATCCTTATATGTCAATTGTGTTAAGGGTGCAAAAATTCTAGCAAAGACTGACACAAATCTTCGATAATATTCTGCTAGTCCCAGGAAACTGTGAACTTCTGCAACTGTTCTAGGTACTGACCATATCTTAACGACTTCTATCTTATGGGGATCTACTTCTACTCCACCTTTTGCAATAATATACCCTAAGTATGAAATACGATCAATCTAGAACTCTCACTTGACGAACAGGAATTCTTAAGTCAGGAGTGTGTCACTACTACATTTCTATATGAGGATACTTTGGCACTTAGTATAATTAATATTTAGTAATTAATATTTATTTATATTGTGCTATTTATTTAAATTGTGCTATTTATTTAAATTGTGCTTGTGCTATTTAATTATTTGTTAGTAGGCTAGCCTTTGTTTATTGGACTTATCATTAGTGGACCAATTAGTTAGTTATGATAATATTTTGAGTCCAACATGAGACCAAGCCCATTAGATCCTCTTCCTTAGTTAATTAAAGATATTAGTTTAATTTGTATTAGTTTAGAGCCTTTTCAAAATAGCCATTTTTAATTATTCCTCATAATTAACTAGTGGGGGCATGGTGGATATTTTGTTGTGACTTGGAGGGGAAGCAAGGAGGGGCCGGCCATATGAGACTATTCATTCTCTCTCATCTTTATTAGTTTATTTCAATTTGATCCTCAATTGTGTTCTTCACCAAATTGACTCATCCTTTCACCAATTTCAATCAAATTCATACCCATTTTATCTCAATTTCATCATCTAAGAAGCATTGGAGCTTAGATTGCAATGAGTAATTGAAGGAGGAGGAATTGACAAGGAGATTGTGCCCTAGTTGTGTCCATTGAGCATTTTATTGGAAATCTATCTCCCAATAGATAAATTCTGAATCCAGCCCTTAATTTAGACTCTAATTCAAGCATTTAACTATTAGAAATCATCACTTGGCTTAGGGCTAGCCATAGGATCAAGAACTAGGTTCATATGACTTGTATTTTGGAATCTACAAAGGTTTTGTGTTCAATTAGGGGGAATTTCGAGATTGACATATCAAGTTGTGTTATGAGACAAATTAGATCTAATTAAACTTAGATCAGGATTTTTAGTCTAGATACATGTCCATAATTGGATACAAGTAGGGTGTATCATGATACAGTGTGATACATTATAATACGGGACTTATTTTGGGGATTTTGTGTATAATGGTGTAATTACTCTTTAATTTTTATTGTAACTAATTATTTTAGATATTATATATCATAATTTATGTTTTATATATATATATATATATATATATATATATATATATATATATATATATATATATCATAGATATTAGGGGTTTTGGTGACTTGGTTGAGGTGTATCATGGGGTGCTATATTGATACCCACTAGGTGTTTGCTATAATGTCACTAGTGTATGTAGTATTGTGTGTGAGTGTATGTATATATATATATATATATATATATATATATATATATATATATATATATATATATATATATATATATATATATATAGAGAGAGAGAGAGATAGAAAGAGAGAGAGAGAGAGAGAGAGAGAGAGAGAGAGAGTTAAGTGTTCATATGAATTAGTGTGTGTTCTTGTGTAATAATGCTAGAATGTGGTGTTACGAAAGGGAGTGTATTGGGACTGTGCAAGGTGGGATGGCTGTGTGTTGGTTGTGTGTGACCTTCAGAGATGGGCATATGAGAGTGTGTAGATTTCATAATTTGTGAGGGCTTGGTTCAGATAGAGGGGGATTAGTTATGTCTATGTGTGTAAGGAAACTGAGTTGTGCTTGAGAGTGTATCATGTGATTTTGAGAGTAAGTATTGTTTTAGTTCGCTTAGTAGATGTGTTGTGTGTGTTGTTAGTAACACTAGTGAGTATGAGTGTGCAATTATGCACAGCTGTGAAGAAGAGGAGTGTGTATTGTCGGGAAGGCGAAAGGAAGGTTGAGGAGTTATGTTCTGTGAAACAGTTTGGTAGCAGTAGTCCTGTGTACTCATTTGTACTGGTAGTAGGGGAGGAAGTTAATCATGTGTGTGTGTGTTTGGAGAGAGGCCTATCGTAGACCCAGGGATTTTTGGATCTATGCACATTTTTCTTGGGATGCACATGTGTATCCAATACTGAATTGGAGGGGATCCATTCTCAGATGCACCAAGCATTAATAGCAGCAACTAAGGGAGTGTCAGTGGTTGAATACCTGAAATGGGCAAGTGGAGATGTGATATTTTGTATCTCAGTTAACTGAGGTAGGTTAAGTGAAGTATAGTCTTGGTGCAATGTGAGCAGGATATATTAGTTAGTAAGACTGATACAGAGTATCAGTTCATGAATTAGAGTACTCGGGTTGTGCAGGAAGGTTGGGGAGTGCTTGTATCAGAATATGGGATATTGAGGGTTCAATTGACAGGGTATTTAGGGTATAGTTGAGGATCAGATCTGAGAGTAAGAAGTTTATGTGTTATGTTATGGGTTGGATAGTATAGCATATATTGGTAAGAATTGAGTGTCTCAGATATCTGAGGGTATTGTCAGCAAAACACATGCTACAGAGGGTTAGTATGGTGTGGATGAGTGTATATTAAGATATTAGTGTTAGTTAAGTAAGAGGATATATACTAAGATACTCTAATATCGATGATAATTAGTGTTCATGAGTAGGTATGCAAATACCGTAGTAATAATGACTAGTATAGCTAATACCACCAAGGTATTAACTAGTATAAGTAATATTAACTAGTGTAAGCTAGTGAATACTAGTATAAGACTAGTATGAGCTAGTATACTTAGTATGACCACTAAACTAGTTAGTATAAGAATAATATTGACTAGATGGACCTACTATGACTTTAAAAACCTAGTGTAGCAAGATAATGACCTAGTTTGACTAGTATTAGCTAGTATATCCTAATATAAACCTAGAATTGACCTAGAATTATCACCACGAACTAGTTATGCATGTTTTCCTTTTAAATCAATCTGTAAGACTTATATTCCTATATTAAGGACTCTTGGAATCCAACTGAGCTTTGTTTACTGTTTCTTGCACCGGATACAAGGCAAGTATATTCTCTGATAGTTTCCTTATTTGATAGCCACTATGTTTCATGTATTTAGTATTGATATATTTGATTTTTGACACGATGGTTTCACAGATTGGTATACATGGATCTTGGTCATAAGATGTTATTATCGTGGTTACTCATTGATCATCGTGTCGTGCTTCATGATTACTCAGTAATTATCGTGATATCTTAGTAATTATATAGATGGTGATCATATTGCATGATATTATAGATCATGCAGTGTGATATACATGTTATAATGTGTCATGATTTGGATCCGTGTACTAGTCGGGGGTTGGGGAAGTATTAGTAGATATGTGATTATATCTTATAGCTCATGATTTTGTATAGCTCATGATAGTTAGCAGATCATGTCACTCACACGTGATCAAGCAAACTCACCTTTTATATATAGCCCGTGTTAGGTCCAAGTCGATCACATTATCTTACTAATATTTTAAGGTACATTTTATATATATTGCTCCCTCTATTCCAGTTCATTATATTATTGTTTCTCACCATATTGTTCTCAGTTTTTGCTATTATTTATCGTGATGCTCTTTCTCGTGATACAAGCTAGTTCAGTTATTTTTATCATTTATATTCATTGCTATTATCGTTTTATAGTTTTTGTCAATTATTGGAACTGATATTTGGGTTATACTTTGCTCCAATCCTGACTGAATATTTTTTTAGATAATTTATTAGAGGATTGGTGTCCTACACATTACAGGCCACAGGATGGCAGCCAGTTGAGTTATCATCCATAGAGCCTGTTGAGTTAGCACCAGCAGTTGACGAGGCATAGTTATTTTATTCATAAGATTGTATATGTCAGTTAGACTTTGGCATTGTATTATTATTTGAGATCTTGTATTAAGACAAGACTTGGACTTGTGTTGTATTGTGACTTATTTTCTTTCCTTCTATTCTATATCGTGCCTTATCATCCTCTAGTTTGTTATTGTAATTAAGTATTATTTACCATTATCATATTATCGTATTGTCCTTCATTTAGAGTTGAGATAACATGACATGTACCTTATATATATATATATATATATATATATATTTTGTGAGATATTTAGATAGTATTGTTGACCTAGACATCATTCTACCGTCGATGTTGTGGTGTAGGCTGGACGTACCCACGTACTCGTGCCCTTACACCGGGTGCGGGTCGTATGACATTTTTGTGGTGGCCCATGCAGGTCTCAGGTTTCACAACTAGTGCGATGTGAAGTAGTAATACTTAGACTTAGAGTATTACTACAAGCCTGCTATTGGATATAGGACTAAGGATATAGAATGAGAGGGTACTTAATGAATACTAGGAATTTTTTTTATCTAATGATATTGCTATCTTTATTATTCAGAATAATTATTTCTTTGAAATATTACTGTCCTTCCTTGATGCTATCATATTTTGTGCAATATTGATTTCTTTATTGAATCTATTTTCAGGATGCCTCAGAAGACTCGATCGTAGTGCTCTGGAGTAGTTTCGACGAGGTTTGTTACTTTGTCACCTTAGAGAGAGCCAACAATGACTGCTCTGCCTTCTTCCCCTTAGAGGATTGCTTCACCAGTCCAGGTGGACATTTCAGCAGCAACTTTTGAGGGTTCTCTACCACCAGTTTTGAGGAATGTTCCATAAGTCACGAAGGATCTTCCACCACCACTACCCATGCCAGCATATGGGACACAGATGTTTACTATGTTCCAGGAGATGATGGAGGCACAACAAAGATGAATGGATGCTCTACTTTTTAGCATCGAGAGTGCTCACCAGCTAGCACAAGCTACTGTGGAGAGGGTAGCACATTTTCAGCCACAGTGTCATGACCCGCACCCGATGTAAGGATGCAAGTCGGAAACAACGTGCAGCCTACGCCACAGAATCGGCGGTAGAACGCTGTCTAGGTAATCTATCTTGCAATATAATGAGCCACCAATAATAACAATGTACTCAATCACAGAACTAAGATGGAAATGAGCACAAATTAGATAAAGAATCAAAATATTCACATACAACTCATGAGTCTAAAATAATACATCAATGAGTCTGAAAGAATATAAACAAAATAAGCTAGAGACAAATCCAGTACAAGAAATACTAAGAAGGTACTAATCCCGGGTCATCTGTCTCAGTCGGGATAAGTCCCTCCTGAGCCAGGGTCTCTGACTCTAAGCCCACAACATCCTGAGGTCCATAATGTGTAGGGTACCAGTCCTCAGTGTCATCTGGGAAAAATATATTCAGTCAAGAAAGGAGCAGAGTATATCTCTAACAACAGTTTTAATCAATGATAAAGACTATATAACAGTAAATATATATGAATATACAAGATGCACAATAGATACAATGAGATATAAATAATAAAGAAATACTGGAAAAAATACAATAATGAGCAATATGTCAATGAACCACAATACTAATGACTAAGTGTGTGAGTACTAGCTTTAATATGTGATCGGCTTGAGAATATGATACAAGATTTATGGCCTGGCTAATCATACATGCGGTGTATGATTAACACTATTTAATACAAGACTTGATACAAGGAGGGTATGATCATATATCTACACTAAAATACTCCCCACCCTCGACTGGTATAATAGATCCAACCATGGTACGCTATGGCACGGGATTCCCCAAGAAAATAGCTAGTCTTCCCGAGAATCAGTGGGTCATGCCCCAGTCCCAAAATACGTAGTACTGGGACACATAAGCATTCCAGCCGCATGTATATGGCAACTCCAATGTATGGAACCATAACACATGCTTAAGCTGTATAATGAATAATAATTCACAAGTGGTAAAACTATCATAAGTCACAGTGTATAATCTAATCTCATCCACAGAATCAAATAGAAATAAATGACCAATCTCTATGAAACTAGATCTCCATATAAATTATCTAATGATGGTAGTCGGATGGAAATAAATCCACTACCGGACTAGAATATAGAATAGACAAGATACATACAATATAAGTATAACCTCTAACAATCACGAGGCTCGAAAGGGAAGACCTCCTAGCAATAAAAGTAGCAAGTACGGATCTGCGCTCCTGCGAATACTGTTGAACATCTATACCTAGAAAGGGACCAGGTCGTCAGAGGGACATAACAAGATACATAGAAGCATGCCATAAAGTAAATACTGAATAAATAAAAGGGTGCGCTAACCATCTAAGTGAATGCAATGTGAAGACAACCTTGGTACGTATGGGAAAGTGTAGGCTAGACATATGCTGACGTAATTCACCAATCGTCATGACTGGATAGTATATGCCACATATGCCCCCTATAACACGGGCGCAGGAATATAATAACGTCCAACGTTCTATAGAGTGTGGTATCTGTAAAATCACCAAGTAACGTCAAATACTCTAAAGAACGTGGTATCTGTAAATATATACATCCATATCACTACGTCGAGTGCGGTATCTGTATAAAGGAGGTGGGTGTCCCATACGCCTACTAGTCGTCCTTCCCGTCCAATGTAGATATCCAAGTCGTGAATACGACGTGGACATCTCGTACTATAATGCAAGTCTCTATAGAAATAAACACTAAGCTAAATACCATTACACGTGTTGCTCACACCGATGGCCAGTCGAGTATGAGGCATGCATCCCTACATGAACTCACTCTGTGACGTGTAATGATACATATCAAGGCCTGGGGAGTCATACCAATAACTCCACAACTTTAGGTGGGTCTACTAGACACTAGGTCAAACACAAGTCCTAACGTCAACGCATTCGTTGACTACACCCGAGTCTCTCTCGGACGCGCACAGTTACATAATCTAAAATAATAAACATGCAACTAATATATATAACTGAATTTAAATAGTACAACAAAGCAAGGTATACTTGCTTGGCAAGAGAGCTGTAGAGTGTAATGTCCAGATGTCAAACACCAAGAGTTAAAAACTACGGCCTCAGAATGAACGTCTCCGGATGCTAAAATAAATATTACCAACGTTCCCAGAATAAACGAAATAGCTAAAAAATACTACCCTTTCATGCAATTTGGACACAGGAGCAAAACGGTAATTTTGGGTCAAAGCGGGATCCACGTGTGGCCCACTTTGTACCGAAAAGCATGCCAAGGGTATAGGTCTCTAAATGGGATAAATTATAGGTCAAACAAACTCTAAATGTCAGTACGAACTGAACGGTATGTCCGATGAGTCGAACACAATTTTGCCAAAAAAATCAACTGTGGGGCTCGCCAATTGGCGACTTGGTCAACTGTCTCAGAATTGCGTGAAGTCGGGTCACAGGTCCAGTGCGATACCACGAGTCCAGTGGCACAAGTTTTGTCGCATTCTGACAAGCGTGCACTAAATTCGCAGTACTTTTGCAAAAGTTGCGACACAGAGAAATTTTGCGGATACAGGCCGATTTCGACATGCACACACGTCCAAATCAGTTTTTACGAAAGTCCACACGTTCGGGTATACTGTGCGCACCTTTTGGTACACTTTGTACACGATGGGGCGGTCCCGTTTGTCGGGGCGCGCTCCGTATCACAAATTCTAGAATTTAGAAAAAGTAACTTTTCAGAATTTTCTACCTAATTTATTTTAACATATAGCAGCTAATAAATTATTGTAAATAACAGAAATTAAACTAGGTTAGGTGGTCTTGGCATACCAAAAAAAAAAACTGAATTCGGGTCTCTGTGGTGGGAGATACGAATCCGTGAACATAGGTAGTTACCGTAGTTTTCTGCGTTCCCAAAAGTTGTCATTTTTCGTCAACTTGGGTGCTGTTTTTGCCTAGGTTTACGCGCTGTTCGTGGTAAACTAATACACGGGATTTAGAGAGGGATATGTGGTGAACGTACCGGTGAAGACGGGGTCGAGTTTGGTAGAGCAAGGGTGCGGGAAACAAGGCTGGAACACAGGTACTTCACTGTATATTTCCTGTTGCGGCGCACAGTGGTCGCGGACGTCGTGCGGGCGGCCAGGGTTCTCCGGCTGGGTGGCGCATCGGCTGGAGGCGGCGGTCAGGTGCGGCACGGCGGTCTGGGTCGAGAGAAGATGGAGTAGGGTTAGGGTTTTGGGGTTAGAAAAGTGTATATATAGAGATGGAGAGGCGGTGGGATATATACACGCGAGGGTGGGGGAAGTCAGTTATTGTGCTGCTGCTGATATTTTTTTCTCTTTGCTTAACGGGTCCGGGTTAGGGGGTTAACGGGTTAGAGTCCATTAGGAATTCAATTCTTTTCTTTTCTTTTCTTTTTCTTTTTCTTCTTATTTCTAATTTCTTTTCTTATTTTTTTTATTTTTTAAACATTATATATATATATATATATATATATATATATATATATATATATATATATATATATATATATATAATTCTAGAAATATATATTAGTACATAAAATTAATCTGCTCAACTCTCCATAGGGTCTCCTATATGGAATAAATTAGGGAAAATTTATGATGGCTCAATAAATCCCCTAAATGTACAAATACCTCAAATAAAAATTAAATAAATTCTTTTTGCTCTATTTAGCACATAACTACTATAAATAAATTAAAATAATTAATAAAAAATAATAATACGATTTTCAGAATTAGGGGTTTTATATTCTACCCAACTTATAAAATTTTTGTCCTCGAAATTAAAACTAAGCCACGATAGAAAGTCATAGATGATATAAGATAGAGATTTACAGCTTATTCTGTACCTTCCTCCATTCTAACCTCCATGATTTTTCAATTGTCATGGGGATGTTTAGAGGGCTATACTTTGCATTTTTTAAATGTAAGGCTAGGTTTTAAATGAGGGGGCAATGCTGCATGTTGCACATTCCGAAAATCATGAGAAAAATCATATGAACGAAAAATGAGTTTCTTCATGTATCATGTCCAATGGTGTGGGCACCTCAATGCACTTTTTTATAAAAGCACCAAATAATTAAAAATTATACAAAGATGGAAATTGGGTTAAAATAATCAAAATCAAAGCACAAGGTGTCCTAAATTAATTAGAAGTACATGGGGATAAAATTAGGTGGGACACAAGTGTCATGGACGTAGAGGGATCAGAGTAGAATATTATCATAATTTGGATTGCACAAAATGGGTCAAGATTGTATCTCCAATTTTGATTGGAACGCACAAGGGTACAAAGTCGTATTTATTTAAAATTAAATAATAACGTCCGTGACAATTATTGTGGGACTAAAATGTAGCACAAGAGAGCATATTTATAAGTTACACAAATGTCAGAATAGAAGACGGTCATGTCTAGAGCAAGGGTGTGAAATTCGTAGGTAGGCAATGGCTAGTGTAGTGCTCCAATTATCGAAGCAACAGAAAGGTGCACTAAGTGATATAATTATTGTAAAATTAAATAGAATATCGTGTCCTATTTCTACTTGGATACAAACTAGCCCTAGTTTAACTATCTAAGCCAAGTAGGCCTAATTTTGGGTGAGGGGGTTTTACAATCCAGCCAACTAAAAAAAATAATTTTATCCTTGAAATTAAAATATGGCATAATTTGTTAATTCTTCACATTCGCATATAAGGCAAGTCAATCACAATCTCCTCCAAGATTTAAAATATATTCTAATCCATCGCAATCACTTTCAGAAATAAGGTAACCTCTGTTTAATCAAAATATTAAAATTTCTTCTCGATTTTTAAATAATCACATCCAAATTTAAGCTAAATCTATATGACATCTTCAAGTTTTAGATAGCCCACATCAATTTTTCACATCACGATCTTCAACTATCATAATCTTCTTTAAGAAAAACAATTCTAATCCAATATTATTCCTATCTTTTACTTTGAATTTTTATACTCTTCAAATTTAAATTCAATTTACATCCTCATTATTTCAAATAGGTAATCCCGAAATCAACATTTAACTTTTAATTTAAGGCCTCAAATTGTGAAATTTGAAATCTAATTCACCAATTGTTCAAGTCTAGATTTCTATATTTATCCTTAAAGTTTAAATTGATGATTCAACCTTCCATATTCAAAATTTAAATCATATGCTCACGTATAAATATATGGTTCACCATATCACAGTTTTTAAAATTCATTAATCCTCATCATCTTAATCATTCTTCTGAAATTCTTAAAAAAATAACTTGAACCTCCCAATCTTATTTTATTCGATTTAAAAGAAATTCCTCTCAAGTTGATAATGTAATTTCTACCCAACTTAGAATTTATCCATCTATCACACAAGGCTCTTATATTTAAGAAAACTTATTCCTCAAATTTACTTAGTCATGTTACTCAATCCTCAAAAATTTTAACAACAAATATATCATCTATGATATATCTTTAATCAGTTATAAAAGATAGTCATTTAGTAATGTGGTTGGCCTATGGGGTATATCTAGTACCATTTGGATATCAAACTTATACCAAGCATGAGGTTTCGTCTTTCCGAAATAAGGGAAGACGGAGAGCAATAATAACGAATTCAAGGTGGGGGTAATAAAATACAAGTATGGGGATCAAGGCGATTAGAGAATTTAAAAAGAATTGTCAAGGCAGCTGTAGATTAAAATCCTATTTAGTAATTTCTTATTCACATGTTCGTATTAATATAGTTATGTAACTGATACGATATGCTCAGGCATGCCTAAAGGACAAGTACATTCGTCTACCAGACACTATATATCTTAATCCATGTAAAGTAGTTATGCGAAGGGAGAACCAAGCGCACCAAGGTCAGCTAGACCTTAATACACTGATTCTGAAATGTATTAATGTATGCATCCACTAATACATATATCGTGAACAAGCTCGATAAAAGAATAAGCTTGCAAAACTAGGCTATAAAATAGCAGCATAAGTCAAGGTAGTATACAAAATATAAATGCGCTAGATCATGATAAAAGAAGGTACATAATAATTTAAGTTCACAAAGAAGTTAAGACTCTGCAGTCTCTACAGTTGTCGTACTAACACCTTGTCCAAGTTGCTAGTCAACAAAATAGGGTATGGGCCTTTAAGTTCTATCGTTTGAATAAACACTATCGTTTTATGCTATTATATAGTTAATATCGTTCAATTCTACTTCAATACTAAGTCAAGAGGACCATGTGTTGCTAGGTTGTGAGACATACTACCCAACTTAAAATAATAAACTAATACTGTGACAGTCTTAAGGGAAATCTATAAAATAACCTTTTTCTTATAAGTAAAGTAAAACTCTTATTAGGGTACAAGAGAAAAAGATCTTGGTATTTATTAGGGTATCTTATTGCATTATATAGGTAATGGCCATCTTAAGTCTTAATCACAGTGCTTATAGAACAAGTGTGTCAATAGTAAGTATGGAAAAGTTACTGGCCTCAAATAAAAAGGGGATATAACTTGTATGGAGGTATGTGGAGCATGTTACTTGATATGAAGCAAAAGGGTAATCACAAAATCACAATCTAATAAACAGCTCAAACTATCATGCTTTAACTATTAAGCACATAAATTCAAAATTTAACATTATAACTATAATCCTAACAAACTATGTTTCCTTATCATAAAAGAAATTACTTGGCCTATAATCAAAAGGGTTAGGTGGCACGAATTAAAAGATGAAGAAAAGAAAACATAATTAGTCGTCGCACAATAGCGAGCGCTAAGTTTTCAGAGGAACAAGATTGAATTTAAATAGAAAGTCTCTAAATAATATCATGGTTTTCTAAGGGGGATATAGCATGCTAGTCTCTATGTTCGAGGTATGATCGAGGATATTGTTATATTCATTCCTCTAGGTTTCCTTAGGTGTTGTCTGCTAATACCAAGACAAGAATCTAAATTTATAGTTCTAATACTATCTTACTATTAAAGTTAAGTTAGTCCTAATATTTAACCTTGGATTTCTATTGGTTCCTCAATGCTAGGGTCAAACAATATGGTCAAATTTATAGCTAGCCCTAGTATTGCCTATACTACTCTTTAGTCATCCCTAATTATAAGGGATAATGGTCAACTATTCTACAGGTAAGGGTTGCTAGGGTTCATTAGGTAGTCTAAACTTAATGATGTGTCAAGGCCCTAGTTGTATTCTTAATAGAAGTGTTACCCTAATTATCATCCTATCAACAGGGATTTTTATCTTCTAGCAGGGGCTATATTCAAAGAACTATTAGGGAAGCACACGAATCAAGCATGATGCAATAGTTTAAATAGAACAGATTGAAAGGAATGTGAATCATAGTCAATTGTGGATGAGATCCTATACTCTAATCCTAGGTGCAGGCTTGCTCGGTACAGTAACGTAACCGAGACAATATGCTCTCGACCTACATGGGCCACCACTAAAAACATGTCATACCCCAGTCCCAAAATATGTAGGACTAGGACACGTAAGCATGCCAGCCGCATGTATATGGCAACTCCAATGTATGGAACCATAACACATGCGTACGCTGTATAATGAATAATAATTCACAAGTGGTAAAACTATCACAAGTCACAGTGTATAATCTAATCTCATCCACAGAATCAAATAGAAATAAATGACCAATCTCTATGAAACTAGATCTCCATATAAAGTATCTAATGATGGTAGTCGGATGGAAACAAATCCACTACCGGACTAGAATATAGAATAGACAAGATACATACAATATAAGTACAACCTCTAATAATCACGAGGCTCGAAAGGGAAGATCTCCTCGCAATATAAGTAGCAAGTCCGGATCTGCACACCTGCGAATACTTATGAACATCTATACCTGGAAAGGGACCAGGTCCTCAGAGGGACATAACAAGATACATAGAAGTATGCCATAAAGTAAATACTGAATAAATAAAATGGTGCGCTAACCATCTAAGTGAATGCAATGTGAGGACAACCTTGGTACGTATGGGAAATTGTAGGCTAGACATATGCTGACGTAATTCACCAATCGTCATGACTGGCTAGTATATGCCACATATGCCCCCTATAACACGGGCGCAGGAATATAACAACATCCAATGTTCTATAAAGTGTGGTATCTGTAAAATCACCAAGTAACGTCCAACACTCTAAAGAACGTGGTATCTGAAAATATATATGTTTGTATCACTCCATCGAGTGCGGTATCTGTATAAAGGAGGTAGGTGTCCCATACGCCTACTAGTCGTCCTTCCCGCCCAATGTAGATATACAAATCGTGAACACAACATGGACATCTCGTACTATAATGCAAGTCTCTATAAAAATAAATACTAAGCTAAATACCATTATACGTGTTGCTCACACCGATGGCCAGTCGAGTATGAGGCACGCGTCCCTACATGAACTCACTCTGTGACGTGTAATGATACGTGTCAAGGCCTGGGGAGTCATACCAATAATTTTATAACTTTAGGTGGGTCTACTAGACACTAGGTCAGACACAAGTCATAACGTCAACGCATTCGTTGACTGCACCCGAGTCTCGCTCGGACGCACACAGTTATATAATCTAAAATAATAAATATGCAACTAATATATATAACTAAATTTAAACAGTACAACAAAGCAAGGTATACTTGCCTGGTAAGAGAGCTGTAGAGTGTAATATCCAGATGTCAAACACCAAGAGTCAGAAACTACGATCTCAGAATAAATGTCTCCGGATGCTGAAATAAATATCACCAACGTTCCCAGAATAAGCGAAATAGCTAAAAAATACTACCCTTTCGTCCAATTTAGACACTAGGGCAAAACGGTAATTTCGGGTCAAAGTGGGGTCCACGTGTGTACCAAAAAGCGTGCCAAGGGTAAATGTCTCTAAATGGGACAAATTATAGGTCAAACAAATTCTAAATGTCAGTACGAACTCAATGGTATGTCCAAATGTGGATTCCGATGAGCCAAACACAATTTTGCCCAAAAAGTCAACTATGGGGCCCACCAAACGATGACTTGGTCAACTGTCCTAGAATTGCATGAAAGTTAGGTCACAGGACCAGTGCGATACCACGAGTCAGTGGCACAAGTTTCGTCATATTCTGAGGAGCGTGCAATAAATGCACAGGGCTTTTGCAAAAGTTGTGACACGAAATTTTTTTGCGGATACAGGCTGATTCCGACATCCACACGCGTCCAAATCAGTTTTCTCGAAGTCCACACGTCCGGTTATACTGTGCGCACCTTTTGGTACAATTGGTACACAACGGGACGGTCCCATTTGGTGGGGCACGCTCCGTATCACAATTTCTGGAATTTAGAAAAAGTAAGTTTTTAGGATTTTCTACCTAATTTATTTTAACATACATCAGCTAATAAATTATTATAAATAACAGAAATTAAACTAGGTTAGGTGTTCTTCGCATACCAAAAAGAAAAACCAAATTCGGATCTCTGTGGTTGGAGATACGAATCCGTGAACATAGGTAGTTACCGCAGTTTTCTGCGTTCCCAAAAGTTATCATTTTTTGTCAACTTGGGCGCTATTTTTGCCTAGGTTTAAGCGTTGTTCGAGGTAAACCAATACACAGGATTTAGAGAGGGAATGGTGGTGAACGTACCGGTGGAGACGGGGTCGAGTTTGGTCGAGCGAGGGTTCGGAAAACAAGGCTGGAACACAGGTACTTTACTGTGTATTTCCTGTTGCGGCACGCGATGGTCGCGGACGTCGTTCTGACGGCCGTGGTTCTCCGGCTGGGCGACACGGCGGCTGGAGGCGGCGGTCAGGTGCGGCGCGGGGGTCTGGGTTGAGAGAAGATGGAGTAGGGTTAGGGTTTTGGGGTTAGGGAAAGTGTATATATAGAGATGGAGAGGCAGTGGGATGTATACGCGCCGGGGGGGGGGAGTCGGTTACTGTGCTGCTGCTGATATTTTTTTCTCTTTGCTTAACGGGTCCGGGTTAGGGGGTTAACGGTTACGGGTTAGAGTCCATTAGGAATTCAAACCCATTTTCTTTTCTTTTTCTTTCTTATTTATAATTCCTTTTTTTCTTTCTTTTTATTTCTTAAATATTATATATATATATATATATATATATATAATTCTAGAAATATATATTAGTGCATACAATTAATCTGCTCAGCTGTCCATAGGGTCTCCTATATGGAATAAATTAGGAAAAATTTATGATGGCTCTATAAATCCCCTAAATGCACACACACCTCAAATAAAAATTAAATAAATTCTTTTTCCTCTATTTAGCACTTAACTACTATAAATAAATTAAAATAATTAATAAAATAATAATAATATGGTTTTCAGAATTAGAGATTTTACACAGTGTCTGTACATGTACAAGATAATCAATGAAACAAGACTTGCACAAGATACACCATATACTAAGGAATAACATCTCATGACGAGATCCAGATATACCAATCCATGTAACCATCGTGTCAAGAGAACATGAATATCTATACTAGATACAATGAACATAGAGGATATCATAAATGAAAAACTATAAGAGAATGTACTCGCCTGAAGTCCAAAGAATAGTCTCTCCGATGTCCGATACGGTGCCTCAAAGACCTAGATATGGAATACAATATTAATATAAGGTTTCAGAAAGAAAATAAGTTAAACTAGTCAACTTCTAGGTCAACAAGTCAATTCTAAGCCAAAAGTCAAACTAAGTCAACTCTAAGGTCAACTATGGTCAACTATGGTCAACTATGGTCAACTACCTATTTCTAGGTTGCACAAGTCTAACACAAAGATATTGGGTTCAAATACTAAAGTCTTGGTCACCAAAACCCATTTCTTAAATATTAGGATACCGTATCTCCGGATACGTAAATCAATAGGTAAAATATTACATATATAAGTCAAACAATTAGTAATAATATAAAATCCTAATTACAAATATTAAATAGATACTGTGGTTTTGAACCAACTAGGTATCACAACTTTAGCTCATAATCTTGATACCCAAACCCAATACCTTGGGTATCCCCAATTACCTTGGTACTTACCTTAGTATCACAAGGTAATACCCCAAAACTTGTGTATACTAACTACTCGTAATTATATGCATGCTATACTAATTATTATACATATAGTATACTATAAATACTATTAGCAATTTAGAAATATATTTACATATATATTAAATACCATATATATATATATATATATATATAATAGGAAATTTGCCAAACTGTCGCTAAAAACCCTGCCTGTTGTCACTGAAGACTGCTGTTGATGATGATACTCTGCTGTTTTAGTGACAGATTCCTGCTGCTGTCGCCAAAGCCGTCGCTAAATTCCCTGATACGGCTGCTGATACTGCTGCTGTTTCAGCGATATATTTTTGTAATTGTTGCTAACTGCTGTCATTGTTTCTCTTGCTGCTTCTGCTATGCGTTACTGCTGCTGCGACGCTTACTGCTGCGACATTTCATGCCATCGCTATAGCGGCTGTTGTTGTCGCTATATCTCGACTCTCTGTATAGCTCTAATATATATATATATATATATATATATATATATATATATATATATTTATTTATATATTACACAACATAATATATATACTAAATATATATACATATAATTACAACTAATACATACATATACCCACTTATATATATATATATGTACATATTATCTACATAGCAATATACACCTATATACATAGTAACATATTTGTAACAACATACATACGTATATGTACATATAAATATATACACAATATAACATACATTATATAATTATAATATAACCACAATAAATATCTATTTACATACACATAACTATACATGCTATCATATATAATTATATATACATATATAAGAATAGCTACATACAATATCTACACATATAATAGATACATAGATCTAAGACACAATATTACAAAAATATATATACACCACATTATACATATATATATATATATATATATATATATACAATTACATTCTCCATGAAGAATAGCTACATACAATATCTACACATATAATAGATACATATATCTAAGACACAATATTACAAAAATATATATACACCACATTATACATATATATATATATATATATATATATATATATATATATATATATATATATATATATATATATATATATATATACAATTACATTCTCCATGAAATAAGAATACAAGAGAATAGATCTATAATTAAATTGCACACACATGGAACGTATCACTCTGTATCCCACTAGATCTAGGATACGCATGTGACATGAGTCCACCACACATCCAAACGTACCTCAAAGGACACAAACAAGTCATATATACTATTTATGAACAATATGAAGAGTCAATTAAAAATCTACGTGTCCGTGTCAAAATGTGACATGCTCAAAGTCCCGTGTCAGAGGGAAAACCCCCAAATCAACACGTATCACCAAATTGATGGGATACGACCTAGATGTACCCAATTGTGGACACGACACTAGCCTCAAATACACAATCACATGCCAAATTGATCTATAGGACCAATTGACACACACAACATATGTCAATCTTAGAATTCTCCCAAAATTGACAGAAAAAGTACCATAACTTTCTCAATAGGCCTCCTATGAACAAAAAATCAAATCCTATGGGTAGCCTATGCATATGGGTTGATTTATATGGTTAAATCTTATATTTAGAACCTAAATTAAGGGGAAAACTGAATTATACCTATTAGAAAATGGATTCCCAATGCAACATCCAAATATGATAAAATTGGCCTCCAGCTTATAAATCCTTGCTCCTCTTTGTAGATCCTTGCTTCCTCCTTCTAGATCCTTGCTCCACTAGCCTCCAATGGTGATTTGGGAAGGAATTGGGATGAATTTTGGTAGGGAAATAAAGGAATTTGGTTGAGGGAATTTCTAGATCTAGTTTTCAAATGAAAAGAGGAGAGAGAATAATTTTCTCCCTCTCTATATAGGTCGGCCCCCCTTTGCCCTTCCTCAAGCTACTATAAATTGTCCAATATAACCATTGGGGTCTCTCATGAAGAAATAATTAAGGAGGGAAGCTTCTAGCCTAATGTTTTAATTAATTTAATCCATCTCCTAATCAATAGGCTTTCTAAATGGGCTAAATTCTATCAATTAATTCATGTTGGTCCATGAGTCTAAACTAAACTAGTTAGGTCCACTAACACAAGTCCAAAATAAATAACTAACATCTAACAATAATTAAATAATACAACAAATAATTATTTATCATACAAAATATTTAATTAAATATGAAATTACTAAAATATCCTTTTCTAGAAAATGTGGTAGTGACACACATACTGTACCGCTTCATCCCGTACAGTACCAACCGAGGTCGGGTACCATCATTGACTTCAAGAGGATGGAGACTAAGGACTTTAGGGGCATCAAAGGGATATTGTACGCAGACGATTGGATCGAGGACGTTGAGAGAGCCCTGAGGCTAGATGTTACGCGCCAGTACCAGAATATGAAGACAGACATGGCTATTTCCCCCATACAAGGTATAGAACATCGTACGACAGTCACGACTGTAACTAGACAAGAGGGTGCATACTACAAGAAAGTTACTTGGGGTCACACAACATATCTATTGTCTCAATCAGTCAAGCAAGAATAGTAAACATAGAACATATATGACAAGGAAGTAAGGTGTCCCAAACGTCCTGCCACCATTTCTTGGAAACCAACTGTGCAAAATAAGAAAGCTGCCAGAGTATCAAAAGTACATGACCATGATCAGTTGCAGTCTGATTAATTATAATCATGTAAAGAAAACTAAATGTCCAGTTCTTACGGCTAACAAGTGCCGGTGGTTAAACGCAAAAAATAAGTAAAATGTACAATAACGAGCAGGGAAGAAGAAACCCACCCGTTCACTTCAACGGCCATCCGTCTGGTGCGCGCCATTTTTCAGGGAAAAATATGCTTGATCCTCGGGTGTTGGCACTAAACCTGGCCATGTAAAATAAGTGGGGTTAGACCCCAAATAACAAGTACCACAAAGTAAGCCTGAATGAAGAAATAAAACTATGTTATAATATATATATATATATATATATATATATATATATATATATATATATATATATAGTTCTATCTCGTAGTTTTGGTTCATAGCCTATCGTGACACAATAATCTAATCCTATAACCAAACAAGGACAAGGGTTAGACCATCTCACCATGATAGTCCATGTCCCTAGACTATTTGACAACATGTACGATACACAAACAAGCTCAGTTACATAATCGAATAATTCATTTATACGGCTTACTAGGTGGAGTCAGGGTTTTTCCTGAGATATTATGCATATAGGAATCCTCAGATTGAACCAGGTACTAGCAAGGTTAGCCGAGCCATAAATTGCCCAATAGCACATAGGATTGCTCACTGGTCCCTCGTAAGGCCACCGTGCTAAGATTATATAGAACACATAGTATAGTATAATAGTCGGATATTATCATCCACTAATGAGGATTTAAATAATATCTATGGGGACTAGCCAGCACACCCTAATTCAGATCAGAGAAGGTGGCTAGTTAGGCACGATCCCGAGATTTTATTCCCTCCCAATGCTCTACAAGTTTAGTTACCTAGTTAACTCTTTTGTTAATTGGAATTACATGGCATGGTTATATGGTATTCCTCTTATATAATGTACCATAGTACGACCACGCTAGATATGAATCCACTTGTCACTTTGTCGTTCAATTTGGATTCATCCCAACGTGATGCAACAATCAACAGATCCTAGCCATGCTTGGTCATTGACTAACCCTTATGTCCATGCTGGAGATTAAGTCATATCATACGTCACGTAGCGCATTAGTACAGTCACTACCATATTTTCTAGGAAAGGATATTTTGGTCTTTTCATAATTATTTAAATATTCTGCATGATAAATAATTATTTATTATATTATTTAATTATTGTTAGATATTAGTTTAATATTTAGACTTGTGTTAGTGGACCTAACTAGTTTAGATTAGATCCATGGACCAACATTTATTATTAGTTAGAATTGAGCCCAATTAGAAGCCCATCCATTAGGAGTATGATTAATTTAATTAAACCATTAGACTAAAACCTTTTTTCCTTAATTATTTCTTCATGAGAGGCCCCAAGGGATTTATTGGACATTACATAGTAGCTTGAGGGAGGGGCCAAGGGGGCCGGCCTATATAAAAGATGGGGGGAAGTTTCTATCTCCTCTTTTTATTTCAAATATAGATCTAGAATTTCTCTCAACCAAATTTCTTCATTCCCACATCAATTTCCTACCAAATTTCATCCCATTTTCTTCCTAAATCATCATTGGATACTAGTAGAGCAAGGATCTAGAAGGAGGAAGCAAGGATCTACAAAGAGGAGCAATGATGTACAAGTTGAAGGCCAATTTTATCAAATTTGGAGGTTGCATTAGGAATCCATCTCCTAATAGGTAAAATTCAGTTTTTTCCCTTTAATTAGGTTCTAAATATGAGATTTAACTATAAGAAACCACCCCACATGCATAGGCTACCCATAGGAATTAGAATTAGGTTCATTGGAGGCCTATGGAGAAAGTTATGGTACTTTTTGTGTCAATTTTGGGAGAATTCCGAGATTGACACTTGTTGTGTTTGTTTGTTTGTGGCTAGTATTGTGTCCATAATTTGATACGTGTAGGTCGTATCCCAATAATTTGGTGATACATGTTGATTTGGGGGGTTTTCCTCCAACACGGGACTTTGTGCATGTCATATTTTGATACGGACATGTAGATGTATATTTTACTCTTCGTATTATTCATAAATAGTAATTTAGACTTGATCGTATTCTTCTGAGTACGATTGGTTGTGTGGTAGACTCGTATCGCTAGCGTATCATAAATCTAGTGTGATACGGGTGTGATGCACTCCACATGTTTGTTGTGTTGCATTTCTAGATCCAATTTCCTTTGTTCTTAGCTAATTGCAATATATGTATGTATATGTATATATTGTTATATATATGAATATAGATAGCTATGTATATATGTATGTTGATGTGGATATAGTAGAGTATTAATTATCTATATGCATATGTGCTTATATATACTTGTAGATATACATCTATATATATAGTTATTTGAATAGTTATGTTATATGTATACATGTATGTTGTATATATGTATTTATGTGTGTGATAATATATATATATATATATATATATATATATATATATATATATATATATATATATATATATATATATATAGGTGCTTACGGATATGTGTTTGATAAGGGAGCTCGGGTAAATAGGAAACCGAGACAGCAACAGCGACAAAAATCAGCGACAACAACAACAAACAACAACAGCCAACAGCAAACAATGACAACAATCAGCGACAGTAGCAATAAACAACAACATCCAACAGCAAACAACGACAGCAACAATGACAGCTGCAGCAAACAACAATAGCAAACAACAGCTGCGATAACAAACATCGATGGCAGCAGTAGGTGCAAGCCAAAGAGCAGCAGCTACATGTATCAGGAGGGGGCTAGCAAGGTGTGAGTTAGCTAGTTGGGTTAGTGGTTGCTTAGTAGTAAATTTAGTGAGTTTAATTGGTTGGTAGTATATACATTGTTAGTATAATAGTTAGTTAGATATGTATAATAGTTAGTAACTATATATATATACCTATGTATGCGAGTTATTAGTAAATATCTATATGTATGATAGGTATAAGTTAGATTCTTAACTATATGTATCTTACAAGTATTGTATTGTGGGTTAGTATCTATGTTTTAGTATGTTATATTTTAGTAGTTAGTTGATTAGCATATGGTTATAATTGGGTGTTAGCTATAAATGAGGATTTGACATTACCTTGAGATACCAAGGTAAATGTCAAGGTATTGGCCGATACTCAATATATTGGGTTTGAGTATCAAGATGGGTGTTTAGTGGTACGATACCAAGTTGGTTCAAAGCCAAGGTATCCACTTAGTAATTATAATTAGGATTAGTGTATTTAATATTGATTATATATGCATATATGATTATTTTATATCTACTTGTTTGCGTATCTTGCGATATGGTACCTTAGTATACTAGTTAGCTAGTGTGGCCTAGTTTCATAGTGTATGGACCAAATATCTTAGAGATAGACTCATGCAACCTAGAAATAGCTAATTTGGCCAAGTTTGACTGATTTGACTTAGAGTTGACCTAGTTTGACTTAGAAATAGCTCTTTGACCTAGATGTTGACTAGCTTAACTTATTTTCATTTTGATACCTTATATTGATATTATATTCCATATCTAGGTCTTCGAGGCATCGTACCAGACATCTGTGATACTGTGCACCAGGTTTCAAGCGAGTACATTCTCTGATAGTTTCTCGTTTATGATATCCTCTATGTTTATTGTATCTAGTGTAGATATCCTTGATTTCTTGATAGATGGTTACACGGATTGGTATATCCGAATCTCGTCATGAGATATTATTCCTTGGTATATATGGTATATCTTGTGCAAGCCTTATTTTATTATTCTTCTTGTACATGTACAAATACTGATTCTATAGGAGATTTACTACCTTCCTAGAGAATCCCGTGCCATAACGTACCATGGTTGAATCCACTATACCAGTCGGGGGTAGAGAGTATGTAGCATAGATATGTAATCATACGCTCCTTGTATCAAGTCTTGTTCATTGAATAGTATTAATCATACACCGTACGTATGATTAGCCAGCCATTAATATTGTATCAAGTTCCCAAGCCGATCGCATGTTAAAGCTGGTACTCACTCACTTAGTCATTTAGTATTCTTGTTCATTGCCATATTATTCATTCTTGTATTTATTTTTAGTATTTCCTTTATTGTATATCTCTTGTATCTATTGTTATATCTTGTATATTCACATCTATTTACTGTTCATAGTTTATATTATTGATTAGAACTGCCATTATAGATGTACTCTTCTCCTTTTCTGACTGGATATGTTTTTCTCAGATAACACTAAGGAGTGGTACCCTACTCATTATAGGTCTCAGGATGTTGTGGGCTTAGAGTCAGAGACCCTGGCTCAGGAGGGACTCATCCCGACTGAGACAGATGACCCGGGACTTGTAGCTTCTTAGTTATTCTTTTTGTACTGGATTTGTCTCCATCTTGTTATTTAGCATTTTTTCAGACTCATTGATGTTATTATTTGACTCATGAGTTGTATTATGACTATTCTATTCTTTTATCATATTCGTGCCATTCTCCATATTAGAACTATGATTGAGTATATTAATATTGTTGATGGCTTATTTTATCGTTAGATAGATTACCCAAATAACGTTCTACCACCGATTCTGTGGTGTAGGATGGGCATTTTTCCCGACTTGAATTCCTAAATCGGGTGTAGGACGTGACAAATTTTTAGTGGTGGCCCATGCAGATCCTTCGAGGTCGCAATAAGTATGATTCATAGTGGTGCTGTGAATTGAGTGCTATTACGAGCCTGTTTTAAAATATAGGATATAGGCTATAGGATGAGAATACTCAATCACATCTAGGAAAAAGTCTTTTGATTCATTCAACTAATCTTCCTTGATATTTATATTTGATCTTTAACTGTCCTTCCTTTAAGTGTCTTACATCATGTGCATATTGATTCTTTTCTTTTTTCTTTTTCTTAAGATGCTACCTAAGACTAGATTACAACAGGGGAGAGCAGCTTATGAGAGGTCTGCGACTTCTCGAGGGCCTGCACCAGTCACTTCTCCAGTGATTGGAGTGTCAGCTACGTTCGGGGGTCCACCTCCTACTCAGAGGATTGTGCCAGCTGTATCTGAGGGACTTCCACCTGCACCTTCCATGCCAGCAGATGAGACACAGATGTTCACACTATTTTACGAGATATTAGAGGCATAGAGGGCTCAGTCTGAGGCACACCAAAGACAGACCAACCTTTTGTGGCAGGGCATCAAGAGTGTTGATAAGCTTGTTCTTGCCATAGTAGAGAAAAGTTTCGGTCCAGCAGCAGGTTGCTCCTCAGGTTGCTCAGCTTCGGCCAGACAACATTTAGGACTTCAAGAAGCTGAAGCCTAGGGTCTTCAAAGGGATGGAGGGCATCGTCTATGTTAATGATTGGCTCGAGGATATTGAGCGTCTCATGAGGGTGTCCCGTCTTTTTGAGGATTTGAAGGTTGAGGCGGTAGGACTTCAGTTGTTCTACGTCGCCCGCACTTGGTTCAGGAATGAGCCAATTCTTGTTGATGCAGTACATTCTTAGGAGGTATTCAAGGACCTCTTCAAGAAAATTTTTTTTTGCTTGGGCAGACAGGTTAGACTTGGGGAGGCAGTTTGAGAGCTTCATTCAGGGGAGCATGTCTGTGGAGGAATACGCTACAGAGTTTGGCAAGTTGAGCCAATTTGCGGAGTATTTGGTGAGAGAGCCGGAGGTTCGATCTATTCATTTTTGCGAGGGTTTAAACTGTAAAATAAAGATCCTCATAATGACTTTTTATGAGACCTACTCGGAGAAACTTGTGGAGGAATACAAGGTTGAGCGGGAGTTGGGTTTGAAGCACAAGAGAGATCGTGATTCTTTTTTGGGGGCAAACAACAACACAGTATCTACCAAACATCCTCATTTCTAGCCCAGGCCTTTTCAGCAGCCATAGCAGCACCAAAATCCAGCTAGGGCGCCATTTCACCAGGCACCGTAACAGCAAAGACAGTTACAACAAGCTCCTTGCTACTACTGCAAGAAGCCCGACCACATTTGGAAAGTTTACAGGAGGAGGCTGGGAGTTTGTTTGTATTATGGAACTGAAGGGCATCAGTTGAGAAAGTGTCCTTCCAATCCTCTTCGTGCAGCTCAGGGAGCAGCTCCAGCTCAGAGGACACAGGCGAGACCACCTACAGTACAACCGAGGGGACCGCCGCTTTGGACCCAGCAGCATCGTTATGCCCAGCACCAACATCAGGGTGGTGCACGTCAGGGACGAGCGTTCGCTATGAGAGTTGAGGTGGTCGAGCCCACCGAAAATATCATCGTAGGTTCTGTTCTTCTTGATTCTATTCCATCTTTAGCTTTGTTTGATAGTAGTGCTTTCTATAGTTTTGTATCTATTTTTTTTACTCTGAAGCATGGTTTGTTAGCTGAGTCTTTGCTTAGGAGTTGCAAGATCATGATTGGGGGAGGCATTATCCTGTTTAGTGATATTTGTAAGGATCAGAGAGTTACTCTGGGAGGTCGGAAGTTGAGTGCGTGTCTACTTGTAATGCCACTTCCAAGTTACGATATTATACTCGGGATGGATTGGTTGAGTAGGCACCGTGCTAGTATAGATTATAGAGGAGGTAGAGTTTTGTTTGGTCCACCAGGAGAGCCAGAGTTTGAGTTTGCTAAAGGAGATGCAAAGTAGGGAGAATGCATTGTCTGTGGAGCTATGGTGGACGATAAGGAGTTGCTGCATTCGTTGATAGCAGAATTCTTGGATGTATTTCCTGAGGAATTGCCAGGATTGCCGCCAGATCGGGATGTCGAATTCTCCATAGACTTGGTGCCAAGTACAGAACAAATTTTATAGCATGTCTATAAAGTAAACAACAACGAGTTGGTTGAGCTGAAGAAGCAGGTGGACGATTTATAGGATAAGGGGTTTATCAGATCGAGTTCTTCACTGTAGGGAGCCCCAGTATTGTTTGTACCTAAGAAGGATAGATCGGTGCACATGTGCATTAATTACAGGAAATTGAATAATCTTACTATCGAGAATAAGTATTCTTTGCCACGGATTAATGACTTGTTCGATCAGTTGCGTGGTGCCATGGTGTTTTCTAAGATAAAATTGAGATCAGGCTATCACCAGGTGAAAGTAAAGCCGGAGGACATATCGAAGACTGCTTTTAGGACTCGATATGGTCAGTATGAGTTTATGGTAATGCTGTTTGGGTTGACTAATACACCGGCGGTATTTATAAAGTTGATGAACAAAGTGTTCCATCAGTACCTTGACAAGTTCATGGTGGTATTCATCGATGACATACTCATATACTTGAAGACACCGGAGGAGCAAGAGGAGCATTTATGGATTGTATTGGATGTGTTGAGGAATGAGAAGTTATTTGGGAAGCTGTCTAAGTGTGAGTTCTTCCTAGACAAGGTGGAGTTCTTGGGATATGTTATCACTGATGATGATATTTTAGTGGATCCAAAAAAGATTACAGCAGTAGAGTCTTGGAAGACCCCGAGTTTAGTAGAAGAGATCAGGAGTTTCTTGTGATTTGCAGGCTACTACAGAAAGTTTGTGCAAGATTTTTTGAGGATTGCCGAGCCGATGACCAGACTCGCCTGGAAGGATATAGATTTTGTTTGGACTGAGGATTGTCAGATTGCTTTTGAGGAAATGTAAAAGAGGTTGACGTCTGCTCCTATTTTGACATTGCCATCAGGGTTAGGAGATTTCACTATTTATAGTGATGCATCAGGAAAATGTCTCGGTTGTGTTCTTCAGCAGAATGGGGAAGTGATTGCCTATGCATCTAGGGAATTGCGTTCTCATGAGAAGAACTATCCTACCCATAATTTGGAGCTGGCAGCAGTCATCTTTGCCCTAAAGTTATAGAAATACTATTTATAAAATGAGTGTGTGGAGATCTTCACAGACCACAAGAGCTTGAAGTACGTTTTTACCCAGAAGGAGTTGAACATGAGGCAGCATCGGTAGTTGGAACTAATGAAGGATTTTGACATATCTTTGCAATATCATCCTGGAAAAGCTAATGTAGTTGCCAATGCCTTGAGTAAGTATCCGGTAGCTATGTTCTTGACGTAGGATCGATATTTGTTGGAGGACTTGGAGAGCTTGGGCATTGAGGTGATAGTTCCTGGTTTGGATATGCAACTATGGGTATTGTAGATACACTTAGAGTTGATAGAAAGGATCAAGGCAGCCCAGTATGATGGTGTATCTCTGAGGAGCATCAGAGCTCAGGTAAGAGCAGGATTGGAGGATGATTTGACCATTGCTGAGGATGGATCTTTGCGGCATGGTTCTAAATTATGTATGCCTAGTGGGGAGCTGCGTGAGAGGGTATTACAGGAAGCGCATTGCTCTCAGTATTCCATATATCCAGGTGCCAACAAGATACATTGGGTTATGCGAGAAAGTGTGTGGTGGTATGGCATGAAGAGGAAAGTAGCACAGTTTGTATCCAGATGCTTAGTGTGCCAGCAGGTGAAAGCCGAGAGGCAGAGGCCAGGTGGTTTACTTCAGTCATTACCCATTTCAGAGTGGAAGTAGGATCACATTACTATAGATTTTGTGTCCGGACTTCCATGATCTCCAGAAGGAAAAGACGCGATTTGGGTCATCGTTGACGGGTTAACCAAGTCGGCCCACTTTTTTTCTTTCAAGGTAGGTTTGTCTAAGGAGAAGCTGGCAAAGATGTATGTGAGGAAGATCATCAGGATACATGGATTTTCCATCAACATAGTCTTGGATCGGGATAGTCGTTTCACTTCTTATTTTTGGAGGAGTTTACAGGCGAGTTTGGGCATCCATCTCAAGTTCAGTACTACATATCATCCCCAAATAGATGTACAGTCAGAGAGGACTATTCAGACTCTCGAGAATATGGTGCGCACTTGTGTACTAGATTTTATGGGTTCTTGGGAGGACCATCTCCATTTGGTAGAGTTTGCTTACAATAACAGCTACCAGGCTAGTACAGATGTCACCATTTGTAGCTCTGTACGATCGAAGATGTTGTACTCCCTTGTCATGGGATGATATTGGAGAAAGAGTTTTGCTAGGGCCAAAGATAGTTGTGGATGCAGCAGAGAAGGATAATTAGATCAGAGACAGACTTCGAGTAGCGCAGGACAGACAGCGGCATTCGGCCGATAGCCACCGGAGACCTTTGGAGTTAGAGGTATAGTTTTAGATTTTTTTGTGTGCTTGATATCGGTTATTTGTTATCGATTAAGTTCTTAAGATTTTATTTTATTCTAGTTTGGTGGTTTGGTATTTCTGAGGATTTCTCTGACACGAGGCACGATTCGCTTCGGTGGAGGCGGAAAGCTTAGTCCGCGATTCATCAGACCTTTCTCTATTATAGAGAGGGTCGGTGCAGTTGCTTACAGACTAGACTTGACACCTGCATTGGAGGGAGTGCACAACGTGTTTCATGTGTTGAATCACTCAGAGATAGAGGTGGGCCCTACTCTTAGCTATCCAGAATAGCTAGTTAAGATTCTAGTTCGGAGAGAGAAGTTGCTTAGGAACTAGACTATTCCCTTGGTATGTGTCGCATGGAAGCATCACTCTCCGGGGGAGTCTACATGGGAGAGAGAGGATAAAATACGAGAGCTTTACCCATGTTTGTTTGTGCCTTGAGGTATGTTCTTTCCTAGTTATGTTCTGCTCTTTTGTTCTATTCTGTTATTTTTTTGTGGTATTTTTTCTTTGAATTTTGAGGACAAAATTATTTTAAGGAGGGTAGACATGTCACTACCACATTTTCTAGGAAAAGATATTTTGGTCATTTCATAATTATTTAAATATTGTACATGATAAATAATTATTTATTGTATTATTTAATTATTGTTAGATGTTAGTTTAATATTTGGACTTGTGTTAGTGTACCTAACTAGTTTAGATTAGATCCATGGACTAACATTTATTATTAGTTAGAATTGAGCCCAATTAGAAGCCCATTCATTAGGAGGATGATTAATTTTATTAAACCATTAGACTATAACCTTTCCTCCTTAGTTATTTCTTCATGAGAGGTCCTAAGGGTTATATTGGACATTACATAGTAGCTTGAGGGAGGGGCTAAGGGGGATGGCCTATATAAAAGAGGGGAAAAAGTTTCTCTCTCCTCTTTTTATTTCAAATCTAGATCTAGAATTTCCCTCAACCAAATTACTTTATTCCCACATTAATTTCCTACCAAATTTCATCCCAATTCCTTTCCAAATTATTATTGGAGACTAGTAGAGCAAGGGTCTAGAAGGAGGAAGTAAGGATCTATAAAGAGAAGCAAGGATCTACAAGTTGAAGGCCAATTTCACCAAATTTGGAGGTTGCATTGGGAATCCATCTCCTAATAGATATAATTCACTTTTTCTATTTTAATTAGGTTCTAAATCTGAGATTTAACCATGAGAAACCTCCTCACATGCATAGGCTACCTATAGGAATTGGAATTAGGTTCGTTGGAGGCCTAAGGAGAAAGTTATGGTACATTTTATGTCAATTTTGGGAGAATTCCGAGATTGACAATTGTTGTGTTGGTCAATTGGTCATATAAACCAAATTAACATTTGTTTATTTGTTTATGGCTAGTATCATGTTCATAATTGGATACGTATAGGTCGTATCCCAATAATTTGGTGATACATGTTGATTTGGGGGTTTTTTCTCCGACCGGGGCTTTGTGCATGTCATATTTTGACACGGACACGTAGATATATATTTTACTCTTGGTATTGTTCATAAATAGTAATTTAGACTTGCTCGTGTCCTTCGGGGTACGTTTGGTTGTATAGGGGACTCGTATCGTAAGCGTATCATAGATCTAGTATGATACGGGAGTGATGCACTCTACGTGTTTGTTGTGTTGTATTTCTAGATCCAATTTCTATTATTCTTAGATAATTATAACATATGTATTCATATATATATGTATATATTGTTAAGTATATGTATATAAATAGCTATGTATATATGTATGGATATATGTATCTAGATGTGGATATACTAGTGTATTAATTATCTATATGCATATGTGATTATATATATATATGTAGATATACATCTATATATATAGTTATTTGAATCGTTATATTATATATTTACATGTATGTTGTATATATGTATTTATGTGTGTGATGATATATTTATATATATATATATATATATATATATATATATATATATATATATATATATATATTAGAGAGGAGTGTTTATAAATATATAATTTGATATATATATTGGTATATGAATGTACATAGGTGTTATGTGTGTAAATGGTTATATATATATAAATAAATATATATATATATATATATATATATATATATATATATATATATATATATATATATATACATACATACATGTATATTAGAGATGAGTGTTTTTAAATATATAATTTAATATATATATTGGTATATGAATGTACATAGGTGTTATGTGTGTAAATGGTTATATATATGTATCTAGTTATATATGTATGTATATAGGTGCTTGAGGATATGTGTGTGATAAGGAGGCTCGGGTAAACAGGAAACTGAGATAGCAACAACGATACAAATTAGCGACAACAGAAACAAACAGCAACAGCCAACAACAAACAGCGACATCAGCAATAAACAGCAACAGGCAACAGCAAACAGCGACAGCAATTAGCGACAGCAACAGCAAACATCAACAACAAACAACAACAGTGACAACAATCAGCGATAGCAATAGCGACAGCCGCAACAAACAACAACAGCAAACAACAACAGTAAACAGCGACGACAACAGCAGGTGCAAGCCAAAGAGCAGCAGTAGCGTGTATTAGGAGGGGGCTAGCAAGGTGTGAGTTAGCTAGTTGGGTTAGTGGTTGCTTAGTAGTGATTTTAGTGAGTTTAATTGGTTAGTAGTATATATATTATTAGTATAATAGTTGGTTAGATATGTGTTATAGTTAGTAACTATATATATGTACCTATGTATGTGAGTTATTGGTAAATATCTATATGTATGATAGGTATTAGTTAGATTCTTAACTATTTATATCTTATAAGTATTGTATTCTAGGTTAGTATCTATGTTTTAGTTTGTTATATTTTAGTAGTTAGTTGATTAGCATATGGTTATTATTGGGTGTTAGCTATAAATGGGGATTTGATATTACCTTAAGATACAAAGGTAAATGTCGAGGTATTGGCCGATACTCAAGGTATTGGGTTTGAGTATCAAGATGGGTGTTTAGTGGTGTGATACCGATTTGGTTTAAAGCCAAGGTATCCACTTAGCATTTATAATTAGGATTAGTATATTTAATATTAATTATATATACATATATGATTATTTAATATCTACTTGTTTGCGTATCTTGCGATATGGTATCTTAGTATCCTAGTTAGCTAGTGTGGCCTAGTTTCATAGTGTATGGACCTAATATCCTAGAGATAGACTCATGCAACCTAGAAATAGTAAGTTTGACCAAGTCGGTTTGACTTAGAGTTGACCTAGATTGACTGTTTGACTTAGAAATGACTCTTTGACCTAGATGTTGACTAGCTTAACTTATTTTTATTTTGATACCTTGTATTGATATTATATTCCATATCTAGGTCTTTGAGGTACCGTACCAGACATCTATGATATTATGCACCAGGTTTCAGGCGAGTACATTCTCTGATAGTTTCTCATTTATGATATCCTCTATGTTCATTGTATCTAGTGTAGATATCCTTGATTTCTTGACACGATGGTTATACGGATTGGTATATCCGGATCTCGTCATGAGATATTATTTCTTTGTATATATGGTATATCTTATGCAAGCCTTATTTTATTGTTCTTCTTGTATATGTACATACACTGATTCTCGGAGAGATTTACTACCTTTCTAGAGAATCTCGTGCCATAACGTACCATGATTGGATCCACTATACTAGTTTGGGACGGAGAGTATGTAGTGTAGATATGTGATCATAGCCTTCTTGTATCAAGTCTTGTTCATTGAATAGTGTTAATCATACACCGCACGTATGATTAGCCATGCCTTTAATCTTGTATCAAGTTCCCAAGCCGATCAAATATTAAAGCTAGTACTCACTCACTTAGTCATTTAGTATTCTTGTTCATTGCCATATTATTCATTCTTGTATTTATTTCTAGTATTTTCTTTATTGTATATCTCTTGTATCTATTATTGCATCTTATATATTCACATCTATTTACTATTACATAGTTTATATCATTGCTTAAAACTGATGTTAGAGATGTACTCTGCTCATTTCCTGATTGGATATATTTTCTCAGCTGACACTAAGGAGTGGTACCCTACTCATTACGGGCCTCAAGATATTGTGGGTTTAGAGTCAGGGACCCTGGCTCAGTAGGGACTCATCCCGACTGAGACAGTTGACCCGGGACTTGTAGCTTCTTAGTTATTCTCTTTGTACTAGATCTGTCTCCAGCTTGTTGATTAGCATTTTCTTAGACTTATTGATGTTATTATTTTGACTCATGTGTTATATTGTGACTATTCTATTCTTTTATCATATTCGTGCTATTCTCCATCTTAGATCAGTGATTAAGTATATTGATATTGTTGGTGGCTCATTATATCGTTAGATAGATTATCGAAATATTATTCTACCATCGATTCTGTGGCGTAGGCTGGGCATTATTCCCGACTTGCATCCCTACACCGGGTGTGGGACGTGACTGGTATACCGCATTGTAATTATATAATATAATTGCGTAGGAACACTTAGCACGTAGGAACGCATAGTACGTAGTAAGCGTATCAGCACGGATACAAGTGGTCAGGTTATGGCACATAGATGGGCCTAATACTCTTGTTATCATCAAAGTCACACATACATCCCATAAAGTCCAAAGAAACATTCAACAAAACTAGTCCAATAAAGCATTTGCAATGGGTATCATGCGCGCATAAGGATCAAGGTCGCATAGGAATCAATTGTCGAATATAATCAGTTTCCGCATAGGTCTAGGCCACATAGGAGATTGGTTCACGTAGCCGCATGGGTCGCATGGTCGTATGGTCCCTGACCGTAGAGGTCGCATGAGCTTAAGGCCGCATGACCGCATAAGTTTAGACCACGTGGCCACTCGAGCTCAGACCGTAGGCTGCATGGCAGCATGGGTCGCATGGTCGCTGATCGCAGTGGTCGCATGAGCTAAAGGCCACATGACCTCATGAGCTCAGACTACATGGCCGTATGAATTCAGGCCGTATTGCCTCATACGACTTCGTCTTCTCCAGGCGGCAGTTCGGCCATGGTGAGAACTCCAAATACCAAAAATTTGTTTCCTTCATAAAAACTTTTTTTAACTCCGAATTGAGTGAAACAAAATCCAAAATGCTCGAAATAAAGTTCTCCATCTATCCCAAAAACTATTTTTCAAAATTACTATATTTTAGTAGATCAAAACTACCAAAAACTCAAGGAACCTATGAAAACCCTAAACTTAGAATGTAGATCTACTCAAATTCATCCATTAAAACTGAGAACACCAAGTACTAAAAGTATTTAAAATTATCATGAGCACATAATAGACTAATAAAATGCAAGAAAAAAGCAATAATAAAAAAGTAAGAGAATTTTTCATGTGGTGCAAGGTGTAATTGTCTAAATGAATGAAGAAGATGAAATGGAGAGAATAAGGGAAGAGAAAGAAAGATGTTGCGTTTTAAAGTTAGGGTTTGAGGATTAGACCATGGGTTCAAATCATGAATGAACCAACCCAACAATTAAACTATGGGTCTAATTGAACCAAAGAATGGATTTAGTCTCAATGCATGCAACCTAATTTTACATGTAAGCAAGAAATACTCTAAGCAGGAAATAAATATATCCTAAAATATACATTTTGGAAACAGGGAGTGACATCTCTACCCACCTTAGAATTTTTTTTTCCTCGAAATTCAAACTCAAGGCTAGTTAGAGAAATTAGAACAAGCACTGCGCTAACTACAAACATATCTACACATGCAATCAGATCCAAGCATATAATAATAAAAAATAGTGTCACATAACATGGGTAAACGAATTACGAGATTTGAGATACGAAGGCATAAGAACGAATATAACTTCCGTGTCGAACATATGCAGATACCGAGATCGGATATCGTTCTCGCGCTCCCACGTCGACTGTCCCAAAAGGTGATGACCCTAAGCAACCTGGACAAGATGAATGGTCTAATTCTTGAGCACCTTCTCCCTTTGATCCAAAATGGGTACGAGTTGCTCCTCATAAGATAAGTCAGTACAAACGACTAGCTCAGAATGGCCGAGGATATGACTCGGATCAGGGATATACTTGTTCAATTGAGACACATTAAATACATCGTGCACCTTACGTAGCGAATGCAGAAGGGCAAGACGATAAGTAACTTCATCCACCCGCTCGAGAATATCGAATAGACCGATGTATCATGGACTAAGCTTTCTACGAACCCCGAATCTAATGACTCCATGGGTTGGTGAAATTCGCAAGAACACGTGGTCACCGACACAAAACTCTAAAGGCCTACGATACTGATCTGCCCAATGATGATGCCTATCTTGTGCAATCCGAAGTCGCTATCTGATTTGCTTGACAACTTATACTGTCTATGTGATCATCTCTAGGCCTAACATCTTTCAATCACCTATATCATCCTATGCCAATAGTGATATACACTTTCTTCCATATAATGCTTCGAAGGGTGCTATTTGAATACTTGCTTAATAACTGTTGTTGTATGAGAACTCAACGAGATGATGGTGATTTTCCCAAGACCCTCCAAATTCTAAAGTACAAGCTCATAGCATATCTTCTAGGGTCTGGATGGTTCTCACTGATTATCCATCTTTTTATTGATGGTAAGCGGTAATGAATCTTAACTTGGTGCCCAAACTCTGGTGCAAACTCTTCCAAAAATATGAAGTGAACCGAGTATCTCGATCGGATACAATACTTACTGGGATGCCGTATTGTCTTACTATCTATCACATGTACATCTCTGCTAACTGCTCTGTGGATTGCCCTACTCAAAAAGGAAGAAAGTGAGCTATTTTCGTGAGAAGATCCAATATTACCCAAACTGTATCACGACCAGTCGAGGATCTAGGTAAACCGGTCACAAATTCCATCATGATATGTTCTCACTTTTACTCCAAAATATGAAGTGGATGTAATAATCCTACCTATCTTTGTTGGTCAGCCTTCACTTGTTGACATACCAAACACCAAGAAAGGAACCGTTCTATCTCCCTTTTTATCCCGTTCCACCAAAATTATTACTTGATGTCTTAATACATCTTGGTACCTCCTAGATGAATTGAATACTGGAACTATGCACCTCGGTAATTACTTCTTTCCAGATATCTCTACTTGGTATATAGAGACAGTTTCCAAACCTATTAGTTCAATCTTCATGAATTATCAACTCTTTCTTGAGACCAGCTTCACATTTTGCCCGAAGCTTCTAAACTCTCAGATCCTTTGCCTGAGTTGCCTTAATCCTCTCTATAATAGTAGATTGTACCTGTAAACTAGGCAATACTCCTGCATCTTGTGGAAGTACTATCTCGATCCCCATTTCTCGAAGATCTTCTACGATGTGCCACTGCAATGTCAACATAAATGTACTACCGCTCCTGCTAAGAGCATATGCTACCACATTTGCCTTGCCTGGATGGTACTAAAGTTCTATATTATATTCCTTTATCAATTCTAGCCACCTCCTCTGCCTCATGGGGTGTATACATACTTTAAGCTTGTGTGATCCGTAAATATCTTTACCCGATTACCATACAAGTAGTGCCTCCACAGCTTAAGTGAAAATACTACCACCGCCAACTCCAAATCGTGAATAAGATAATTATTCTCGTGATCTCGAAGCTGTCGTGATGCATAAGCTATCAACCTTCCATGTTTTATCAATAACACCCAAGTCCTTTGCCTGATGCGTCACAATATACTGTGAACCCTCCAGAACCTACTGGAAGCGTGAGAATCGGAGCTGAAATCAATCTCTTCTTCAATTCTTCAAATGATGTCAGGCACTCTGCTGACCAGTTAAAGATAGCCTCCTTGTACGATAATCGATTCAGTGGTGCTAAAATTCTTGCAAAGTCTGCTACAAACCTTCTATAGTATCTTGCCAATCCCAGAAAACTACGCACTTCAAGTACTATCTTAGGAACTGGCCAACTCTCTACGGTCTTAAACTTCTTCAGATCTGCTGCTACTCCTGCTCTAGAGATGATGTGACCTAAGAATGATACGTGATCCAACCAAAACTCGCACTTGCTGAGCTTTTGCATATAATTGGTGTTCCCTCAAAATATGCAAGACCTTCTGAAGATGTTCTTCGTGCTCCTCTTCACTACTGGAATATACTAGAATGACATCTATGAAAATCACCATGAAATGATCTAGATAGGGCATAAAAATATGGTTCATCAAATCCATAAATATTGTTGGAGCATTAGTCAGTCTGAATGGCATAACTAAAAATTCGTAATACCCATATCGTGACCTAAATGATGTCTTAGGTATGTCTTGCTCCCAAACTCTTACTTGATGATACCCTAATCGAAGATTGAACTTAGAGAAAACCTTGGCTTTACTCAACTGATCAAACAAATTATCGATCCTTGGTAATGGATACTTGTTCTTCGCCATTACAGCGTTCAACTTTCTGTAGCCGATACATAACCATGATGACCGATCTTTTTTTTTCACTAGAACCACTGGCGTTCCCCAAGGTGATCCACTGGCTCGAATAAACTTCTTTAACTTCAGTTCCTCTATATGTTGGTACAGTATGTCTAACTTTGATGGTGCTATTTGGTAAACTTTACAAGATATTGGTCCAGCTCCAGAAACTAACTCTATATAAAACTAAACATCTCTTACTGGGGTAACCCTGGTAGTTCTTCTGAGAAAATGTCTAAGTACCCCTTAACTACCACGGGAAGTTGTTCTCTTGTCATCACGGTCGCTGTAATCCTATCTTTATGCTGGTCTCCCACAGATATGTCAAAGGTGAAACCTTCCATGCCCGGGATACTAAATAATACCCTACCCTTATGAAAATTTATCATAGCATGATTGTCTCTCAGCCAGTCTATGCCTAAGATAACATTAAAGTTTTCCATAGGAAACTCGATCAACCATGCTGGTAGTGAATGTCCACACGCTATGATCGGACATGTTATACATATCCTACTAACTCCTACGAGCCTATTACCAGTGAGTATATTCAACCTCTCTGGCAATGCCTTGAACTCCAATATAATGCGTGTCACAAATCGTATAGATACAAATGAATGAGATACATCTAAATCAAACAATGTTACAACAGAAAAAGATGCGACAAAAATATTACCTGCCACCATATCGCCCGATGCTAAATCCTCCTCCAAAGACAAGGTGAATGCCTGCCCTTGGCCCTGTTGTGCCCCTCGCTGTTGTCTCCCTTGGTGACATTGTTGTGGCCTTTGCTGGTCGTACTGTTGGTTCTGTTATTGTTGGTACATCTCAGCTTACGTCAGTAACGAACGCTGAGCTAAGGGCGGCACTACTATTGTTGGCCATCTTTGTTGCCCTGCTCTTGGTGCTGGCAGCGCTGGGAATTATTGAACTGGACCTCATGGCCTTTGCATTATTAGAAAATTTATAATCCGATGGTCTAGAATGCCATATCTCATACACAATCCATTGGCTGCCCTAGTTCGAGCCGGTACTATCACCATCGAAACTGTCGCCCTCCTTGGAGCTGAATCATGGATGCGAATGCCAGGTTATGGTGCTGATGTCCGAGGTACTCCTCCACCTCCTCCTCCACTCTTAATATGAGACCTTTTTTGGCCTCCTGTCCTTGCCGATAATCTCTGCATAGTAAGCTCGTAACTCCGAGATGCTATCAGTACTTCTTCATAAGTCTGTTAGTTGTACCCCTCTACCAGTTTTAGAATCTCCAGATGAAGTCCTTGATGGAACCTCATTGCTCTATCCGACTCTGTAGCCACCATTATCAGAGCGAATCTACTCACCCTGCAAAACTCGACTGCATATCCATCCACTGTTCTACCAGCCTCCTTGAGACCGATAAATCTCTATTGGATCTCATACTGTACTACGACTCCAAAGTACTTGACTAAAAATTGAGCCCTAAAACTATTTCAGGAAATAGGATACCTCAAACCAACCTCTACTGACGCCTACCAGTCACGGGCAAGGTCTTGGAGTAAAATCGGACCTGGTCAACTTATTCATCAGCCGGAACCTTCGCCGCTGTCAGAATGACTACGATATCTTGGAGCTATACATCTGTCGTGATGGCGTCCTCCATGCTATCAAAGTATCTTGGTAAAGTCGACAAAATCTAACTGATGCACCAAATCAGTCCTTCCTCCTCTTTCCAGGGATGTCTGCAAACCTTTACCAACTGGTAGAGGGGTACAACTAACAAGACATTCTTCTCTTATTGTTGAAACTGCTGATGTTGTTGTACTACGATCTGATACTACTGCGTAGACATCATTCCCCGAAGGATCTCCAGTAATGTCGGGGTGTCAAGTACCACTAATACTGGTTGTACTACTGGGGGTACAGGAATCTCAAAGGTTGGTTGCTCTACATATCCAACTTCTAGTTCCACCGTGCCAGCTGTTTACTCTGAATATGTGCTACCACCTATTATTGCCCAGGGGAATCCTGTCCTGCCATGCCTGCTGCTCCAGTAACTGAAGAAGCCCTAAAGAAAAGGACAAAAATATCAAGAACAGGACGGGAAGGATCAAGAAAATAATTGATTCGATAGTCTAGCCAGGTTTCAAGAAGAATGAATTCAGGATTTCAAAGGCACATTTTTGATTGAGACTCCTATGATCAAATACCCCACAAGTTTGAAAACACAGACCTGCATGGTCCGCCCCTAAGACTTGTCATGCCCAGTACCGGAATACGGAGACGGACATGGCCAGCCCCCCCGTATAAGGTATAGAACATCGTATGGTGGTTACAGCTGTGACTAGACAAGGGGGTATATACTACAAGCAAGTCACTTAGGGTCACATAGCATATCTATTATCTCAATCATTCTAGCAAGAAAGGTAAACATAGAACATATATGACAAGGAAGTAAGTCGTCCCAAATGCCCTGCCATGATATTCTGGAAACCAGTTATGCAAAATAAGAAAGCTGGCATAGTTTCAAAACTACATGACCATGATCAGCTACAGTCTGATTAATTACAATCATGTAAAGGAAACTAAATATCCAGATCTTACAGCTAACAAGTGCCGGTGGCTAAACGCTAAAAATAAGTAAAGTTTGCAATAATGAGCAGGGAAAAAGAAACCCACTCATTTACTTCAATGGCCATCCGTCTGGTGTGCACCATTGTTCGGGAGGAAGTACGCTTGATCCTCGGGTGCTGTCTCTAAACCTGGCCATGCAAAACCAATAGGGTTAGACCCTAAATAACAAGTACCACAAAGGAAGCACGAATGAAAAAATAAAACCAGGTTTTATATATATATATATATATATATATAGTTCTGTCGCGTAGTTTCAGTTCATAGCCTATCGTGACACAATAATCTAACCCTACAACCAAACAAGGACAAAGATTAGATTATTGTACCATGATAGTTCATGTCCCTAAACTATTTGACAACAGGTACAATACATAAACAAGCTCAGTTAGATAATCTGCCAATCATTTATACGGCTTACTAGATGGAGTCTAGGTTATCCCAAGGATATTATGCATATAGGAATCCTCAGATCGAACTAGGTACTAGCAGGGTTAGCCGAGCCATAAATAGCCGCATAGCATATTGTATTGCTCACCGTTCCCTCATAAGGCTACCGTGCTAAGATCGTAAGAACACATAGTATAGTATAATAGTCGGATATTTCCATCCACTAAAGAGAATTAAACAATATCCATGGGGACTAGCCTGCACACCCCAATTTTGATGACTGAAGGTGGCTAGTTAGGCTCGATCTCGAGATTCCATTCCCTCCCAATGCGCTACAAGTTTAGTTGCCTAGTTAATACTTTTATTAACTGGAATCATATGACATAGTCATATGGTATTCCCCTTATATGATGTACCATAGTACTGCCACGCTAGACCCAGATTCACTTGTCAATTTGCAGTTCAACTTGGATTCATCCCTGCGTGATGCAAAAATTAATAGATCCTAACCACGCTTGGTCATTAACTAACCCTTATGTCCATGCTGGAGATTAACTTATGTCATACGTCACGTAGCACATAGGTACACCACAATGTAAATATTTAATATAATCGTGTAGGAACACTTAGCACGTAGGAAAGCACAGTACGTAGTAAGTATATCAGCACGGATATAAGTGGTCGTGTCATGGCACATAAATGGGTCTAATACTCTTATGGTCATCAAAGTCACACATACATCCCATAAAGTCCAAAGGAAAATTCAATAAAACCAGTCCAATAAAGCGTGTACAAGGGGCCGCATGCGCGCATAAGGATCAAGGCCGCATGGGAATCAACTGCCACATAGAATCAGTTTTTGTATAGGTCTAGGCCGCAAATGATCAGTTGACGCATAGGAAGTCAGGTCGCATAGCCGCATCGCTCGTACGGTCTCATGGTCGATGACCGCAGAGGTCGGATGAGCTCAAGGCCGCATGACCGTATGAGTTCAGACCATATGGCCGTATGAGCTCAGACCACAGGCTGCATGGCCGCATGGGTCGCATGGTCGCATGGTCGCTGACCGCAGAGGTCGCATGAGATCAAGGTCGTATGACCGCATGAGTTCAGATCTCGTGGCCACAAGAGCTCATACCGCATGGCCGCATGAGTTCAGGCCACATGGCCGCATACGACTTCGTCTTCTCCAGGTAGCAGTTCGGCCATAGCGAGAACTCTAAAAAGCAAAATTTTGTTTCCTTTATAAAAAAATTATTTTAACTCTGAATTGAGTAAACTAAAAGCTAAAACGCTCGAAATAAAGTTCTTCATCCATCCCAAAAACTATTTTTTTGAAAATACTATGTTTTCGTAGATCAAAACCACCAAAAACTCAAGTAACCCATGAAAATCCTAAACTTAGAATGTAGATCTACTTAAATCCATCCATTAAAACCAAAATCCCAAGTACTAAAAGTGTTTAGAATCATCATGACCACATAATAGACTAATAGAATACAAACAAAAAGTAATAATAAAAAATCAAGAGATTTTTTCATGTAGTGCAAGGTATACTTGCCTAAATGAAGGAAGAAGAGGAAATTGAGAGAATGAGGGAAGAGAGAGAAAGATGTTGGATTTTATAGTTAGGGTTTGAGGATTAGACCATGGGTTCAAATCATGAATAAACTAACCTAATAATTAAACCATGGGTCTAATTGAACCAAAGAATAGGTCTAGTCTCTATGCATGCAACCTAATTAATCATGTAAGCAAGAAATACTCTAAGCAGGAAATAAATATATCCCAAAATATATATTTCGGGAATGGAGAGTGACACTAGCACAAATCCTAGAGTGCTTATAGGTGGAGGCAGCGGGCAGCCAGATGTACGACATTGCGCTGACATGGTTTCATACAGACCCGAGGATCGCAGCGCCAAGACAAACTTGAAAAGCTTTCAAAGAGCTTTTTAAGGAGAAGTTCTTTATAGATTTGTCTCTGAGTTCTCTAGAGAGACAATTCCTAGATCTCGTCCAGGGGAAATAACGGTAGACGACTATGTAGTAGAGTTCTACAGACTTGGCAGATTTATAGAGGGACAAAATTCTCTAGGAAAGGCCCAAAAGTTTTGAAAAGGTTTGATCAGGAAGATTAAATCTCTTACTAGAGGACAATGAACGGTAATATTTGGAGCTCAAATCCAAGAGGATGCGAGATACGTTAGGAGGAGCTAGTAGTAGTGCGGGTCCAGCAAACGACCCCACTTCCAGCTGTAGAGGACCTTCCAGCAGCAGAGACAGTAGTTTCATACACCATTTCAAGCACCGGTGCAGTAGGCATGCCAGGCCCCCTAACCAACACTGCAGGCCCCGCAGTGTACATACTGTAGGAAGATTTGACAGGCATGGGAGGTCTGCAGGAAGAGTCTTGGAGTGTGCCTCTACTGTGGAGAGCCATGCCACCAGTTGAGGGAGTGTATAGTGGCTTCATTTTAAGCAGGCCAGGAAGCAGCACCGGCACAGAGAGCACCAACAAGATAACTTACGGGACAGCAAAGGGAACCACCTTTTGCCGACCCTGTAGTATCATTTTGTCCAGCACCAGCAGCAGTAAAAAGGTTCACCACGAGGGTGTGCTTTCTCCATTGGCAATTGAGGAGGAGGAATTGGTCAGAGATTTGATATCAGGTTCAGTTCTTCTTGATTCTATTCCAGCTTATGCTTTGTTTGATTCTGGTGCTTCCCATTCTTTTATATCTGTATCTTTTTCTCTTAAGCATCGATTAGAGTTTGAACCTTTGGCTCGAACTTGCAAGATCACGTCTGGGGGAGGCATTATCCTGGTCAGTGATATTTGTAAGGATCAGAAAGTTATAATGTCTTGTCGGGAGTTGATCTCATTCCAGCTTACTCGTAATGCCACTTCCGAGCTACGACATTGTACTCGGGATGAATTGGTTGAGTAGGCACCATGCAAGTATAGATTATCGTGGAGGCAGAGTTTCGTTTCGACCGCTACGAGAGCCAGAGTTTGAGATCGCCATAGGAGTAGCAGATCAAAGAGAGAATGCCATCTGTGGAGTCATGGTGGAATAGAAGGAGTTGTAACATCCGTTGATAGTAGAGTTCATGGATATTTTTTCGAGGGATTTGCCAGTTTTGCCGCCAGATCGAGATATTGATTTCTCTATAGATTTGGTACCAGGTGTAGAGCCGATATCTCAGTACGTCTATAGAGTTAACAATAGCAAACTGGTATAGTTGAAGAATCAGGTCGATGAGTTGCACAATAGTAAAATTTAATTTAATAGCGACGGTCATTTTTCGTCACCAAAATATCGCTATTAACTATTAGCGACTACCCGACGACGATATTTAGACGAAAAATACCCGTCGGTAAATGCCACATCGATAAAAGATTTCATCGCCAATCAGTCAATTTTTTTACTATAAACTGACATAATTACGACGTTGATTTAGTTGACGTCTATGCGATATTTTAGCGACGGATTCATTAAGCGGCTCTTTAGCGATGTATATGCGACAATTATTTAGTTTATAATGACGTCTAGATAGCGACAGATTTGTGTCAAAAACAATATCGGTTTAGCGACATTCTAGCAATATTATTTATGTTCCTGATACTGAAGAAAGTCTGATACTCAAGTTGGCGACGGAATAACGATATTAATTACTGTCGGATGGAAGTTGCCTTTCTGTCGACATATGTTGATAATCAGTTGCCTAAGAATAGAAATTTACTTGGCGACGGTTGTATCCGTTGCTAGAGTATCGCAAGTACGTCGTAGGTAGCCGCTAAGTCGACGTATGTCCATCGCTAATGTGTACATAACAACAAAAAAACTTTTAAATATCAATATCCCAGCATGTTTGGTTTATATAAAACTTGTTAAACACTATCAATATATCAACCACCCAGCGTAACCCATTGTAGAATTTTTGTCCAATCGGACCTTCAATGACACAAATGCACACTGAAAACACACACGAGACATAATTCAGAAAAGAATATAATTAACATAATAAAATCAATCGCATATATGAACAACATCAACAAGTCCATGACCACAAGTTCAAATAAAATAATCAATGTACATGAACAATATCCATAAGTCCACGAGCACGACAACAAAATAAACAATATCCATAAGGCCGTAATTACTACAACACAAATAAATATCAAATATAAAAAAATTATTGATCTGGCGGTGCTCCCTGGTCATGCAAATATTCGAGGACGTCTGAAGGAATTTTATTCACTAATTCAGATGGTAGTGAACCTAACGCCTCCGGCAACAATAAACTTAGGAGTCTCATCCCTACGTTAGCTAATAGAATAGGGCCAGAAGCAGTAGTGGGAGGAGCAGAGGACGCCGGTGGTGGAGGTCTCATCAAGCTGTTGATTGACTCCTACATACCCACCACTGTGGCATGCAATGTATCACGACCCGCACCCAATGTAGGGATGCAAGTCGGAAACAACGCCCAGCCTATGCCGCAAAATCGGCGGTAGAACGTTGTCTGGATAATCTATATAGCATTATAATGAACCACCACCAATAATAATATAATCAATCACAGATCTAAGATGGAAACGAGCATGAATATGATAAAGAATAGAATAGTCACATACAACTCATGAGTCTAAAATAATAACATCAATGAGTCAGAAAGAATACTAAATAAATAAGCTGGAGACAAATCCAGTACGAAAGAATACTAAGAAGCTACTAAACCCAGGTCATCTGTCTCAGTTGGGTTAAGTCCCTCCTGAGCTAGGGTCTCTGACTCTAGTCCCACAACATCCTGAGGTCCATAATGTGTAGGGTACCACTCCTTAGTATCATCTGAGAAAATTATATCCAGTCAGGAAAGGAGCAGAGTACATCTCTAGCAGCAGTTCTAATCAATGATAAAAACTATGTAACAGTAAATATATGTGAATATACAAGATGCACAATAGATACAAGAGATATACAATAAGGAAATACTGGAATAAATACAATAATGAACAATATGACGAGATTCGGATATACCAATCCGTGTAACCATCGTGTCAAGAGAACAAGGATATCTATACTAGATACAATGAACATAGAGGATATCATAAATGAGAAACTATCAGAGAATATACTCGCCTGAAGTCTGGTAAATAGTCTCACAGATGTCTAATACGGTATCCCAAAGACCTAGATATGGAATATAACATCAATACAAGGTTTTGGAAAGAAAATAACTTAAACAGGTCAACAACTAGGTCAATATGTCAATTCTAAGTCAAAAGTCAAACTAGGTCAACTCTAAGTCAAACCGGTCAAACTATGGTCAAACTATAGTCAACAATGGTCAAACTACCTATTTTTAGGTTGCATGAGTCTATCTCAAAGATATTGGGTTCAAACACTAAGAATCTAGGTCATACTAGCTACATCTTAGAATGCTAGGATACGGTATCCCAGGATACGTAAAACAAAAGATAAAGCATCACATATACATATCAACAATATTAAATATATAAAATTCTAATTACAAATGCTAAATGGATACCTTGGTTTCGATCCAACTTGGTATCGCAACACTAAATCTCAAACTTGATACCTAAACCCAATACCTTGGGTGTCCCCAAATACCTTGATACTTACCTTGGTATTTCAAGGTAGTTGTCAAGACTACAATATAAAACAAGCTACCCATAAACTATATACTAACAACTAACTATTATGAATATAGTATAATAAACATAATTACTAATTAGGAATATATATACATATATACTAATACCATATATATACATATATATATATATCTATTATAAATAAATACTTAATATCTATACTAAACCGCAGAACTGTAGCTAAAGACCCTTAATGTTGTCGCTAAAAAGTTGTTGATACCGCTCATGCCGCTGCTGTCACTGCTGCTTTCACGACGGTTTCCTGCTGCTGTTGCTGCTGCTGCTGTTGTTGATTGCTGCTGCTGCCGTCGCTATTGTTGTCGCTGTTGCCATTGCTGTTGCTGTTTGTTGCCATTGTTGTTGCTATTTTGTGACGCTGAACTGTCACCAAAGTTGCTGTCCCCTCTCTTATATATAACACAATATATATATATATATATATATATATACTAATATATTTAACTGCAACTTATATAACTATGTATACATACATACACCTCCACATACATATATATATACAGAATAAATACATATAACATAACATACACATATATAGTATCATATATATATTACTTCACACATATATATATATATATATATATATACACACACACACAATACATTATAAAAATACTACTACATTTAAAAACTAATACATATGTAGAGAATTAGCTACACAATATATAACACATAGATATATAGATTTATGACACACTAATACAGAAATATATATACACAACAATATATATATACATACATATAATTACACATCACCAAGACTAAGAACAATAGAGAAATAGATCTAGAAATAAATTGCACAACACATGGAGCGTATTCCACCCGTATTCTACTAGATCTAGGATACGCTTGAGACACGAGTCCACCACATATCCAAACGTACCGCGAAGAACACGAGCAATTCTAAGATATTATTTATGAACAATACGAAGAGTCAAATACAAATCTATGTGTCCGTGTCAAAATATGACATGCACAAAGTCCCGTGTCGGAGAAAAAACTCCCAAATCAACACGCATCACCATATTATTGGGATACGACCTAAACGTACCCAATTTTGGACATAAAACTAGCTCCAAACACACAAGCATATGCCAAATTGATCTATAGGATCAATTGACACACACAACAAATATCAATCTCGGAATTCCTCCAAAATTGACACAAAAAACAATATAACTTTCTCAATATGCCTCCTATGAACATAAAATCAAATCCTATGGGTAGCCTATGCATATGAGTTGATTTCTCATGGTTAAATCTTAGATTTAGAACCTAAATTAAGGGAAAAAACTGATTGTACCGATTGGGAGATGGATTCCTAATAAAATCTCCAAATGTGATAAAATTAGCCTCCAACTTGTATATCCTTGCTCCTCTTTGTAGATCCTTGCTTCCTCCTTCTAGATCCTTGCTCCACTAGCCTCCAATGGTGATTTAGGAAGGAATTGGGATGAAATTTTGGTAGGGAATTGATGTGGAATGAAGAAATTTGGTTGAGGAAAATTTTAGATCTAGTTTTCAAATGAAAAGAGGAGAGAGAAACTTCCTCCCCTCTTCTAAATAGGCCGGCCCCTCTACCCCTTACTCAAGCTTCTATGTAATATCCATTATACCCCTTGGGGCCTCTCATGACAAAATAATTAAGGAGAAAAGCTTCTAGTCTAATGGTTTAATTAAATTAATCATCCTCCTAATTCTTGGGCTTTCTAGTTAGGCTCAATTCTAACAAGTAATACATGTTGGTCCATGAGTCTAAACTAAACTAGTTAAGTCTACTAACATAAATCCAAAATAAATAACTAACATCTAACAACAATTAAATAATACAACAAATAATTATTTAACATGCACAATATTTAACTAATTATGAATTTACTAAAATATCCTTTCCTAGAAAATATGGTAGTGACAAGTCTACCCACCTTAAAATAATTTTGTCCTCGAAATTCCAAGACGAAAACTACCCCCAGAAAATAACAAAACAAAAGAACAGAACATAACAAAAGAAGAAAACTAAAGAACAGAACTAATTATGAAAGAACATACCTCAAGGCACAAACAAATATGGATAACGCTCTCGCATTTCATCCTCTCTCTCCCAGGTAGACTCCCCCGGAGAGTGATGCCTCCATACGACGCGTACCAAAGGAATAGTCTGGTTCCTCAGCCCCTTCTCTCTGATCCAGAATCTCAACTGGTTGCTCTAGATAGCTAAGAGTAGGGCCCACCTCTATCTCCGAGTAATCCAATACATGACTAGGATCTGCCACATAAAGTCTCAACTGTGACACATGAAACACGTTGTGCACTCCCTCCAATGCAGGTGGCAAGTCTAGTCTATAAGCAACTGCACCGACCCAAATGGAGATAGTCCTCCCAAGAACACCCAAAATCTAGTACACAAGTGCGCAACATATCCTCGAGATTCTGAATAGTCCTCTCTGACTGCCCATCTATCTAGGGATGAAATAAAGTACTGAACTTGAGCTGAGTACCCAAACTCTCCTACAAACTCCTCCAAAATTGAGAAGTGAAATGACTATCCCGATCCGAGGCTATGCTGACAGGAACTCCATGTATCTTGACAATCTGCCTCACCTATCTCTCTGCCAGCTTCTCCCTAAATAAACCCACCTTGAAAGAGAAAAAGTGGGACGACTTGGTCAATCTATCAACGATGACTCAAATTGCGTCTTTCTCTCCTGGAGATCGTAGAAGTCCGGACACATAATCCATAGTAATGTGCTCCCACTTCTACTCTAGAATGGATAATGGCTACAGTAAATTTCCTGGCCTCTGCCTCTCGGCTTTCACCTGCTGGCACACTAAGCATCTGGATACAAACTGTGCCACTTCCCTCTTCATGCCATACCACCACACACTCGCTCGTATATCCTGATACATCTTGTTGGCACCTGGATGCATGGAATACTGAGAGCGATGCACTTCCTGCAATACCTCCTCACGCAGCTCCCTACTAGGCATACACAATCTAACTCCATGCCGCAAAGAACCATCCCCGACAATGGTGAACTCATTCTCCAATCATGCTCTTACGTGAGCTCTGATGCTCTTCAGAGATACATCCTCATACTGGGCCGCCTTGATCCTGTCCATCAAATCTGAATGTATCTGTAATTCCTAAATTCGCATAGACAAACCAGGAACTATCACCTCAATGCCCAAGCTCTGTAAGTCCTCCAACAAATATCGATCCAACGTCAAGACATAGCTATCGGATACCTACTAAAAGCATCAAAAACTACATTAGCTTTTCCAGGATGATACTACAAAGATATATCAAAATTCTTCATTAGTTCCAACTACCGATGCTACCTCATGTTCAACTCCTTCTGCGTGAAAACGTACATCAAGATCTCATGGTCTGTGAAGATCTTCACACGTTATCCATATAAATAGTATTTCCATAACTTCAAGGCGAAGATGACTACTGCCAACTCCAAATCATGGGTAGGATAGTTCTTCTCATGAGGACGTAATTGCCTGAATGCATAGGCAAGCACTTTCCCATTCTGCTAAAGAACACAACCCAAACCTTTCTTCGATACATCACAATAAATAGTGAAACCTCCAGACCCTGACGGTAACGTCAAAATAGGAGTAGACGTCAACCACTTCTTTAATTCCTCAAAAGCAGCCTAGCAATCCTCCGTCTAAACAAACTCTACATCCTTCCTGGTGAGTCTAGTCATCGGTTCGGTAATCCTCAAAAAATCTTGCACAAACTTCCTGTAGTAGCCTGCCAATCCCAAGTAACTCCTAATCTTTGCTACCGAACTCGGGGTCTTCAAATATTCCACTGCTACGATCTTCTTCGGATCCACTAAAATACTATCACAGTCACAACATGCACCAAGAACTCTACCTTGTCCAGAAAGAACTCACACTTGGACAGCTTTCCATACAGCTTCTCCTTCCTTAGCACCTCCAACACAATCTACAAATGCTCCTCATGCTCCTCTGGTATCTTTGAGTATATGAGTATGTCGTCGATGAACACCACCACAAACTTTTCAAGGTACTGATGGAATACCTTGTTCATCAAGTTCATAAATATCCCGGTGCATTAGTCAACCAAACGGCATCACCATAAACTCGTACTAACCATACTGAGTTCTAAACGCAGTATTCGGTATGTCCTCCGGCTTCACCTTCACCTAGTGGTAGCCTGATCTCAAATCTATCTTAGAAAACATCTTGGCACCACTCAACTGATCGAACAGATCATCAATCCGTGGCAAAGGGTACTTATTCTCGATAGTAAGATTATTAAAGCCCTGTAATCAATGCACATGTGTACCGATCTATCCTTCTTCAGTACAAATAATACCAGGGCTCCCCACGGTGAAGAACTCGATCTGATAAACCCCTTATCCTATAATTCGTCCATCTCCTTCTTCAGCTCGACCAGCTCGTTGTTGTTTACTCTATAGACATATTGCGATATTGGTTCTGCACCTGGCACCAAGCTCTACGGCTCCTCTAGCAAACTCGAACTCTGGCTCTCCCGACGGACCAAACAAAACTCTACCCCCTCTACAATCTATACTAGCACGGTGCCTACTCAACCAATCCATCCCGAGTACAATGTCGTAACTCGAATATGGCATTACAAGTAGACACGCACTCAACACCCGGCCTCCTAGAGTAACTCTCCGATCTTTGCAAATATCATTAACCAGGATAATGCCTCCCCCGGTCATGATCTTATAAGTCCTAAGCAAAGACTCAGCTACCAAACCATGCTTCAGAGCAAAAGAAACAGATACAAAACTATAGAAAGCACCACTATCAAACAAGGCTAAAGCTGGAATGGAATCAAGAAGAATAAAACCTGCGATGACATCGCCGGTGGGTTCATCCTCCTCGACGGTCATAGCAAACGCTCATCCCTGACGTGCACCTCCCTGCTGTTGATGCTGGACATAACGCTGTTGTTGTGTCAGAAGCGGTCACCTCGGCTGTACTACAGGTGGTCTCGTATATGCCCTTAGAGCTGAAGCTGCTCCCTGAACTGCACGACGAGGATTGGAAGGACACTCCCTTAGCTGATGCCCTTTAGTACCATAATACAAACAAACTCCCAACCTCCTCCTGCAAACTTCCCAGATATGATCGGGCTTCTTGCAGTAGGGGCAGAAAGCTTGCTGTAACTATCTCTGCTGCTGTCGTGCCTGGTGAAACGGTGCCCGAGCTTGCTGTAACTGTCTGGTGCTACTGTGCCTGTTGGAAAGGCCTGTACTGGAAATGAGGATGTTAGGCAGATACTGCACTACTGTTGGCCTCCAGAAAAGAATTATGGTTTCTCTTGGGCTTCAAACCCAACTCCCGCTCAACCTTGCGTGCCTCCACAAGTATCTACGAGTATGTCTCATAAAAAGATGGAATGAGGATCTTTACTTCCCAGTTTAGACCCACACGAAAATGAATAGCCCAAACCTCCGGCTCTCTCCCCAAATACTCTGTAAATCGGCTCAACCTGTCGAACTCCGCAGTGTACTCCTCCACAGACATGCTCCCCTGAATGAGGCTCTCAAACTGCCTCCCCAAGTCTAGCTTGTCTGCCTGAGCGAAGAACTTCTTCTTGAAGAGGTCCTTGAATACCTCCCAAGACTGTCCTGTGTCAATAAGAATCAGCTCATTCCTGAACCAAGTACGGGCGACATCGAACAGTTGAAGTCCTACGTCCTCAACCTTTAGATCTTCAGAAAGACGGGATACCCTCATAAGATGCTCAATGTCCTCGAGCCAATCATCAACATAGATGATATCCTCCGTACCCTTGACGACCCTAGGCTCCAGCTTCTTGAAGTCCTGAATGTTGCCTGGCCAAAGCTGAGCAACCTGAGGAGCAACCGGCTGTTGGATCAAAACTCCTCTCTCTACTACGGCACAAGCAAGCTGATGAGCACTCTCGATGCCCTGCCATAAAATATTGGTCTGCCTCTGATGTGCCTCAGACTGAGCCTCTGTGCCTCGAGCATCTCACAAAATAGTATAAAAATCTATGTTGCCTCTGCTGGCACGGAAGGTGGAGGTGGAAGCCCCTCAGATACAGCTGGTCCAGTCCTCTGAGTAGGTGTGGATCTCCGAAAGCAGCTGACACTCCAATCACCAAAGAAGTGACTGGTGCAGGCCCTCGGGATATCGCAGACCTCTCAGAAGCTGCTATCCCCTGCTGCGATCTAGTCTTAGGCGGCTTCCTGAGACAAAGCGAAAGAAAGAATCAATATGGCACATGATGTAAGACACTCCAGAAAAGGACAGTTTAAAAATCAAGTATCAAAATCAAGGAAGAATAGTTGAATGAATCAAAGGAGTTTTTCTAAGATGTGATTGAGTATTCTCAGCCTATAGCCTACATCCTATATCCTTAAACAAGCTCGTAATAGCACTCAAATAAGAGCACAACTACGAATCGCACTAATTGCGACTTCAAAGAATGAGCCTCCGAGGACCTGCATGGGCTACTACAAAAAATGTGTCACGACCCGCACCCGATGTAGGGATGCAAGTCGGGAACAACGCCCAGCCTATGCTACAGAATCGGCGGTAGAACATTGTCTGGGTAATCTATCTAGCATTATAATGAACCACCAACAATAACAATATACTCAATCACAGATCTAAGATGGAAACAAGCACGAATATGATAAAGAATAGAATTGTCACATACAACTCATGAGTCTAAAATAATAACATTAATGAGCCTGAAAGAATACTAAACAAATAAGCTGGAGACAAATCCAGTATGAAAGAATACTAAGAAGCTACTAAACCCAGGTCATTTGTCTCAGTTGAGATAAGTTCCTCCTGAGCCAGGGTCCCTGACTCTAATCCCATAACATCCTGAGGTCCATAATGTGTAGGGTACCACTCCTCAGTATCATTTTGGAAAAATATATCCAGTTAAGAACAGTAAATATATGTGAATATAAAAGATACACAATAGATACAATAGATATACAATAAGAAAATACTAGAATAAATACAATAATAAACAATATAACAATGAACAAGAATACTAATGACTAAGTGTGTGAATACTAGCTTTAACATATGATCGGCTTGGAAATATGAAACAAGATTTATGGCCTGGCTAATCAGACGTGCGGTGTATGATTAACACTATTCAAGAGCAAGACTTGATACAAGGAGGGTATGATCACATATCTACACTAAAATACTCTCCATCCTTGACTGATATAATAGTTCCAACCATGGTACGCTATGATACAAGATTCCCCAAGAAGATAGCTAGTCTTCCCGAGAATTAGTGTATGTACATGTACAAGATAATCAATCAAACAAGGCTTACATAAGATACACCATATACCAAGGAATAACATCTCATGACGAGATCTGAATATACCAATCCGTATAATCATCATGTCATGAGAACAAGGATATCTACACTAGATACAATGAACATAGAGGATATCATAAATGAGAAACTATCAGAGAATGTAGTCGCCTGAAGTCCGGTTAATAGTCTCACAGATGTCTGATACGGTGTCTCGAAGACCTAGATATAGAATATAACATCAATACAAGGCTTTGGAAAAAAATAAGTTAAACTGGTCAACAACTACGTCAAGAAGTCAATTCTAAGTCAAAAGTCAAACTAGGTCAACTATAAGTCAAACCGGTCAAACTATGGTCAAATTATGGTCAACTATGGTCGAATTATCTATTTCTAGATTGTATGAGTCTATCTCAAAGATATTGGGTTCAAACACTAAGAATCTAGGTCATACTAGCTACATCTTAGAATGCTAGGATACCGTATCTCAGGATACGTAAAACAAAAGATAAAATATCACATATATATATCAACAATATTAAATATATAAAATTCTAATTACAAATACTAAATGGATACCTTGGTTTTGAACCAACTTGGTATCGTAGCACTAAATCTAAAACTTGATACCCAAACCCAATACCTTGGGTATCCCCAAATACCTTGATACTTACCTTGGTATCTCAAGGTAGTTGTCAAGACTACAATATAATACTAACTACCCATAAAATATATACTAACAACTAACTATTACAAATATAGTATAATAAGCATAATTACCAATTAGGAATATATATACATATATATATATATATATATATATATATATATATATATATATATATATATATATATATATATATACTAAACTGCATAACTTTCGCTAAAGACCCTGGTTGTTGTTGCTGAAAAGCTGCTGATACCGCTGATACCGCTACTGTCACTGCTGCTTTCGCGAAGGTTTCCTGCTGTTGTTGCTAATGCTGTTGCTGCTGCTGCTGTGGAAGCTGCTGCTGTTGCTGATTGTTGCTATTATTGTTGCTATTGCTTTCATTATTGATATTAATGGTGTTTGTTTGTTGCCATTGCTGGTGCTGTTTTGTGATGCTGAATTGTCACCAAAGCTGTTGTCCCCTCTCTCATCCTCTTATATATATAACACAATATATATATATATATATATATATATATATATATATACATATATATGTACACAATAAATACATATAACATAACAAACACATATATAGTATCATATATATATAAATTTACATATACGTACACATATATATATATATATATATACACACACACACACACACACACAATACATATATAAAAATACTACTACATTTAAAAACTAATACATATGTAGAGAATTAGCTATACAATATATAACACATAGATATATAGATCTATGACATACTAATACATAAATATATATATACACAACAATATATATATATATATATATATATATATATATATATATATATATATATATATATATATATATATATATATATATATATATATATATATATATATATATATAATTACACATCACCAAGACTCAGAACAATAGAGAATAAATTGCACAACACATGGAGCGTATCACACCCGTATCCTACTAGATCTAGGATACGCTTGTGACACAAGTCCACCACACATCCAAACGTACCCCGAAAGACACGAGCAAGTCTAAGATATTATTTATGAATAATACGAAAAGTCAAACACAAATTTACGTGTCCGTGTCAAAATATGACCTGCAAAGTTCCGTGTCGGAGGAAAAACCCCCAAATCAACATGTATCACCAAATTATTGGGATACGATCTATACGTAGCAAATTGTTGATATGATACTATCCCCAAACACACAAGTATATGTCAAATTGATTCATAGGACCAATTGACACACAATAAATGTTAATCTCGGAATTCCTCCAAAATTGACACAAAAAGTACTATAACTTTCTCAATAGGCCTCCTATGAACACAAAACCAAATCCTATGGGTAGCCTATGCATATGGGTTAATTTTTCATGATTAAATCTCAGATTTAGAACCTAAATTAAGGGGGAAAAAACTAAATTGTATCTATTGGAAGATGGATTCCCAATGAAATCTCCAAATATGATAAATTTAGCCTCTAACTTGTAGATCATTGCTCCTCTTTATAGATCCTTGCTTCCTCCTTCTAGATCCTTGCTCCACAAGCCTCCAATGGTGATTTGGAAAGGAATTGGGATAAAATTTTGGTTGGAAAATGATGTGGAATGCAGGAATTTGTTTGAGAGAGATTCTAGATCTAGTTTTCAAATAAAAAAAGGAGAGAGAAACTTTCCTCCTCTTCTAAATAGGCCGACCCCCTCTACCCCTTCCTCAAGCGACTATGTAAAATCTATTATACCCCTTGGGGCCTCTCATAAAGAAATAAGTAAGGAAGAAAGCTTCTAGTCTAATGGTTTAATTAAATTAATCATTCTCCTAATCCTGGGCTTTCTAGTTGAGCTCAATTCTAACAATTAATACATGTTGGTCCATGAGTCTAAACTAAACTAGTTATGTCACTAACACAAGTCCAAAATAAATAAATAACATCTAACAATAATTAAATAATAATAAAAAATTATTTAACATGCACAATATGTAATTAATTATAAATTTACTAAAATACCCTTTTCTAGAAAATGTGGTAGTGACATAATGTGGTCATCTTAACGAGTTGCTCTATCCTATCAGGTTGTGCCGCAGTAGAAGATACCGGCGGTAAAGGTCTTGAGTATACTGACATCTGCGACACCAATGTTCTTCTGATCTGCAATGGAAGAGGACGTTGTGGCCGGCGAAGACTCTGCGACACTCTCTTCCACCCCATCCTGAGTGGCCCGAGAGGTGCTCTCAGTCTGCAGAGACTAGAATGCAGCCTATCCTATGACCCGTATTTTATTTTCTAATGGACTACTAACTTATAATATAACTTTTAATACCTCATATTATTCTAACTTATAATATAAATTAAAATACTTATGGTAGTCTCGTTGGCATTCTCGTCCAGGTAGCTCCCGTCCTTCCTTCTCTTGTGCGTATACTCAAAAATATCGGCAAAACTGATACTAGAGGGATCTTCCCCCTCCTTCTCCAGCTTCTTCGCATGTGTACGAAATATTAAGAAAATATATTAGCTTGAAAATTAATGTTATTTAACTATATAATGAAAATATTTAAGCACTTCTTGTTATCTTACCAGGTTTTGATGGTGCATAGCGATCGGGATCGGTCCACCAGTATGCAGACTCCCTTGAGATTGCACCTTCTTTCCTTGCTCGGACTTCTTCTTGAACTCAGGAGTATCGAGCTCCTTATGTATCTTCTCCCAAAAATCATCACGGATACAGGGTTTCTTGCCCTTTCCAACATTTACCCTTTCTTGCAAATCATCCTTCGCATCCCACATCTTCTTGCTTCAGGCACCGCGATATGTCTTTTTGATCTCCGCATCGTGATGCTCGAGCCCCCAGTAGATTTTCTGACATACAAATTCAATTAACAATTAATATAAATAGATTAAAAAATAATTAATAAATAGAATAACAGAAAAGATCGCATATACCTTCATCTGGTCAAGCCATATATACTGCATGTCGGCGACATATCAGAGAATCTAAGGTAGGGGCCGTGGTAGTTCCACCAAATAATTTCCCCAAGTGCTGGAGTAGCACTATAGAGAAAAAACTAACAAGGAAATAACAACAGATTATTTAGTTGAATAAATAAATAAAATATATGAAATTAACTGCATCAGATGAAATATATAAATTTACTTACAGCTCTTTGGTCACGGGCCAAAGCTCCTTTCTGAACTGTCCCTCCGATCTCTCTGGTTGTATCGGAGGACCACCTGGTCGGGGGATATACCGACCACTAGAATCATACTCTAAGTCCGGATACTCCAGGGCCCATTGTACAGCTGTCAGAGTATCTGGTGGACGAATTGACGATGGGGCTGCCAGAATCTGCATCAGATGATAACAGTGGCATAGATGCCGATGATGGAGCACCGGAGATGTATGCGACAAATGGCAGATTGTATGTGCCTATAGCCGATGGCAGATTGGAGGTGCTTGCGATCGATGAGGGGGTATCAAGATCATGTGTGTAACCTCCGATTTCCAATTTCCAAAATAATTAGATTTTTATTTATTTTAAAATATCAAGTTTATAAAATAATTCTCCTTAAAAATTAATATTTTATTTTGAACGATGTTTGATTGTAGAAGGTAATTTAAAAATCTTTTATAAAAAAAAAAAATCATTTTTCTAAATGTCGATGTATTACAAAATAAATAAATAAATAATAATATATTTTTCTAGTTTCAAATGTTTATTGGCTTGAAATAATAAAATTATTTCTTGATGAAATTATGATAGGACTAGTTGTTTTCATAATAAAAATTTCATATCCATTTTGGAATAGTAAATAAACAAATTACATATTTTCTAGGGTTTTGCAAAATGAAGTTAATTCGTAGCTAATTTAATCAGTCAGCCTTTGAAAGCCTCTTAAAAACATTTTCTTAAATTTCTTTTCTATTTAAATTTACCAGTTTACTGTCTCCCCTTTTTGCACCCTCATTTTTCCCACGTGTAAAACCCGTTTAATTAATTCTGGACCATTCATCATTGGGCCAACCCGCAACCCTTTATCCCACACCCTTTCTCCCTATTTAAGTTCTCATCATCACCTCCCTAGAAACCCTAATTTTCATTTATTAGCTAGCCCCCACATTTTTTCCCACCAGCCAACAGCCACCGCCATTTTGTGTGCTCGTGTCCGTGTGTCCAGCATCCGTGTCAGCCGTGATGGCCTCGGGTCCGACCCCGGGTGTCCCACCATATCCATTTCTTTTCCTGTGTCCAGATTTACAGTTTACAACCAGCTTTTCCGTGTCCGACACATCCGGACACATCCACATCCTCCAGTTACAACAGCATCTCCGTGTCCGGCAAACCCGGACACGTCCACAGTAAAGCACCCTCGTGTCCAGACCGGACACGCACCCAAACCCCGACACAGAACCTAACCCTAACCCAGATCCCGCTGCCGCCGGCGACGGAGTCCTCCTCGTCGTCGTCGAACGCCGGTGGCCGCCTGCAACCGCCCCCTCGATCCAAGCGCAGCCGTCCTCGAGCGCCGAGCCCGCCTCCTCGAGCGTCGAACGTCGCCGTCTCGAGCCGAGTGCGACCGCCCTGCTCCGGCGGGACTCCTCTGCCGCCGCCGCTGGATTCGAACGCTGCCGTCGCTGGATTCGAACGCTGCCGCCGCTGGAATCGAACGCCGCCGCCGCTGTCGACGATCCCGCCAGAGATGAACGCCGACGCCTTGCCGGCCAACCCCGGCGAGACCGCCCCCGCGTCGACGGAAAACCCTAGGTGAGCCTCTCTTCTTCCCTCTTTTTCCCCTTTCCTTTCTTCGAATTTAGAGACAGAGGTTCTGTTTAGTTTATAATTAGGTTAGATAATTAACATTAATCAATAATTAATCATTAGTTAATTTAATATAGTTTAGTCTAATTAATTATCAATTTATCAGTAGTTAATTAATGTATTGTAATTAGTTCCAGTAATAATAAATAGTTAATGAATATGAAATAGTTAATTTCATTGTAATTAGTTTAAATTAATATATAGTTAATTTATAATTAGTTTAATTAAATTATAAAATCAATTTAGTATATATAATTAGTTATTGGTATGTAATTAGTTTATAATTTCATATAATTAGTTAGTAATATATATAATATGTAATTAGTTATCTTATTTAATTAATTTATTAATGTAATTAGTTAGTAATTTCATGTATTAGTTTAGTTTAGTATATAATCAGTAGTAATTTGTGTTAGTTCTTAATTGGTAATTAATTCCTTATCAGTTAATTAAATTATAAATTTGTTAATTATTCTTAACCAGTAGATTAATTAATCAGTTAGCTTATATATAATTAGCTAGTAGTTATATATTGGTTTAGTTAGTAGTTAATTATAATCAGTAGTTGATTAAATTATTAACCAGAAATTAATTATTAATCAGTTAATAATTATTTATTAGTTTAGTATTTCATAATTAGTTAAGTTATATTTAAATAGTTTCGTTTTATTCAGTTAGTAAAATATAAGGATTTTGGTTGCGTTAACAAAAATAATAATTTTGGGTTATATTATTATTAAGAAATAATTTCAATAATAAAAACTTAGTTCAAAATTGTTTATTTGGGGCTGGTGACCAATTCTACTGTAGATATAAATTTATTGGCTTTTACGTAAATTCTAAAATTTTATATAGTATAATTCTTATTTTTGGTATAAAAATATATTGGTAATATACATATTAATTTAATACGTATTTTGGTTTATATATATATAAATATAATCTGGTGTATTTACCTGTATAAAATATATGTAAATTGGTATATGTATATTTATGTATTTGTAAACCTACTTAGCATATTTTTATAGTTATAAAATTTATATATATGGCAACTATATTGTTCAACCTATATATATATATTATACATGAGTTAAATGATATATATATATATTGTAAATACATTTAAATTGGTGCATGTATAAATATTGTAAGTGTAATAAGTGTAATGTATATTATATACGTGTCCCTACTAGATGACCCTAGTTGACTAGTGCCCTGCCTGACATGGCCCTGAGACCAGTATTTTTGACTGTGTTAGTGTAGCATCTGATGCGAATGTGGTTTGCTTGTGTTATGTTTATAGGACTGTTGGTTTACCCAGGGGATACTCTGGAATAGGACATTGGTTTACCAGCTAAGGACCCAAGGCAAGTACATTCTCTGATTAGTTTCTAATTTATGATATCTCCTATGTTCACTGTATCTAGTGTAAATATCCATGTTCCCGACACATTGGTTACACGGATTGGTATACACGGATCTCGTCATGAGATGTTATTCCTTATTCATGGTGTAGCTTGTACGAGACTTGTTTTCCTTGTTATCTTGTGCATGTACAGACACTGATTCCCGGGGAGATTTGCTACCTTCCTAGGGAATCCCGTGCCATAGCGTACCATGATTGGATCTACTATACCAGTCGGGGGTTTGGGGAGTATTTTAGTGTAGATATGTGATCATACCCAACTATCCATGCATCATAGCTCACCCCACATCTCACGTCGGGTGCGGCCTGACCATCTCCATGCCTCATAGCTGTTACGTGTGATTAGCCTGACCTCTCCCTGCATCATAGCTAACCAACGGTTAGCCTGACCTTCCATGAATCATAGCTAATCACATGTAACCAGCCTGATCAAGTTCCCAAGCCGATCACATGTTAAAGCTAGTACTCACACACTTAGTCATAGAATTCTTGCTCATGGACATATTGTTTCTTTTCCTGCGTTTACTTACAGTATTTTCCAGTATTTCTTTCATTATACATTTCTCGTACCTATACATGCATCTGGTATGTTTCCATCTAGAACTGCTACATAGTTTATGTCATTTATATAGAACTGCTATTTAGAGATGTACTTTGCTCCTTCCTGACTGGAAAATATTTTTCCAGACTGTGACATTAGTAGACTGGTTTCTGACACTTGGGGATTGGAAGTTAAGGATTGCAGGTATGTTATGTTATCATTAGACTTGTGCTGTATTCTTTTATTTCTTCATTTCCTATCGTGCTGTAGTTGTGATTGAGTATTTCTAGATTTATTTTAGTGTTATCCGTGTCTCCTTATGGAGTTGGATACTAGTGGGAGATTATCTAGATAGCACTTGACCTAGACAGCGTTCTACCGCCGATGCTGCGGCGTAGGCTGGACGTACCCACGCTCTCGTGCCCTTATACCGGGTGCGGGTCGTGACACGTTTAGTGGTGGCCCATGCAGGTCAGACTTCGCTAGTTGTGCGATGTCGTGGTAGTGCGACGTCTTAGTTGTACTACTGCGTACCTGCTATAGAATATAGGACATAGGATACTAGGATGAGAGAGGATACTCAATCACAAATTCTTGAAAGATTTCCTGGGATGACCCCATGAGAATCTTATTTTCAATTTAAATCTTTCCTTGTTTTCCGTCCGCTCTCGCTTGTTGTCACTGAACTTGATTCTTGTTGAGCAGTTATTAAATTAAAATCTTGGTATCATTGTTGAGTTTGATTCTTGTTGACCAGTTGTTAACTTTAATTCCTGGTATCGTTGTTGAATTGATTTCATATCGAGATGAATTTTACGGGCTAAAATTTACGGTATCATCTGATGACATATATTGATGAGGACAGTGAGAAAGGTAAAACGTCTACTTTGATTATGGAACCTAGAGTTTATTGCAGCCATATTAGCTGTCGTGACGAGAACGTAGGAACCTGACTTGGATGTACATACTGTAGTTATGAAACTTAGGGTCTCTCGCAGCCATACCGGTTGGCGTGGCGAGGATTCTAGATGACATGATTATAGAGTTGCATACCTTAGTTACGGAACCTGTCGGTTATCGCACCTATGCTTACTGGCGTGGCGAGGATTCTGAGTGTCATGATTTTAGACAGACGTGTATGATTATCAGGTTGTATCCTAAATTGGTTCTTAAAATATCATCTCAAGACTTATCTATTTCTGTTATTCCAGGACTTTGTTCCACCACTTCTTTCTTTACTAACAGTAAAGATACCTTCTGTCCTCAATTCAGTCTTTGAGCTCCTATTCCTTGAGGATTTCTTGTTAAGCATGGCAATTAGTGGCTTGTGATTTTGTTTGTGTCTTGTATTAGTATTGACTGTGTTGCTAGTGATTTGTAAGTGTTTCTTAGTTGGGCATGTGAGCAGTAGGCTTTAACCTAGAATTAACCCATAGCATATACCTTGTAACAATGGTTCTAGGATAAGGTCATTAGAGACTAAGAGTTAAGGAGAGTATAGAGTATCAGTGATAGTTCTCAGAGTTAGTATCAGAGCCAATTACTCGTCCTGGATAATCATGATTCTGTAATTGAGTGATCTATGTAAACGATTAAGTATCCGGGAATTGTGTTAAGGATTTATGGAGCATGATGTCCAATTTGATGATTGATATCGGAAATGTTAAAGGTAAAGAAATGTATATGTATAAAGGGTTTAATGAGATGTCATAAGTAGAGAAATATCAGGATTAGTAATGGGAGTTGTGAAGCGTATCACGGATTAGTTTAATAGGCTTTAAAGGATTGAAGGAAATACATATACAACCATCGAGAGGAGGAACCATACACATACCCATGAGAGTAAAGAAACATGAGTGTTATAGAGGATACAGGTGATCATGAGTCTAATGAGCTCGATGAGATAATCCATTAATGCAGTTAGCGATATAATACCAAGAGTGCTAATGATTCTATATCGAGGATTAGTCAAGGATGACGTTAATAACAGTAAGCACTCTGTGTGTTGATAATTAGATGATATACCAATTGACATAAATTGAAATCATGAAAGAAAATACAGTTGATGATGACTTTGATCATTGGAGGTAATAGTGCAAGTGATTCGGGCAGTACAATTTAGTACACAATTACAGACACTAGATACATTGAGTGCACCTTGAGCATCAGAGACCGTGAGCACTGATATGTATATTGTGGAGTTATAAATTAAAAGGTGGAAATAAGATTTTATTTTTTGAATGATTGAGGAGTTGAGATTATGTCATTAAATTTTTGAAGATTTCAAATATGAATTCAATAAACATGGTTAGGGCTACAAAGATTTTAGAAGTGATTAAATTTTATTTCGATGTGAAGTATCTAATTATGAGGAGGTATATGCATTTTATTTTAAGTTGATCGGGAAGTTAAACCTTGACGATTATTTTGAGGATTAATTCTTGGTAGATGAGAGATATGAATATTAATATATGATTAGTTGATATGGGTACCAGTGTACATGAATAGGAATTTGCTAGTGTGCTAGAGTTAAGTGTTTGTTAGAGATAGTAGACACTACAAGTAATATGTTAACATTATCCTTCTTCTTTCCTAATGTTCCTTCTCTTTCGCCTTTCGATTGATTGATTGATTTTCCTAGTACTGTGGTTCACATGCATGATTTTCTTGTTAGAATATAACTAGTAGTACCCCTAACAGAGACTGAAATACCATGACAAAAGGCACATGACCTATATTTTTCTTAAATTGCATGGCTGTAAGTAGAATTTTCTTAAACCATGATCATTTGAGTTTTGACCATAGCAAGGATCTATGACAAGGGTATGACCGACAAAAAGAGACAAGAGGATTGAATTTGTGGATAAGCATTAATTTAACTAAAAAGTTAAGGCGTTAATAAAAGAATTGACGGATCATTAATTTTACGAAGATTGAGGATGATTGAAACTCGAGGATAAATATTTACTTAAAGGGAGAATTAAGAAATTCACAGAGCCAAAAATTTGAGGATTTATTTATTTTAAGGAGGTCTTGATATGATTGAATTGATTATTAAAAATTTGAGAAATTTGAGAGATTATCATTTTATCTATTGATTGCAAGATAGAAATTTTGTATATTATGAATGTTGCATTGAAGATTCTGGAAGCATCGCATCGTTGAATAATTGAGGAAAACGAAAATCAGAAAATAAAAATCGTAAATGGAATAGTGTCGAATTAAATTCTTGGGATGAGGAGTTAGACTGGAATAAGCATCAATTGAATTTGAGTTAGAGGAGTAAGATGATTGATGAGTGTTTAAAATTTAAATTCTGGGATACCGATTTTTAAGTTTTATAAATATGCATTGATTGGGTTTCGATTGAAGGAGTGGATAGTAAATTTTGTATTTAGTTATTTACTCAAAATTGAGGAGATTATGATACGACTGGAATTCAATTAAAATAATTGAGGATTTGAGTAGTAAAAATTTTACATTGGGATAATAAAATGCAGAGGATGAAAAAAAAATATATTAGTTCAAAATTCGGAAACATTATACATACGGATAAAGAAATATGGAATGAAATGAAGCTCATGGTAAAGAAGATTATAACATAATTGATTATGGGATCATATAATTGAGGGTCATAAGGTAAGATCATGGTATATTGAGGTTGTGATTTAAATTAAAATCTTGACCATGACAGTAACATTTGAAATCGAAGAAAATAATCGAGGTATAGTTGATGTTAAGATAAACAAACTCGAATTTGATGATAAGGCTTTTGATTCAGAAATTCTAAGATCTAATCTAATAAAGTTTGTGGAATTTGAACTTTTATAAATATTAGTTAATGATGAATCACAAGATTGAGAAAAGTAAAATGAACGAGGATAAAAAGGAAGGATTATTTTCAGATGGTAGTGAAGACTTTTTCCTAGAAATTAAGAAGGCAATTAGATGTCTCTTGATTACATTCTGAAGGATGTATTTAAGTTTCTTAAATCAAATTGTTGACCGTATCTTTCGAATTAGCTATAACTTTCATGTCTATATCATTCTTTATACTGGGTCTTCCTTGGTTTAGTTACTTTGAAAAGGTAACGTGCATTATTCCAATTATCTGTTTTGTGATCGTGTCTACTTCCCAAAACCTAAAACCTTCTAGAGGATTCAAGGCCGAGCCATAATTCCTTCAAGTTATTCCTGTCTTAAACCATATTTTCTTTTCTTCATGTTTCCTTCTGTTGGTAAATATTTTCCTTATAGAAGTATTTTTTCAATGATATATTCATCATTATGAACAACAAAATTTTTCTATCCTAGTCATCCCTGAAATTTCGAGGACGAAATTTTTCTAAGGTGGATAGACTTGTAACCTCCGATTTCCAATTTCCAAAATAATTAGATTTTTATTTATTTTAAAATATCAAGTTTATAAAATAATTCTCCTTAAAAATTAATATTTTATTTTGAACGATGTTTGATTGTAGAAGGTAATTTAAAAATCTTTTATAAAAAAAAAAAAATCATTTTTCTAAATGTCGATGTATTACAAAATAAATAAATAAATAATAATATATTTTTCTAGTTTCAAATGTTTATTGGCTTGAAATAATAAAATTATTTCTTGATGAAATTATGATAGGACTAGTTGTTTTCATAATAAAAATTTCATATCCATTTTGGAATAGTAAATAAACAAATTACATATTTTCTAGGGTTTTGCAAAATGAAGTTAATTCGTAGCTAATTTAATCAGTCAGCCTTTGAAAGCCTCTTAAAAATATTTTCTTAAATTTCTTTTCTATTTAAATTTACCAGTTTACTGTCTCCCCTTTTTGCACCCTCATTTTTCCCACGTGTAAAACCCGTTTAATTAATTCTGGACCATTCATCATTGGGCCAACCCGCAACCCTTTATCCCACACCCTTTCTCCCTATTTAAGTTCTCATCATCACCTCCCTAGAAACCCTAATTTTCATTTATTAGCTAGCCCCCACATTTTTTCCCACCAGCCAACAGCCACCACCATTTTGTGTGCTCGTGTCCGTGTGTCCAGCATCCGTGTCAGCCGTGATGGCCTCGGGTCCGACCCCGGGTGTCCCACCATATCCATTTCTTTTCCTGTGTCCAGATTTACAGTTTACAACCAGCTTTTCCGTGTCCGACACATCCGGACACATCCACATCCTCCAGTTACAACAGCATCTCCGTGTCCGGCAAACCCAGACACGTCCACAGTAAAGCACCCTCGTGTCCAGACCGGACACGCACCCAAACCCCGACACAGAACCTAACCCTAACCCAGATCCCGCTGCCGCCGGCGACGGAGTCCTCCTCGTCGTCGTCGAACGCCGGTGGCCGCCTGCAACCGCCCCCTCGATCCAAGCGCAGCCGTCCTCGAGCGCCGAGCCCGCCTCCTCGAGCGTCGAACGCCGCCGTCTCGAGCCGAGTGCGACCGCCCTGCTCCGGCGGGACTCCTCTGCCGCCGCCGCTGGATTCGAACGCTGCCGTCGCTGGATTCGAACGCTGCCGCCGCTGGAATCGAACGCCGCCGCCGCTGTCGACGATCCCGCCAGAGATGAACGCCGACGCCTTGCCGGCCAACCCCGGCGAGACCGCCCCCGCGTCGACGGAAAACCCTAGGTGAGCCTCTCTTCTTCCCTCTTTTTCCCCTTTCCTTTCTTCGAATTTAGAGACAGAGGTTCTGTTTAGTTTATAATTAGGTTAGATAATTAACATTAATCAATAATTAATCATTAGTTAATTTAATATAGTTTAGTCTAATTAATTATCAATTTATCAGTAGTTAATTAATGTATTGTAATTAGTTCCAGTAATAATAAATAGTTAATGAATATGAAATAGTTAATTTCATTGTAATTAGTTTAAATTAATATATAGTTAATTTATAATTAGTTTAATTAAATTATAAAATCAATTTAGTATATATAATTAGTTATTGGTATGTAATTAGTTTATAATTTCATATAATTAGTTAGTAATATATATAATATGTAATTAGTTATCTTATTTAATTAATTTATTAATGTAATTAGTTAGTAATTTCATGTATTAGTTTAGTTTAGTATATAATCAGTAGTAATTTGTGTTAGTTCTTAATTGGTAATTAATTCCTTATCAGTTAATTAAATTATAAATTTGTTAATTATTCTTAACCAGTAGATTAATTAATCAGTTAGCTTATATATAATTAGCTAGTAGTTATATATTGGTTTAGTTAGTAGTTAATTATAATCAGTAGTTGATTAAATTATTAACCAGAAATTAATTATTAATCAGTTAATAATTATTTATTAGTTTAGTATTTCATAATTAGTTAAGTTATATTTAAATAGTTTCGTTTTATTCAGTTAGTAAAATATAAGGATTTTGGTTGCGTTAACAAAAATAATAATTTTGGGTTATATTATTATTAAGAAATAATTTCAATAATAAAAACTTAGTTCAAAATTGTTTATTTGGGGCTGGTGACCAATTCTACTGTAGATATAAATTTATTGGCTTTTACGTAAATTCTAAAATTTTATATAGTATAATTCTTATTTTTGGTATAAAAATATATTGGTAATATACATATTAATTTAATACGTATTTTGGTTTATATATATATAAATATAATCTGGTGTATTTACCTGTATAAAATATATGTAAATTGGTATATGTATATTTATGTATTTGTAAACCTACTTAGCATATTTTTATAGTTATAAAATTTATATATATGGCAACTATATTGTTCAACCTATATATATATATTATACATGAGTTAAATGATATATATATATATTGTAAATACATTTAAATTGGTGCATGTATAAATATTGTAAGTGTAATAAGTGTAATGTATATTATATACGTGTCCCTACTAGATGACCCTAGTTGACTAGTGCCCTGCCTGACATGGCCCTGAGACCAGTATTTTTGACTGTGTTAGTGTAGCATCTGATGCGAATGTGGTTTGCTTGTGTTATGTTTATAGGACTGTTGGTTTACCCAGGGGATACTCTGGAACAGGACATTGGTTTACCAGCTAAGGACCCAAGGCAAGTACATTCTCTGATTAGTTTCTAATTTATGATATCTCCTATGTTCACTGTATCTAGTGTAAATATCCATGTTCCCGACACATTGGTTACACGGATTGGTATACACGGATCTCGTCATGAGATGTTATTCCTTATTCATGGTGTAGCTTGTACGAGACTTGTTTTCCTTGTTATCTTGTGCATGTACAGACACTGATTCCCGGGGAGATTTGCTACCTTCCTAGGGAATCCCGTGCCATAGCGTACCATGATTGGATCTACTATACCAGTCGGGGGTTTGGAGAGTATTTTAGTGTAGATATGTGATCATACCCAACTATCCATGCATCATAGCTCACCCCACATCTCACGTCGGGTGCGGCCTGACCATCTCCATGCCTCATAGCTGTTACGTGTGATTAGCCTGACCTCTCCCTGCATCATAGCTAACCAACGGTTAGCCTGACCTTCCATGAATCATAGCTAATCACATGTAACCAGCCTGATCAAGTTCCCAAGCCGATCACATGTTAAAGCTAGTACTCACACACTTAGTCATAGAATTCTTGCTCATGGACATATTGTTTCTTTTCCTGCGTTTACTTACAGTATTTTCCAGTATTTCTTTTATTATACATTTCTCGTACCTATACATGCATCTGGTATGTTTCCATCTAGAACTGCTACATAGTTTATGTCATTTATATAGAACTGCTATTTAGAGATGTACTTTGCTCCTTCCTGACTGGAAAATATTTTTCCAGACTGTGACATTAGTAGACTGGTTTCTGACACTTGGGGATTGGAAGTTAAGGATTGCAGGTATGTTATGTTATCATTAGACTTGTGCTGTATTCTTTTATTTCTTCATTTCCTATCGTGCTGTAGTTGTGATTGAGTATTTCTAGATTTATTTTAGTGTTATCCGTGTCTCCTTATGGAGTTGGATACTAGTGGGAGATTATCTAGATAGCACTTGACCTAGACAGCGTTCTACCGCCGATGCTGCGGCGTAGGCTGGACGTACCCACGCTCTCGTGCCCTTATACCGGGTGCGGGTCGTGACAATGTGATCGAGGAGATAATCCATCCTAGGGTAGTATAAGATCACGACCACCTCATTCACGTCTACGACCACGATCACCACAATCACGACCACGACTACCAGCCATTTATGATCACGATTCACATATATACACATCTAATAAATAGAACTAACCAACAAAACAACTATAAAAACTGAGATAAAAGTATTTTCAATAAGAGATAGAAGTGTTTTTAGTAAAAAAAATCAAACTCCATCTATATATATAGCATGTAGACAATATAGGTAATCTAATCATCACCATCGTCATCATTGTCATCTTTGTCATCGTCACTGTCATCGTCGTCATCATCATTTTCGTCGTCATCCTCATCAAGCTCTTCTTTATCTTCTTTCACTTCTTCTTTTTCTTCAGAGACGTCTTCCTGGTTGTGGACAAGGCCAATTATCTGATTATGAGCTAAGCCTTGTATATTAACCTCTTTCTTCCCTCTATTTTTCTCGTCAATAGCTTCAACATCAATATTATCCACGATATCTTCTTTCGACTGTTGTCCCAAATATGGAGGCTCTTCGACATGGTCCTTATGGTATGCTGGGTCTCCAACATTGAACGTATTTCTAGATTTAGTCTTACATGCCTTCCACCAGTTAAATCGATCTCTATGACACCTTAGGTAACTTATATAGTAGGCTTAAACAACTTGAATTGCTATCACAAACGAGTCAGACTCTCTATATCTCCTACGATGGTTTATATTGACAAATCCAAATTTTTTATTAATTTTCCATCCTTGATTTGATGTTATGTCGAACAAATCATATTTGAACATTATAATATTCATGTCATATGGGGCCAAATAATATAACTCTACAATATCCTGAAGCACACCATAATAATCAAAGCCTGGCTCGTCATCGTAGATGGTCCCTCTTATACAAACAACATAATCCATTGTATTCAAGCCATTAGTAAGAAATTCAATATTTATAGGATTTTTAGTTTCTTTAAACTTGAAGCCATTAATGACAAAGCCTAGCCAAGTCCTTGCTTACTTAATTGGTCCCAATGTCAAATAACAAAGTCATTTATGAGTGTTGTTACAGGCAAGAAAACCTGTAAACACACGTCGATAATAGACATGTTATTAACGACTTATACATAAATGGTAGCGACAATATATTTAACATATTATCTGAGTTGCTTACATATTTGCTAAACCAGGACAAAAAGTTACAATCGACCTCTCTTTGAAGTTCCTACTCATTAATATTGGGTGTCCTCATTTTAACTTCATCTCTAAATACACTGAGAGATAGAATCAAAATGAGTTAGTATATTTTATTAACAATATTAGAGATAACTGTCAAAGTCTAGTCACTTACATCTCCAAATCTCTTCATTCTTGTATGTCATAATTTAACAATATATATTGATGAGTTGTATCCAACTCATCATCACCCAATCACCGTTTCTTACTAGACCCAATAGGCTTGCCCCACACATTGAATATCGACAAGCCTCCATTATAGCGTGCATCTCCTACGTCTTTGTTATTCCTTGGAGCTTTATTTCGATTTGTCGTGACATGACTATTAAAATAAATTAAGCAGAAGTTTTAGACCTCCTCGATAATATTTGCTTCACATATCAAAGCCTCTATATGAGCCTTAAGATGGTGTAGGTACCTAGAAATACACATTACTTTGAATTAATTTAGAGTAAAAAATCTACTTAATTTGTTAATTAAAAAACGTCTTATATTGTTATTTTACCTTTCAAATGGATACATCCATCGATATTGAACAGGCCCACCGATACGTGCTTCGTACGGTAGATGAATCGACAGATGCTCCATACTATCGAAAAATCTAGAAGGAAATACTTCCTCTAATTTGCAAATTGTTAAGACAATTTTCTTCTAAAATTCAACTATATGCTACACTATCATCTTACTTGAACATATATCCCTAAAGAATATAGATAGCTCGGACAACAAAATCCATACAGCTGAAGGCAACAACTCTCTAAGAGCAATAGGTAATAACCTTTCCATGAACACGTGGCAGTCATGACTCTTCATTCTCGTTAGCTTGCGTTCATTGAGATCAACGCATCTAGAAAAATTCGATACATAGTCATCAAAAAATCGTAAACTGGATATCTAGTTGCATATTATCAATCTATCTTCCCTGCTTAATATGAATGGCGCTATTGGCTTCACAGGTCCACTAGCTCCCCTTTGTATTAAGTTTAACTGAGGATGCTTGCATATCTCGGCCATGTCTTATCTTGCTTTGGGATTGTCCTTCGTCTTTCCTTTAATATCTATAACGGTATTAAATATATAATCAAATATATTTTTTCGATATGCATGACATCAAGATTATGTCTTATAAGATTATCTCTCCAATAAGGTAAGTACTAGAAGATACTTCGCTTGGTCCAATTATGTATATGTGTCACGACCCGCACCCGGTTTAGGGGCACGAGAGCGTGGGTACGTCCAGCCTACGCCGCAGCATCGGCGGTAGAACGCTGTCTAGGTCCAGTACTATCTAACAATCTCACGCTAGTATCCAACTCCATAAGGAGACGTGGATATCATAAAATAAATCTAGAGATACTCAATCACAACTACAGCACGATAGGAAATGAAGAAATAAAAGAATACAATACAAGTCTAATGACAACATAAACATACCTGCAATCATTAACTTCCAATCCCCAAGTGTGTCGGAACCAGCCTACTAATGTCACAGTCTGGAAAAATATTTTCCAGTCAGGAAGGAGCAAAGTACATCTCTAAATAGCAGTTCTATATAAATGACATAAACTATGTAGCAGTTCTAGATGGAAACATACCAGATGCATGTATAAGTACGAGAAATGTACAATGAGAGAAATACTGAAAATACTGTAAGTAAATGCAGGAAAAGAAACATATGTCAATGAGCAAGAGATACTATGACTAAGTGTGTGAGTACTAGCTTTAACATGTGATCGGCTTGGGATCTTGATCAGGCTGGTTACATGTGATTAGCTATGATTCATGGAAGGTCAGGCTAACCGTCGGTTAGCTATGATGCAGGGAGAGGTCAGGCTAATCACACGTAACAGCTATGAGGCATGGAGATGGTCAGGCCGCACCCGACGTGAGATGTGGGGTGAGCTATGATGCATGGATAGTTGGGTATGATCACATATCTACACTAAAATACTCCCCAAACCCCCGACTGGTATAGTAGATCCAATCATGGTACGCTATGGCACGGGATTCCCTAGGAAGGTAGCAAATCTCCCCGGGAATCAGTGTCTGTACACGCACAAGATAACAAGGAAAACAAGTCTTGTACAAGCTACACCATGAATGAGGAATAACATCTCATGACGAGATCCGCGTATACCAATCCGTGTAACCGACGTGTCGAGAACATGTATATTTACACTAGATACAGTGAACATAGGAGATATCATAAATTAGAAACTAATCAGAGAATGTACTTGCCTTGGGTCCTTAGCTGGTGAAACCAATGTCCTGTTCCAGAGTATCCCCTGGGTAAACCAACAGTCCTATAAACATAACACAAGCAAACCACATTCGCATCAGATGCTATACTAACACAGTCAAAAATACTGGTCTCAGGGCCATGTCAGGCAGGGCACTAGTCAACTAGGGTCATCTAGTAGGGACACGTATATAATATACATTACACTTACATACTTACAATATTTATACATGCACCAATTTAAATGTATTTACAATATATATATATATATATATCTTTTAAATACATATTTGATTTACACTAGTTGAACATTATATATGTATACTCATACATATGCTAAAATACCTTTTTAAAATATATATACATATAAATACTAAATTGATTACATATACTAGAAATACGTATTTACGTATATAAATCATTTCGAACTTATTTTGAACAATAATTTCAAATAAAAGTTTATTTATAAAAACTAGAATTTATGTAAAAGCCAATATTTTTCATTTATGGTAAAATCGGTCACCGATCCAATAAACTAATTTTTGAACTCATTTTATTATCGAAACTATATTTTTAATAATAATATAAAACCCAAGATTTATTATATTTAACATAATCAAAAACCTTTTAATTTAATACGTAAAAGTGAACTAATTACATGAAATTTCTATACTAATTACATTAATTTACTAGACTAATTATAATTTCAATTAACTAATTATATAAAATAAACTAATTATATAAATAACTAATTATATAAAATAACTAATGAATTAATTAACTACTAATTATGTAATTAGTTAATTAACTAAACTAATATATATATTACTAAACTAAATTTAAACTAAACAAATTAAATGTTATTAAACTAATTACATAAATTATAACTAATTAAGAAATAATTAATTAACTAACTATATAATTTAACTACTAATTAAGAATTAATTCTGATTAATGATAATTAAGTGATTAGTAGGAATATTAACTAATCTAATTATAAGTAAAACTAATAATACATTAGCTAAACTAATTTGTAGATTAATTAAACTAATTACTAATTAATTAAACTAATCATTAATTAACTAAACTAATTAAATAAAAATAACAAATTCCAAAAAATTACTTTAACTAACCCCAATTCGATTTCTCAGAACCGAAGGAAGAAGGGAAAGAGGGAAAAAGGGCTTACGGCTGGGGTTTTCCGGCGAGATCGGCCGGCCAGGGCGTCGGCGTCGTGCTCGGCGGATCTGCTCGAGGCGCAGCGGCGGCTTCGAGGCGGCGCTCGGCTCGAGAATGGCTGCGTCTGGTCGAGGAGCGGCGTCTTCGACTCTGCGAGGCGGTGGCGGTGCTCGACTTCCAGCGGCGGCGGCTTCGGTGGTCAGCGGTGGACGGCGTGGAGCTCGAGGGCAGCGGCTCGGCGCTCGAGGATCTGGCGGCTGTTCGAGGGCAGCGGCGGGCTGAGTTCGACGACGCGGCGGCGGGATCTCGACGACGGCGGGTGTGCGTCTCGGGCGACGGCGTTCTGTCCGAGGAGGCGGCTTCGTCCCAGCGGCCACGGCGAGGCTCGGCTTCAGCGGCGGGCTCGACGATGTCGGCTCCGGCGGCTAGATCTAGGGTTAGGGTTCGGTGGGTCGGGGTCGATCGTGTCCGAGGCTGGACACGACGGGGGTGTACTGTAGACGTGTCCGGTGTTGGACACGGGTGATGCTGTGTACAGTGGTGGTTGTGGAGGTGGTGTCCGGGTGTGTCGGACACGGAAAAGCTGGTTGTAAAATGTAAATCTGGACACAGGAAAAGAAATGGATATGGTGGGACACCCGGGGTCGGACCCGAGGCCAATCACGGCTGACACGGTGATGCTGGACACACGGACACGAGCACAAAAATGGTGATGATGGCTTGTTGGCTTTGTGGGGATTTGTGGAGGCTATCTAGTAATTAGGAGATTAGGGTTTTTGGGAAATGGTGAGAAGGAGAACTTAAATAGGGAGAGATGGTGTGGGATAAAGGGTTGCGGGTTGGCCCAATAATGAATGGCCCAGAATTAATTAAACGGGTTTCTCATGTGGGAAGGATGAGGATGTGGGCTAGTTAATGGGAAATGGCAACTTGTAAAAATAAAAATAAAAATAAAGATTATAATTTCAAAAATGTTTTTAGGAAAGCTAGCTAATTTCCAAATTAGCTACTCATTAATGTATTTTGTAAAATCTTAGAAAGTACGACATTCATTTATTTACTATCCCAATAATAAAATTTATTTTTCTTTATGAACTAGTCTTTTAAATAACTATTTAGTTAAAACAATAATTTTATGATTCAAGCCAATAAATATTTGAAACTAGAAATATATATTATTATTTATTTATTTATTTTGTAATACATCGTCATTTAGAAAAAATGATTTTTATAAAGATTTTTAAATTACCTTCTAAAATCAAACATCGTTCAAAATCAATTAAAAATTTTCAAGGAGCAATATTTTATAAAACTTGATATTTTAAAATAAATTAAAATCTAATTATTTTGGAAATTGGAAATCGGAGGTTACAAGTCTATCCACCTTAGAAAAATTTCGTCCTCGAAATTTTAGGGATGACTAGGATAGAAAAAAATTTGTTGTTCATAATGATGAATATATCATTGAAAAAATATTTCTATAAGGAAAATATTTACCAAACAGAAGGAAACATGAAGAAGAGAAAATATGGTTTAAGATAGGAGTAACTTGAAGGAATCATGGCTCGGCCTTGAATCCTCTAGAAAGTTTAGGTTTTGGGAAGTAGACATGATCACAAAACAGATAATTGGAATAATGCACGTTACCTTTTCAAAGTAACTCAACCAAGGAAGACCCAGTATAAAGAATGATATAGACATGAAAGTTATAGCTAATTCGAAAGATACGATCGACACTTTGATTTAAGAAACTTAAATACATCTTCCAGAATGTAATCAAGAGACATCTAATCGCCTTTCTTGATTTCTAGGAAAAAGAGTAGTCTCTACTACCTTCTGAAAATAATCCTTCCTTTTTCCCCGTTCATTTTACTTTTCTCAATCTTGTGATTCATCATTAACTAATATTTATAAAAGCTCAAATTCCACAAACTTTATTAGATTAGATCTTAGAATTTCTGAATCAAAAGCCTTATCATCAAATTCGAGTTTGTTTATCTTAGCATCAACTATACCTCGATTATTTTCTTCGGTTCAAATGTTACTGTCATGGTCAAGATTTAATTTAAATCACAACCTCAATATACCATGATCTTACCTTACGACCTTCAATTATATGATCCCATAATCAATTATATTAAAATCTTCTTTACCATGAGCTTCATTTCATTCCATATCTCTCTATCCGTATGTATAATGTTTCCGAATTAAAAATTTTTTCATCCTCTGAATTTATTATCCCAATGTAAAATTTTTACTACTCAAATCCTCAATATTTTAATTGAATTCCAGTCGTATCATAATCTCCTAAATTTTGAGTAAATAACTAAATACAAAATTTACTATCCAATCCTTCAATTGAACCCAATCAATGCATATTTATAAAACTTAAGAATTTGTATCCCAAAATTTAACTTTAACACTCATCAATCATCTAACTAAATTCAATTTCAATTGATGCTTATTCCAATCTAACTCCTCATCCCAAGAATTTAATTTGACACTATTCCATTTACGATTTTATTTTCTGCTTTTCTTTTTCCTCAAATACTCAACGATGCGATGCTTCCAGTATCTTCAATGCAACATTCATACTATATAAAATTTCTACCTTGCAATCAAATAGATAAAATGATAATCTCTCAAATTTCTCAAATTTTTAATAATCAATTCAATCATATCAAGACCTCCTTAAAATTTATAAATCCTCAAATTTTTGGCTCTGTGAATTTCTAAATCTTCCCTTTAAGTAAATGTTTGTCCTCGAAATTTTATTCATACCTCGATTTTCATCAAATCAATGATCCATCAACTCCGTTGTAACAACCCTTAAGGTCTTTATTTAATGCTCCTCCACAAATTTAATCCTCTTGTCTCTTTTGTCGGTCACACCTTGTCATAGATCCTTGCTATGGTCAAAATCCAAATGATCCTGGTTTAAGAAAACTCTACCTACAGCCATGCAATTTAAGAAAATATAGGTCATGCGTCTTGTCATGGTATTTCAGTCTCTGTTAGGGGGGTACTACTAGTTATATTCTAACAAGAAAATCATGCATGTGAACCACAGTACTAGGAAAATCAATCAATCAATCGAAAGGCGAAAGAAAAGGAACATTAGGAAGGAAGAAGGATCATGTTAACATATTACTTGTAGTGTCTACTATCTCTAACAAACACTTAATTCTAGCACACTAACAAATTCCTACTCATGTACACTGGTACCCATATCAACTAATCATATATTAATATTCATATCTCTCATCTACCAAAAGATTAATCCTCAAAATAATCATCAAGGTTTAACTTCCCCATCAACTTAAAATAAAATGCATATACCTCCTTAAAATTAGATACTTCACATCGAAATAAAATTTAATCACTTCTAAAATCTTTGTAGCCTTAACTATGTTTATTGAATTCATATTTGAAATCTTCAAAAATTTAATGACATAATCTCAACTCCTCAATCATTCAAAAAATAAAATCTTATTTCCACCTTTTAATTTATAACTCCACAATATACATATCAGTGCTCACGGTCTCTGATGCTCAAGGTGCACTCAATGTATCTAGTGTCTGTAATTGTGTACTAAATTGTACTGCCCGAATCACTTGCACTATTACCTCCAATGATCAAAGTCATCATCAACTGTGTTTTCTTTCATGATTTCAATTTATGTCAACTGGCATATCATCTAATTATCATCACACCGAGTGCTTACTGTTATTAACGTCATCCTTGACTAATCCTCGATATAGAATCATTAGCACTCTTGGTATTATATCGCTAACTGCATTAATGGATTATCTCATCGAGCTCATTAGACTCATGATCACCTGTATCCTCTATAACACTCATGTTTATTTACTCTCATGGGTATGTGTATGGTTCCTCATCCCGATGGTTGTATATGTATTTCCTTCAATCCTTTAAAGCCTATTAAACTAATCCGTGATACGCTTCACAACTTCCATTACTAATCCTGATATTTCTCTACTTATGACATCTCATTAAACCCTTTATACATATACATTTCTTTACCTTTAACATTTTCGATATCAATCATCAAATTGGACATCATGCTCCATAAATCCTTAACACAATTCCCCGGATACTTAATCGTTTACATGAATCACTCAATTACATAATCATGATTATCCAGGACGGGTAATTGGCTCTAATGCTAACTCTGAGAACTATCACTGATACTCTATACTCTCCTTAACTCTCAGTCTCTAATGACACTACTCCTAGAATCATTGGTACAAGGTACTATGCTAAGGGCTAACTCTAGATTAAAGCCTACTGCTCACATGTCCAACTAAGAAACACTTACAACTCCTTAGCAACACAGTCAATACTAATACAAGACACAACAAAATTACAAGCCACTAATTATCATACTTAACAAGAAATCCTCAAGGAATAGGAGCTCAAAAACGGAATTGAGGACAGAAGGTATCTTTACTGCTAGTAAAGAAAGAAGTGGTGGAACAAAGTCCGGGAATAACAGAAATAGATAAGTCTTGAGATGATATTTTAAAAACCAATTTAGGATACAACCTGATAATCATACACGTCTGTCTGAAATCATGACACTCAGAATCCTCGCCACGCCAGTAAGCATAGATGCGATAAACGATAGGTTCCGTAACTAAGGTATGCAACCCTATAATCATGTCATCTAGAATACTCGCCACGCCAACCGGTATGGCTGCGAGAAACTCTAAATCTCATAACTAAAGTATGTACATCCCAGTTAGGTTTCTACGTTCTCGTCACGTCAGCTAATATGGCTGCGATAAATTCTAGGTTCCATAACCAAAGTAGACGTTTTACCTTCCTCACTGTCCTCATCAATATATGTCATCAGATGATACCATAAATTCTAGTCCATAAAAATTCATCTCAATTTGAAATCAACTCAACAACGATACCAAGAATTAAAGTTAACAACTGGTCAACAAGAATCAAACTCAACAATGATACCGAGATTTTAAATTTTAAAACTGCTCAACAAGAATCAAGTTCAGTAACAACAAGCGAGAGCGGACTGAAACAAGGAAAGATTTAAATTGAAAATAAGATTCTCATGGGGTCATCCCAGGAAATCTTTCAAGAATTTGTGATTGAGTATCCTCTCTCATCCTAGTATCCTATGTCCTATATTCTATAGCAGGTACGCAGTAGTACAACTAAGACGTCGCACTACCACGACATCGCACAACTTGCGAAGTCTGACCTGCATGGGCCACCACTAAAAACGTGTCACGACCCGCACCCGGTTTAGGGGCACGAGAGCGTGGGTACGTCCAGCCTACGCCGCAGCATCGGCGGTAGAACGCTGTCTAGGTCCAGTACTATCTAACAATCTCACGCTAGTATCCAACTCCATAAGGAGACGTGGATATCATAAAATAAATCTAGAGATACTCAATCACAACTACAGCACGATAGGAAATGAAGAAATAAAAGAATACAATACAAGTCTAATGACAACATAAACATACCTGCAATCATTAACTTCCAATCCCCAAGTGTGTCGGAACCAGCCTACTAATGTCACAGTCTGGAAAAATATTTTCCAGTCAGGAAGGAGCAAAGTACATCTCTAAATAGCAGTTCTATATAAATGACATAAACTATGTAGCAGTTCTAGATGGAAACATACCAGATGCATGTATAAGTACGAGAAATGTACAATGAGAGAAATACTGAAAATACTGTAAGTAAATACAGGAAAAGAAACATATGTCAATGAGCAAGAGATACTATGACTAAGTGTGTGAGTACTAGCTTTAACATGTGATCGGCTTGGGATCTTGATCAGGCTGGTTACATGTGATTAGCTATGATTCATGGAAGGTCAGGCTAACCGTCGGTTAGCTATGATGCAGGGAGAGGTCAGGCTAATCACACGTAACAGCTATGAGGCATGGAGATGGTCAGGCCGCACCCGACGTGAGATGTGGGGTGAGCTATGATGCATGGATAGTTGGGTATGATCACATATCTACACTAAAATACTCCCCAAACCCCCGACTGGTATAGTAGATCCAATCATGGTACGCTATGGCACGGGATTCCCTAGGAAGGTAGCAAATCTCCCCGGGAATCAGTGTCTGTACACGCACAAGATAACAAGGAAAACAAGTCTTGTACAAGCTACACCATGAATGAGGAATAACATCTCATGACGAGATCCGCGTATACCAATCCGTGTAACCGACGTGTCGAGAACATGTATATTTACACTAGATACAGTGAACATAGGAGATATCATAAATTAGAAACTAATCAGAGAATGTACTTGCCTTGGGTCCTTAGCTGGTGAAACCAATGTCCTGTTCCAGAGTATCCCCTGGGTAAACCAACAGTCCTATAAACATAACACAAGCAAACCACATTCGCATCAGATGCTATACTAACACAGTCAAAAATACTGGTCTCAGGGCCATGTCAGGCAGGGCACTAGTCAACTAGGGTCATCTAGTAGGGACACGTATATAATATACATTACACTTACATACTTACAATATTTATACATGCACCAATTTAAATGTATTTACAATATATATATATATATATATCTTTTAAATACATATTTGATTTACACTAGTTGAACATTATATATGTATACTCATACATATGCTAAAATACCTTTTTAAAATATATATACATATAAATACTAAATTGATTACATATACTAGAAATACGTATTTACGTATATAAATCATTTCGAACTTATTTTGAACAATAATTTCAAATAAAAGTTTATTTATAAAAACTAGAATTTATGTAAAAGCCAATATTTTTCATTTATGGTAAAATCGGTCACCGATCCAATAAACTAATTTTTGAACTCATTTTATTATCGAAACTATATTTTTAATAATAATATAAAACCCAAGATTTATTATATTTAACATAATCAAAAACCTTTTAATTTAATACGTAAAAGTGAACTAATTACATGAAATTTCTATACTAATTACATTAATTTACTAGACTAATTATAATTTCAATTAACTAATTATATAAAATAAACTAATTATATAAATAACTAATTATATAAAATAACTAATGAATTAATTAACTACTAATTATGTAATTAGTTAATTAACTAAACTAATATATATATTACTAAACTAAATTTAAACTAAACAAATTAAATGTTATTAAACTAATTACATAAATTATAACTAATTAAGAAATAATTAATTAACTAACTATATAATTTAACTACTAATTAAGAATTAATTCTGATTAATGATAATTAAGTGATTAGTAGGAATATTAACTAATCTAATTATAAGTAAAACTAATAATACATTAGCTAAACTAATTTGTAGATTAATTAAACTAATTACTAATTAATTAAACTAATCATTAATTAACTAAACTAATTAAATAAAAATAACAAATTCCAAAAAATTACTTTAACTAACCCCAATTCGATTTCTCAGAACCGAAGGAAGAAGGGAAAGAGGGAAAAAGGGCTTACGGCTGGGGTTTTCCGGCGAGATCGGCCGGCCAGGGCGTCGGCGTCGTGCTCGGCGGATCTGCTCGAGGCGCAGCGGCGGCTTCGAGGCGGCGCTCGGCTCGAGAATGGCTGCGTCTGGTCGAGGAGCGGCGGCTTCGACTCTGCGAGGCGGTGGCGGTGCTCGACTTCCAGCGGCGGCGGCTTCGGTGGTCAGCGGTGGACGGCGTGGAGCTCGAGGGCAGCGGCTCGGCGCTCGAGGATCTGGCGGCTGTTCGAGGGCAGCGGCGGGCTGAGTTCGACGACGCGGCGGCGGGATCTCGACGACGGCGGGTGTGCGTCTCGGGCGACGGCGTTCTGTCCGAGGAGGCGGCTTCGTCCCAGCGGCCACGGCGAGGCTCGGCTTCAGCGGCGGGCTCGACGATGTCGGCTCCGGCGGCTAGATCTAGGGTTAGGGTTCGGTGGGTCGGGGTCGATCGTGTCCGAGGCTGGACACGACGGGGGTGTACTGTAGACGTGTCCGGTGTTGGACACGGGTGATGCTGTGTACAGTGGTGGTTGTGGAGGTGGTGTCCGGGTGTGTCGGACACGGAAAAGCTGGTTGTAAAATGTAAATCTGGACACAGGAAAAGAAATGGATATGGTGGGACACCCGGGGTCGGACCCGAGGCCAATCACGGCTGACACGGTGATGCTGGACACACGGACACGAGCACAAAAATGGTGATGATGGCTTGTTGGCTTTGTGGGGATTTGTGGAGGCTATCTAGTAATTAGGAGATTAGGGTTTTTGGGAAATGGTGAGAAGGAGAACTTAAATAGGGAGAGATGGTGTGGGATAAAGGGTTGCGGGTTGGCCCAATAATGAATGGCCCAGAATTAATTAAACGGGTTTCTCATGTGGGAAGGATGAGGATGTGGGCTAGTTAATGGGAAATGGCAACTTGTAAAAATAAAAATAAAAATAAAGATTATAATTTCAAAAATGTTTTTAGGAAAGCTAGCTAATTTCCAAATTAGCTACTCATTAATGTATTTTGTAAAATCTTAGAAAGTACGACATTCATTTATTTACTATCCCAATAATAAAATTTATTTTTCTTTATGAACTAGTCTTTTAAATAACTATTTAGTTAAAACAATAATTTTATGATTCAAGCCAATAAATATTTGAAACTAGAAATATATATTATTATTTATTTATTTATTTTGTAATACATCGTCATTTAGAAAAAATGATTTTTATAAAGATTTTTAAATTACCTTCTAAAATCAAACATCGTTCAAAATCAATTAAAAATTTTCAAGGAGCAATATTTTATAAAACTTGATATTTTAAAATAAATTAAAATCTAATTATTTTGGAAATTGGAAATCGGAGGTTACAATATGTCCAAATCACTCGATACGATTGTTTGTTATTGGATCTTCTATCATGGTCGGAAAATCCTTCATATATTCCCAAATATCGTATCCTGATAATCTGGTAGGTGGACGAGAAAGTTCTTACTTTCCAGCTCTAAATGCCTTCTTATTCTTTCTCTAAGGATATGACACGGGTAGAAATTGACGGTGACAGTCAAATAATGAGGTTTTTCCCCCATATTTGTCATGATCCGCACCTGGTGTAGGGATGCAAGTAGTGAACAACGTCCAGCCTACGCCGCAGCATCGGCGGTAGAACGCTGTTTGGGTGAACTATCTATATATAATCTAGACATAACAATGCCACCATCATAATATGAATATACTCATTCACAGATCTATAGATGGAACAAGCATGAATATGATAAAAGAATAGAAGAGTCATAATACAACTGACAAGACAAATAATATCAAATAAGTCCGAGAAATACTAAAAGTAAGTTAGAGACAAATCCAGTACAAAAGGAATAACTAAGATGCTACAAGTCCAGGGTCATCTGTCTCAGTCGGGATGAGGCCCTCCTGAGCCAAGGTCTCTGGCTCTAAGCCCACAACATCATGAGGCCCATAATGAGTGGGGTATCACTCCTCAGTGTCATCTGGAAAAAAAAATCCAGTCAGGAAATGATCAGAGTACATCTCTAACAACAGTTCTAATCAATGATATTAACTATGTAATAGTAAATAGATATAAATATACAAGATGCAATATATAGATACAAGCGATATACAATAAAGTAAATACCTAAATAAATACAAGAATAAACAATATAAAAATGAACAAGAATACTAATGACTAAGTGAGTGAGTACCAACTTTAACATATAATCGGCTTGGGAACTTGATACAAGATTAATAGCCTGGCTAATCATACGTGCAGTGTATGATTAACATTATTCAATGAATAAGACTTGATACAAGGAGGGTATGATCATATATCTACACTACATACTCCCTGTCCCGACTGGTATAGTGGATCCAACTATGGTACGTTATGACACGGGTTTCCACAAGAAGGGCGCTACTCTTCTCATGAACCAATGTCTGTACATGTACAAAAAGAACATGGAAACAATGCTTGAATAAGATATACCATAAATACCAAGGAATAATTTCTCATGACGAGATTCAGATATACCAATGCGTGTAACTATCGTGTCAAGAAATCAAGGATATCTACACTAGATACAAGGAACATAGATATCATAAATGAGAAACTATCAGAGAATGTACTCGCCTGAAATTCGGTAAACAGTATCACAGATGTCTAGTATAGTGCCTCAAAGACCTAAATATGGAATATAATATCAATACAAGGTTTCAGAATAAAAATAAGTTAAACTAGTCAACATCTAGGTCAACAAGCCATTTCTAAGTCCAAATGGTCAAACTAGGTCAACTCTAAGTCAAACGGGTCAAACTTGTTCAAACTAGCTATTTCTAGGTTGTTTGAGTCTAACTCTAGGATGTTGGGTCCATACACTATGTAACTAGGCCACACTACCTAAGTAAGATCCTAGAAAGACACTGTATCGCAAGATACGCAAACAAGTAGATATATCACAATATGCATATTAATCAATATTATATATACTAATTCTAATTAAAAATGCTAAGTGGATTCTTTGGCTTTGAACCAAAGCGGTATCCCACCACTACACATCCATCTCGATACCAAACTCAATTACCTTGAGTATCCCTCAATACCTTGACATTTACCTTGGTATCTTAAGGTAATGTCAATTCTAGTATGTAATTAACTACCCCACTCTAACTATATACTAATATGTATTTATCTAATACAACTACTAGTAGATACTAATATGTATATTAATACCAACTACCATGCTATACTAACTATCAATGCAAACTGATACATATATACATACATATACATACCTACATATATATAACTTAGAGAACATAAGTATATATGTATAAATCTAACTTATTAATTAACCACAAGTACATACATATAGATAACTTAACTAACTAGATAATACCGAAACTATATATATATATATACCAATTTATAACTAATATCAAACTAACTACATATAAATATAACTATAACAAGATAACTTAACTTAGATAACTAAAACTACCAACTAGTTGCCCCCTCTAGCTAATGCCCTATTGATGGAGTTGTAGCTGCACTATGCTATTTCTGATACTCTTCAAGCTGCTAGCTACTGGTACTGGCTCGCAATTGCTGCTGCTGCGGCCGCTTCATTTGCTGGTGGTGGTGGTGGTGGTGTAGTTGTTGCCGCTGCAGCTATTGCTGTGTACTGCTGCTGCTATGCTGCATCTTGAAATACTGAAGGTAGTTGTTGTTCACGGATGGCTAAAGAGGATGTTGTGTTTAACTGAAACTGATACTGTTGCTCACTGATTCCTGGTGAATCGTTCAGTCACTGCCCGACTTCTCTATCACCCATTCACACCCACACAAACACTCAACCCTATACACACACACACACACACACACACACACACACACACACACACACATATATATATATATATATGTAACTCTCATCCTTACATATAAACAAATATATATATATATACACACACACACACACACACACACACACACACACACACACACACACACACATATATATATATATATATATATATATATATATGTAACTCTCATCCTTACATATAAAAAAATATAAATACAACTATGATTACACATAACTATACACACATATATATATATACACATCTATATAGATATCTATATCTATATACATATTCATATACATATGTATATCTATATAACATACACACATACATATATACTCTCTCTATGTATATATATATATATATATATATATATATATATATATATTATATATATTATATATAACACATACATCTATACATATAAGTACACACACACACACACACACACACACACACACACATATATATATATATATATATATATATATATATATATATATATATATATAAACACTAACATACATCTATATATATATCTTTATATATACATAACACTATATACATACTAATATGCATACATATATCACTACTAACTATAAACAATACAAATTAAATCTAGGAATGCAATGCAACAAACACGTGGAGTGCATCGCACCCGTATCATACTAGATCTATGATACGCTTGCGATACGAGTCCATCGCACAACCAAACATACCCCGAAGGACACGAGCAAGTATAAAATTGTATATATGAATAATACGAAGAGTAAAATATACATCTACAAGTCCGTGTTAAAATATGACATGCACAAAGCTCCGTGTCGGAGGAAAAACCCCAAAATCAATATGTATCTCCAAAATTGTTGGGATACGGCCTATACGTATCCAATTATGGATACGACACTAGTCACAAATAATCAAACACATATTAATTTGTTTTAATTGACCAATTAACAAATATAACATGTGTTAATCTCGGAATTTCTCCAAAATTGATACAAAATACACCATAACTTTTTCCATAGGCCTCCTATGAACCTAATTCCAATTTCTATGGATAGTTCCATCATATGGGGTGGTTTCTAATGATTAAAACACATATTTAGGACCTAAATAAAGAGAGAAAATTGAATTATACTTATTGGGAGATGGATTCTTAATGCAACCTCCAAATTTGGTGAAAAAAACCTTTAACTTGTAGATACATGGTCCTCTTTGTAGATCCTTGCTTCCTCCTTATAGATCCTTACTCTACTAGCCTCCAATGGTAATTTGGAAAAGAATTAGGATAAAATTTGGTGTAGGAATGATGAAATTGGGAAGACAAAATTCTAGATCTAGATTTGAAATAAAAATGAGAAGAAAAATTTCTTTCCTCTATTTGAATAGGCCGACCATCAAACCCCTTCCCCAAGTTTCTATATAAAGTCTAAAATATCCCTTGGGGCCTCTCATGAAGAAATAATTAAGGAGGGAAGGTTCTAGTCTAATGGTTTTAATTTAATTAATCATCCTCCTAATGAATGGGCTTTTAATTGTGCTCAATTCTAACTAAATATAAATGTTGGTCCATAGGTCTAAACTAAACTAGTTAGGTCCACTAACATAAGTCCAAAATAATAAACTAACATCTAATAATAATTAAATAATATAATAAATAATTATACAACATGCACAATATTTAATTAATTATAAAATGACCAAAATACTCTTACCTAGAAAATGTGGTAGTGACAAGTCTACCCCCCTTAAAATAATTTCGTCCTCGAAATTCAAAGACGAAAACAACCCCAGAAAAAATAGAACAGAACATAATAGAACACCATTAGGAAAGAACATACCTCAAGGCACAAACAAACATGGGTAACGCTCTTGCATTTCAGCCTCTCTCTCCCAGGTAGACTCCCCCGGAGAGTGATGCCTCCATGCGACGCATACCAAAGGAATAGTCTGGTTTCTCAGTACCTTCTTTCTCCGATCCAGAATCTCAACTGGCTGCTCTGGATAGCTAAAAGTAGGGCCTACCTCTATCTCTGATTGATCCAACACGTGACTAGGATCCGCCACATACAATCTCAAATATGACACGTGAAATAGGTTGTGCACTCCCTCCAATGCATGTGGCAAGTCTAGTCTATAAGCAACTGTACTGACCCTCTCTAGAATAGTGAAAGGTTCGATGAATCGCGGACTAAGCTTTCCGTCTCCTCCGAAGCGAATCGTGCCTCGTGTCAGAGAAATCCTCAGAAATACCAAACCACCAACCTAGAATAAAACACAATCTTAAGAACTTAATCTATAACAAACAACCAATATCAACCACAAAACAAAAATCTAAAACTATACCTCAAACTCCAAAGGTCTCCGGTGGCTATCAGTCCAATGCCGCTGTCTGTCCTATACGCCACTCGAAGTCTGTCCCTGATCAGCTTAACCTTCTCTATTGTATCCACAACTATCTCTGGTCCCAGCAAAACTCTCTCCAACATCATCACATTACAAGGGAGTACGACATCTCCGACCGTACAGAGCCTCAAATGGTGACATCTCTATACTAGCCTGGTAGGTATTGTTGTAAGTAAACTCTACCAAATAGAGATGGTCCTCCCAAGATCCCCCAAAATCTAGTACACAAGTGCGCTGCATAACCTCGAGAGTCTGAATAGTCCTATCTGACTGCCCATCTATCTGGGGGTGAAATACAGTACTAAACTTGAGTTGGGTGCTCAAACTCGCCTGCAAACTCCTTCAGCAATGAGAAGTGAAATGACTATCCCGATCTGAGACTAAGATGATGGAAACTCCATGTATCCTGACGATCTGCCTCACATACATCTTTGCTAGCTTCTCCGTAGACAAACCTACCTTGAAAGGCAAAAAGTGGGCTAACTTGGTCAACCTGTCAACGACGACCCAAATTACATCTTTTCCTCCTGGAGATCGTGGAAGTCCGGACACAAAATTCATAGTAACATGCTTCCACTTTCACTCTGGAATGGGTAATGGCTGAAGTAAACCGCCTGGCCTCTGCCTCTCGGCTTTCACCTGCTGGCACACTAAGCATCTGGATACAAACTTTGCCACTTCCCACTTCATGCTATACCACCACACACACTCTCGCTTATCCCGATATTTTTTGTTGGCACCTGGATGTATGGAATACTGAGAGCGATGGACTTCCTGCAATACCTTCTCACGTAGCTCCCTACTAGGCACACACAATCTAACACCAGGCAGCAAAGAACCATCCTCAATAATAGTGAAATTATCCTCCAATCTCGCTCTTACTTGAGATCTGATGCTCCTCAGAGATACATCCTCATACTGGGATGCCTTGATCCTGTCTATCAACTATGAATGTATCTGCAACCCCTACATCTGCATAGAAAAACCAGGATATTACCTCAATGACCAAGCTCTCTAAGTCCTCCAATAATATCGATCCTGCGTCAACAACATAGCTACCAGATACCTGCTCAAGGAATCGGCAACTACATTGGCTTTCCCAGGATAATACTACAAAGATATCAAAATCCTTTATTAGTTCCAACCACCGAAGCTGCCTCATGTTCAACTCCTTCTGCGTAAAAACGTACTTCAAGCTCTTATGGTCTGTGAAGATCTCCACACGCTCTCCATTCAAATAGTATTTCTATAACTTCAGGGTAAAGATGACTGCTGCCAACTCCAAATCATGGGTAGGATAGTTCTTCTCATGAGGACGTAATTGCCTAGATGTATAGGCAATCACTTTTCCATTCTGTTGAAGAACACAACCCAGACCTTTCTCCGATGCATCACTATAAATAGTAAAACCTCCAGACACAGATGGCAACGTCAAAATAGGAGCAAACATCAACCTCTTCTTCAGTTCCTCAAAAGCAACCAAGCACTCCTCTGTCCAAACAAAATCTACATCCTTCCTGGTGAGTCTGGTCATCGGCTCGACAATCCTCAAAAAATCTTTTACAAACTTCCTGAAGTAGCCTGCCAAACCCAAGAATCTTCTGATCTCTGCTACTAAACTTGGGGTCTTCCAAGACTCCACTACTGTGATCTTCTTCAGATCCATTGAAATTCCATCACCAGTCACAACATGTCCTAAGAACTCTACCTTGTCCAGAAAGAACTCACACTTGTAAAGCTTTCCATACAGCTTCTCCTTCCTCGGCACATCCAACACAATCCGCAAATATTCCTCGTGCTCCTCCAGGGTCTTTGAGTATAAGAGTATGTTATCGATGAACACCACCATGAACTTGTCAAGGTACTGGTGGAATACCTTGTTCATCAAATTTATAAATACCGCCGGGGCATTAGTCAACCCAAACGACATCACCATAAACTCATACTGACCATACCGAGTCCTAAAAGCCATCTTCGCTATGTCCTCCGGCTTCAATTTTACCTGGTGGTAGACTGATCTCAAGTCTATCTTAGAAAATACCTTGGCACAACTCAACTGATCGAACAAGTCATTAATCCATGGCAACGGGTGTCACGACCCGCATCCGAAATTTGGGGCACGAGTGTGTGGGTACGTCCAGCCTACGCCGCAGCATCGGCGGTAGAACGCTGTCTAGGTCACAATACTAGCTAATTACTCTCACAGGAATATCCAACTCCATAAGGAGACACAAATATCATAATATAATATGGAATACTCAATCACATAAACTAGAGCACGATGAGATATCGAAGGAAACAAATAAAATACAAGACAAGTCTAAACACAATAAATAGTCTAACCTGCAATCAATAACATCCAGTCTCCAAGTATGCTGAAAACAAGTCCTCTAAGTTGCAGTCTGGAAAAAATATCCAGTTAGGATTGGAACGAAATACACCTCTAACAGCAGTTCCATGTATATTGACAAAAACTATAACACAGTGTAAAGAAATATAAGACAGATATGGATAACTGGCAATAAGGAATACTGACGAGCATGGATGTACTGGAAATAGAAATACTAGAACATCATCATCAATATACATCTAGTAATGAAATAGAAATCCAAGTACATGCAAGAACAATGAACTGGTATATAAGTGTGTACAAGAACAATAACTAGAACATGTGGAGATGCTAGATCAATATACTAGAGATGCATGTCAAGAACATCTAAACTAAGTGTGTGAAATATCAGCATATTATGTGATTGGCTTGGGACTATATGACTTATTACATTGATTAGCGTTCATCCCCAACAAGTCCGGCTAACCACATGTAACAGCGATGAGGCATGTAAGGGTAAGGCTGCACCGACATGAGGTGTGGGTGAGCTAATGATGCATGTAAGTTGGGTATGATCACATAAGCTACTAATATTTTCCTATTTCCCCAGCTAGCACGATAGATTCCAATCACGACTCCTCGTGACAAGTCTCAATGATGCAAACTCGTATAAATAACAGTGTCAGAGTCATGTATGCTATACAACAAGAGTTATAGAGATAATCAACATAATAGAAACTGTCAGAGAATGTACTCACCTATGGTCCTTAGCTGGTATGAATTAGAGTCCAAGTCACAGTCCAAATAGCCTATGTATTATAAATTTATCACGTCAAAAGATAATTTATTTTAATTTATTTATTCTAGAATAATTACTCTAAAATCTTATTTTAATCTTATTATTCTGATTTTTAGGTCAAATCCTAATTTTTGCCCAAAAGAACCTAAATTTTATCTAGTCGAGACTCATGGCACGCAAATCGAGACGATCTGTTGACCAAAAAGTCAACCGACACAAACTTAACTTTCATGCATGATTTCTTGTAGATTTCAGCATAAAAAACATGCTAGAATTTACGGCTCGTCTGAATTCAAATTCGTTTGGGAATTATGGCACATACAAATTTCGTATCGTGTACCGATGGTTAAATTCTAACCTAGAAGTTCTACAGAATTAACAGTATATAAATAATTCTATTTAAATTCTTGGAAAAATATATGTCAATTATCTCGACATTAGTTTTCGAAACTTTAAACGGTTCATGATTCTGATTCCTGGTTCTCCCGGAATCGCAAAAACATCGAAACACGTCTATTTTCGGATATGCTGTGCTCTACGAATTTTCTAGAATTTAATACTCATAATTTCGTAAAAAAATTATATAATCAGAAAGCTTACCTCAAAATATTTCTGACACAAAAAACTAGGCCTCGTTTGGAGTCCAGAGCTATGCGCAATGGCTTCTGGAAGATGAAGGAACCCTAGACGGCAATTCTCCTAAAATTGGCTCAAGAAAAACCCTAGAAAATAACTTAAACTATTATATATATAGAGGAGAGAGAGTACAGCCGCGGCTCAGAGTTGACACGTGGCAGCCATCCGTGCAGCCCCGCCCAAATCGGACGATCATGGTTTGACCCGGCTCGGCTCAGCTGAGTCTGAATCAAACTTTGACTCGGCTCGGCTCGTACCAACCCCGCGGTCACTGACAGGCGGGCCCGGCACTGTTCGCTGCGGGAGGCTGACAGGTGGGCCCCCTGTTTGCTGACTGGGCAGAAATAATTACTTTTGGGGTTTTCTTTTTCAGAAATTAGTTTTTAATTCAATTTTTCATAATTAACTCAAAATAAATGCTAAAAATAATCAGAAAATTTTCAAAAAATTCTAGAAAATATATTTTATTATTTAGAACCTAAAGTAAACGTTTGGAATATTTTTATTTAAGTTTGACCCTAAAATAAATTCTAGAAAGTACTAAAAAATTAGGATTACTAGTTTTTAATTAACTAAAAATTATGGAAAAATCTTAATAGACCCAATTAACCTAATAACAACATTTAAGCACGAATTTCAGGATACGGAGGTTACAATGGGTATTTATTCTTGATAGTGAGATTATTCAATGCCCTATAATCAATGCACATTCACACCTATCCATCCTTCTTCGGTACAAATAATACCAGGGCTCCCCATGGGGAAGAACTTGATCTGATAAACCCCTTATCCTACAACTCGTCCACCTGCTTCTTCAGCTTGACCAGCTCGCTATTGTTTACACTATAGACATGCTGTAAAATTGGTTCTACACCTGGCACCAAGTCTATAGAGAATTCATGTCATGCCCCAGTTCCAAATATAAGGAACTGAGCCACGTGGCAATGGCCAACAGCACACTCCAACGGGCATTCCAATCTAATGGACCCGACGGAGTGCACTTAAGCTGTAAAGTACAATGATAAAACCCAAACACATAACACATAAACAGTAAAACTAAATCTCATCCATAGGCAACAGATATAAGAGCACATAGAGATAATTATAACTACTAATGTACTGAAGGGAAATAATACGAGAATTATATCATAGTACAAATAGTAGAAGAGTCACACGGGAACAAACCCGCTAGTACAAATACTGAAATAAAGAAAAGCAGGAAGATAACTAGGAACGGTATCCGATAGCTAGATAGTAATACTGTCCCAGCATGAAGTCACTACCAGAGGGTCAGACGAAGTCCTCGGGAATGATCTCGTCCTCTGCAACTGGTCCAGCTGCCGGATATGCTCCCGGTCTGTACTCCTTTGGGTAATCCTCCTCGCCTATGCCTTGAAGGGAACCAGGTTCTCAGAGGGACGTAACAAGATACAAAATACAGCATGCCAAGTATAACAGAAAGTACAAATGCAACGACGGGATAATCTAGCATAACCACCTATGTGAGACACAGTTTGAAGATAATTTTTGACGCATGGGCTGTCCAAAATAAAATCGTAGCTCCGGACACGAAAACACACGGAATGTACCACAGCTCCGGGCAAAGAGTCACACGGGTGATATAACTACTCTAGATACAGGATCACTATAGTAATAGTATATATACATATATAAGTGCATGCAGAGGAGCCCAAATGTCTAGTAACTATTTTCCTCTTTCCAAGCGGTCAACGGGTGTACGCTAAACCTGAACCTCTATTCTAGCAGTCTTGTCATATAGAAGTAACTATCAACAAACGCAACCCTAAGGTTATCCTAGTCTCCGGTCATGATGTCAGTATCAGGATACGGGAAATCTAGAATGATAACTGTGTATGGACGTATCCTAGGGTTATGATATACACAGGTACGTACATCGAGGTGTTGCGAACATCTATCACTCGTTACCAGACATTACCGACGAACGTATGCACCCGGTTATGACCCGGACACAAAATAATGATCCTAGTCAAAAATACACACAATGCATATACTAAAACAATAAATATCTGGTAACTGAAATACAGGGTGGCAAGGTACACTTGCCTGGATCCGACTGCTGAAGATGGGTCTCCAGTACAACGTCCAAGTCCGCGGGTCCTGTAGTACCTAGAGATGAGGTACAAGCTCAATCAATAAACTATCATGAGGATGAAATAAGAAGTGACACACATCTAATATATGTTCAAACTCAGTTATAACTCACAAGGACACGAAGCTAGAGGGTTGACCAAGGTTGACTAAGGGTATGTTATATCTAATCTATTTAATCATCTGTACAATATTATCAAACCAAACCTCAATCTTACTATATTTGTCATGTTGTTTAGTAGTTCAAACCATAATAAAATCCTCAGTTTTACCCCGGGTCTTCACCGACATTAACATACACGTTGACATATCTCATCATCAAATAAATTATCAATTATTTATTAAACCCTCGAATATATACATTCACTATGATTTCATAATAAAACTTCTCATCGATCAAATTCACTATTAGTATTTGTTTCTCAATAATCGACCAATATTTAGGTATCACGACATATACTTAAACAAACGACCAACATTGCAAATAACATTACGTATAAAACCTAACAAATTCTCATTTAGCATTTAAATCCTAACCTCATAATATGTGTCATTCCCAACCATCAACAGTATATATTTTACATCCTCAACCCATGAACATCATTGCATATTTAAACCATAATTAATTAACCTAGCAATTTACCATCACTTGCATATAATATCACTAAAGTATCAATGTATAGCAACCTATTAAACTAAATCTAAAACATGCACAACCCTAAATACATATAACCCTTAATACATATAACCCACATCAATATACAAATATATATCACCACCATCAAAAATGCGCACAATGCATATACTACCGACGAACCTCTATTCTAGCAGTCTCGCCATACAGAAGATGGTGATGATGAAGATGGTGCTGGTGGCGAAGGGTGGTGGTGCTGGTGGCAAAGGGTGGTGGTGCTGCGGTATGGGGGAGGTCGCAGCGGGTGGCAGTGAAGTCGGGGATGGGTCGAGAAAGTTGTCACGGTGGTGCTGGTGATGGTTCGAGATGCAGCGGGCTCGAAGGGTGGTTTCGACGGTGGCTCGGGAGGTTCGGGATGGAGGAGGTGGTTATGGCGGCAGGAAGGCTTCGAGGGGGAGGCTGCAGTAGCTCGCTGGTGAAGGAGCTCGGCCGGTCGACGAGTACAGCAGTCCGCCGGAGGAGGGGCCGGCCGGGTTCAGTTGGGTTGGTGGTGAAGAACATGGAGTGGGGAGGAAGGAGAAGAAGAAGAAGAAGAAAGAGAAGGAGAGATTTCGATTGTGTATGTAGAAGAGAGAGGAGAGAGAAAGTGGGGGGTTTCCCAAGTTTGGGGATTAGGGCCGGTTGGAAAGTGTCTAGTAAAGAGATATTTTGTAGGGAGTTGTGATGGGGAGTGTGTGGTGATGATGAGTCCCCATTTTGAATGGGTGGCTAGGATTCATCATGAGGGAATAACACAAAGGGGAGAGTGGGGTTGAACCGGTCAAGAGTTGAGGGCTTCTTCATTTGGTGTGAACCAATGAGGTGATGACACCTACTATAATATTTGCAAATAAGCCCCTTAATTTTGGATATTTGCACAAACACATGAAATAATGGAAAAATGGTGTGGAAAGTAGTATTTGGTATTTTGTAGGGCGAGAGGGGGTTGTGTGTTTTGCATGGGCTTAAAGAATGAGGGTTTGGGTTACATTGGGGTTAAGTTAGTACTAGTCAAATTTGGTAACCCCAATTTAATCAAAATAAATTTTTATATGCTCTTAAATTAAATGGGGGCACATGGGGTCTCAATTTGGAGTGACATAAAGGTCATGAAAGGTGTAGGCTTGGTGTCAGTCTTGGACCATTTAATTGGTCCGGCTAAATGGGTTGATTTGGTGTCTCAAAATTTTTGGCAATGACACAGGTGCACGACACAGGATTAAATAATAGATTTCGGATACGGAAAGTTGTGCAATTAAAATTAGAGCACAAGGAATTATGATTTTGAGTGACGAAAAAGTCCAGCACCTAAGTTGGCTTGTCAAGTAAAGGGTGCAATAATTAGTTGGAAATTATGGGCTATTATTGGGCTCCGGATCTTGTAAAAATGGTAGGGTGCACCAAGGGTTTAAAATAAATAATTTAGACCACTGTAATTAATTTCTAAACCTCAATCAATTCCAAATTCTGTCATCTATATAGCCTAAGATGCACCTAGTGCATATAACACCCCCTCTTGGCAGATGAAGAACTCTAGCCTCGGAGAATTTAGTGCACCAATTTAGGGTTGCAGACCCTTCGGTCACCTCACGACCTCCACCAATCCGACTCCTTTTCCAGTCCGGAAAAATAGAATTCGTGGGTCAAAAACCTAGTCGTAAACCTACAACTGACTTACTACTATCTTCTTATAAGACAGACTGGGAGACAGAAAGGAGGCTCTATTCAACCATTCTAAAAAAGAACCCGATCCAACAACCCGAGCTTATGCCGATTCTGATGCTTCATCTGATTCTGATTAAGCGAACTCTTCCTCCAGTTAGGAGAGGATGCTGACCGAAAAAGAAGGATATGGAATAGATTCTAAACTAAAAATTTCTAACCCAAACTAGTCTATCTATAAAAATTAAACGACAAGGGTTTATATTCTTCCCAACATAGAAAAATTTTGTCCCCGAAATTAAAAGTAAAACTCGAATAATAGCTACGAAAAAAAAACATACTGGTAATCGAATGCGGTACGTAAATTCGTACCTTGGTCCTCAAATAAATATAAAAAACTTGGTCGAAAGGAATCCTCGTGCTCCCAGGTACACTCGCCTGGCGAATAATACTTCCATGCAACCCTGACCAGTCGCATAGTCTGACCTCTCAAAGTCTTCTCACTGCGATCTAGTATCTCCACTAGCTGCTCTACGTAAGATAAACTGGGCCCAACTGTAATCTTCGAATGATCCAGCACGTGGCTAGGGTCTGCCACGTATCTCCTCAACTACGATACGTAAAATATGTCATGTACTCCTTCTAATGATGGAGGCAATGCAAGACGATAAGCCACTTCGCCAACTCGTTCCAAGATGTCAAAAGGTCCGATGTACCTCAGACTCAGCTTGCCTCTGCCTCCGAATCTGATGGTACCACGAGTAGACGATATCTTCAAAAATATATGGTCACCCTCTTTGAACTCCAAAGGTCTGCGGTGCGCTTCTGCCCAATGCTTCTGTTGTTCTGTGCTGCACGCAGGTGGCTCTGAATCTGCTTTACTTTCTCCATTGTCTGTGTCACCAACTCTGGACCAAGTATCTGACGCTCTCCCACGTTACTCCAACATACCGGTGACCTACACTTTCTGCCGTACAGTGCCTCATAAGGTGCCATCTGTATGTTGGCCTGATAACTATTATTGTAGGAGAATTCCACAGAGTGTAGATGGTCCTCCCAAGATCCTCCAAAGTCGATCATGCACACTCTTAACATATCCTCTAGTATCTGAATCGTGCACTCTGACTGGCCATCGGTCTATGGTTGATATGCAGTGCTGAACTTGAGACGAGTTCCTAGATTCTCTTGCATACTCCGCCAAAAATGTGACGTGAATCTGGAATCACGATCCGATACAATGCTGACAGGCACTCCATGTAGTCGTACTATCTGTTTCATATACATGTCAGCTAATATCTCTGTGGAATGCCCAACTCTGAAGGGCAAGAAATGTACAGACTTGGTGAGTCTGTCCACGACAACCCAAACTGCGTCCTTCCCGCTAGAGCTCCTCGAGAATCCTGTGATGAAGTCCATAGTAATATGTTCCCACTTCCACTCGGGAATGGGAAGCGGCTGCAATAGTCCTGCAGTTCTCTGATATTCAGTCTTGACTTGCTAACAGACCAAACATCTCGCCACGAATCTTAAAATCTCTGCCTTCATCCTATTCCACCATTAGTTTTGTCTCAAATCTTGGTACATCTTCGTACCCCCCGAGATGAATAGAATAAATAGAGCTATGAGCCTTGGTCATCAACTCCTGGCGTAGCTCGCCACTCGGAACATATAGGTGATCTCCATACCTCAATGTTCCGTCTTCAGGAATCCTGAGTCCCGTCTACATGTCGGCCTTTGTCCTCTCTCGCAGTCGTCGGAATCTCGCATCTATAGGCAGGGCTGCCCGGATCCTCTCAACCAATGTAGACTAAACCTCGACACTGGCCATCTGTCCGTCCATGCCTGGCAATACAATCTCCTTTCTAAGCTCCTGAAGATCTTCTAGCAATTGCCGCTGAGTCATCAAAAAGTATGCCATGGGCTTCCTGCTTAAGGCATCTGCTACTACATTCGCCTTGTCAGGGTGGTACTGTAACTCTATATCATAATCTGTCATCAAGTCTAGCCAGCGCCTCTGTCTCATGTAGAGCTCCTTCAGAGTGTAGACATACTTCAGACTTTTGTGATCTGTGTAAATCTTAACAAGCTCTCCTTAAAGGTAGTGCCACTATAGCTTTAGTACAAATATCACCGCAACTAGCTCTAGATCGTGCGTCAGATAGTTCTTCTCATGAACTCTCAACTGTCTTGATGTGTAGGCTATCACCTTGCCATGTTGCATCAGTACACATCCTAATCCACTCCCAGATGCATCACTGTATACTATAAATCCTCCCAATCCTGAAGGAAGTGTCAAGATCGGTAATAATGTCGGACGCTTCTTCAGCTCATCGAAAGTCGTCTGACACTCCTTGGTCCAGATAACCTCCTTGCCTTTACGTGTCAGTCGCGTCATAGATGCAGCGATCCTCGAGAAATTTTCCATGAACCTCCGATAATATCCGACAAGTCCGAGGAAACTCCTAATCTCTATAACTGACGTAGGGGTTGGCCATGTCTCAACTGCAGCTATCTTCTTTGGGTTAATTGATAGTCCATCTCAGGTGATTATGTGTCCCAGGAAGGGTACTGTATCCAAACAGAACTCACATTTGCTGAGCTTGGCATACAGCCTCTCCTGCCTCAGCATCTCCAACACGATCCTGAGATGTTTCTCGTGCTCCTCCTGGCTCTTGGAATATACCAAGATGTTGTCGATGAACACCACCACAAACTTATCTAAGTACTGGTGGAAAATATTGTTCATCAGGCTCATAAATACTGCTGGCACATTGGTTAAACCAAACGGCATGACTAAAAACTCATAGTGCCCATACTTTGTTCGAAAAGCCGTCTTCGGAATGTCCTCTCTCCGTACCTTGATCTGATGATAGTCGAATCTAAGGTCGATCTTCGAGAATACACATGCGCCACTAAGCTAGTCAAATAAATCATCGATGCGTGGTAGTGGGTACTTGTTCTTTATTGTTACAGCATTTAACGTCCTATAATCGATACACAAGCGTACCGTCCTATCCTTCTTTGGCACAAATAAGATGGGTGCTCCCCATGGAGAAACACTAGCCCGTATGAAACCCTTATCTAGGAGATCATCTACTTGGACTTTCAACTCAACCAACTCCTTCGGTTCTAATCTGTAGACGGGGGAAGTAACTGGCTCCGCTCCGGGAGTCAAATTTATAGTAAACTCTATCTCTCTGTCAGGTGGCAGGCCTAGAAGATCCTCTGGAAACTTATCCTCAAACTCTAATATAAAGTGAGGGTACATCGGCTCACCTTCTGCAATGTGTGTCGCTAAGGTAGGTTGGACACCATGCTCTCGGGCTTCTAGAAGAAACTCAAACTCTGGGTGATTTGGGGGTCTAAATATGACACAACCACGACGGCAATCTAGCATTGCGTGGTATTGGCTCAACCAATCCATGCCTAGGACAATATCATAGTTCGGCATGAAGAAGACCAAAAATCGGGCAAGCATCTCTCGCCCGCAAACAACTACTGAACATGATCTACAAGTGTCGCTAACTGGTACTATTCTACCTCCCGTAAGAATCCTCTTAATCTTCGGAAGGGGTGCAGTTGTTATTCTATGGGTGGCCACGAAACTAGCAGCTGTGAAACAGTGTGTGGCACCAGAATTAAATAAGACAACTGCTGGTAATGAAGCTACTAAGATAGTACCTGCGATCACTTCTTCGACTGTCTCTGCCTCCTCTATAGTCATCGCATAGGCCTGACCATGTCTCGGTGCTGGCGCCCTCGGCTGCTGTCGAGCCTGCTGGAATCGATCTGCCTGTGGGGCCAAAGGTGGCCTCCTCTGGTTTCCTCCTGGTGCTGGTAGTCGTAGTGCTCTAGCTCCTACGTAAGCCGGCCTTGGTCCGGGAGGCTGCTGATAAGGCCTCGGTTCTAGCAGGGCTGGGCGATGAACCATCTGTACTGGAGCCCTCTAATCTGGGCAATCTCGAACTGCGTGCTGGTCTGACCCACATCTCAGACAAGCGCCCAGCCTCCGTCGACAGTCCCTCAATAAATGTCCCTTCTTGTCGTAGTAATGGCATATGGGAATAACTGCTCCCTGCAGGGGTGCTGCTCTCTGCTGCTGCTGCTGTACCAGTAGATGCTTCACAGGTCCTTCCTGCGGGGCTCGAACTAATGATGACAATGCACAGGAGCACTTCAGGCTGGCCTCTATCTTGTTGATGCGGTCCTGGCGTCGTGTTGCTAATAATACCTCGGAGTAGGAGGCGGGGACTATAGACCCAATAAGTCTCTACGTCTCAAAATTTAAGCCTTCATAGAACTTCTCAGCCTTCATCTCCTCGGTCGGGATCAGGTACGGTACAAATCTACTCAGGCGGAGCAACTCAGCATTGTATTCCTCTATAGTCATACTGCCTTGCCTAAGGTTCTGGAATCTATCGCAAAGTTTTGCTCGGGCAGTGGATAGTATGTACATCTCCTGGAAGAGTCTAGAGAACTCTTTCTATGTGACCCGGTCTGGTCCCAAACACTCCTCCTCTGAAAGCCACCAGTGTCACGCCCCAGTCCCAAAATACCGAGGGACTAGACACGTGGCAATGGCCGGCAGCACGTACCGATGGACAAACCCAATTTAATGGATCCATCAGGGCATACTTAAGCTGTAAAAGCAAGTCTACGACAATATGGTACAACTAATCTCATCCACACAAAGTATAAAAGTATGATCCACAGAATAAATAAGGAATGTAAATCATCAGCTAGTCTCAACAAAGTGCTTCGGGGAACAACCTGATAAATATCTGATACATTGGTTCAACAGACCAAAAATAAATGACTGAAATAAATAAATAAATAAATACTGAGCATGAACATGGATGCTCAGGAGAAGTCTTCGGCTAATACCTCATCCTCGGATGGCGGTACAGCTCCTGGATCAGCTCCTGCTCCGGTCCCGTATACCTCGGGATAGATCTCGTCCTCAAATCCTGGGAACATAATTTGGATCCAGGTCCTCAGGGGACATAGCAAGGTACAAGAAAGCTTATGCCAAAATAAATGTAGTGCAGCAGATAATAAAATAAATAGGGCAAATAAGTAACCATCTATGTGAAAATGCACGTGAGAGCAGCACGAGTACTCAGGCTGAGCCACTACAAGCTCTGTATCGGGGAGCCGGTAGTGGTAATAAAACGTAATATGCCTAGCTCTGCTACGAGAGTCTACGGCCTCACAATAGTAGTAGATATATATAGAAAATAGCCTGTAGCCTGTGTGTCTCTCCCCACCCAATGTAACCATGCATATCATGACCATAACGTCTTATGTCTATGTCAAGCGGGATCATAGCTAATGCAACAAGTCATATGTATCTATGAATATAGTATCTCTGTCAAGTCATGTATCCTATACAAAATCACCACGAATATCTCGGGAATATCCTATCTCATGAACAGTGTCAAGTGTACTTGGTAAGACAAGTACCCGAAGATAAAGTGTCACGAATATCCATCTCTAGATAACCATACACAACACCGCGTACAATATTGGCACCCGACTAATAATTGGATGCTAAGTACGTCACACGGTCCTAGGTTAAGCATGCACAGTAATATAAATAAAGCAAGGAAAATATATAACAATACTGCAGAGTTTGGCAAGGTACACTTGCCTGATGTTTGAATATCAACAATCGTTCCGGTATTAGTGAATCCGATGGATACTCCTCCAAAAGCTGTAATAAACATCACCAACCATCTCAAAAGATGTCAAATAGCTAGAAACGCCTGTCCTTAAGTCCAATTTGGACACAGGGGCAAAAATGACATTTCCGGGCCAAAGCGGGATCCACATGTGGGCCACTTTGCACCGAAAAGCGTGTCAGGGTCAAAGGTCCCCAAATTTACCAAACTTAGTGTCAACAAGTCAGGAACGATGATACGAACACAATGGAACTTCCAAAATTGGATTCTGATGAGCCGATCACAAAATTGCCCGTCAAGTGGAGCCGGTGGGGCCCACGATACGCGATTTTGTCAACGTTCTCAGAATCGAACCAAACTTGGGTCACAGGACCAGCGTATTGCTACGAGTCCGATGGCATAAGTTTTGTCTTGATATGACGTGTGTACACAAAGTTACAGCATATTCCAGAAAGGACGGATACGGGACGGTGTCGGCGGATATGCGTTGATTCCGGTGTGCACGCACATCCGAATCAACTTCTGTAAAATCCTACATGTCTGTATCAACGTCGCGCACATTTCGGTAAGGACCGCGTGCGACCAAGTCATCCCGTTTGGCGGGGCGCCCTCAGTTCCGGGGTTAAATAAGGGGTCATTTTTCCTATTTTTGGATCGCGGTGTGCGATCACCACATGCCGCGATTCACCGAGCGGATTGTACGGGCACCGAGAGGGTCATACAGTCTACGCGTTGCGACTGACAGAATTAAAAATGGAGTTATGAGGTGAGAGAAACGATACCTGAACAGGGCTCCGTGAAGGCTGATTCTCACGTGTCCGAGGGTATTATTCGTGCCCTGGACGTGTCCTCCGTCTCCTGTGCGTCCAGGCTAGGGTTCCGTCCGAGATGACGGCGGAGGCTTCGCTGGAGGGAGTCGGTCTCGGGGTCAGCGAGGTCGGCCAGACGGCGGCTGTGCACCGTCGACCGGAGCAGTTCACGTGGCCGGAGACTCAGCGTCGGGGAGTGTCTGGATGGACTCGGTTGGGTAGGGTCGACCACGGGAGCGGGGCTGGGTCGACTCTGAGGCGGAGTCGAGTAGAGGGGCGGCAGCCTAGGTCGGCCTGAGCGGAGGGGGTGCGAGCACGACGGGCTAGGGGAGCCGGGTGGAGTCGTCCGGTGGGCCTCGACAGCGGGGAGAACAGGGGGAAAAGGAGTGCTGGGGTTCGCCGGGGCTAGGCGAACTCGGGTGGAGCGGTGGCGTGTAGTCGGAGGCGATAAGGAGGAGAGTCTAGCAGAAGAGTCTGGGGGCGGACGCGGGCGGCGCTCGGGTTCAGTCGAGGTAGGTCGGAGGAGATGATGGCGCGGCGGCTAGGTTTCCGAAGGCTGGGCACAAAATTCGAGAAGGTTTTATAGGCTGCTACAGGAACTCCGGCAGACTAGGGTTTCCTCACGGGTTTCGGATCCGGGTCGGGTTTGGCTCGGATCTGACCCGACCCGACCCAATATGCGGTTTTGGTTCAGGTTTGGGTTTAATTTGGGTTTGGCTCGGTTTAATTAATCCAATAGTATTTAAGGCTTTAAACGCGACTCCGGATTCCAATAAATTCACAAAAAAATACCAAATGTCCAGTTTTCTATTTTACACCATAAAATATTATTTTCATAATATTTTAACACCAATAAACTACATTTAAAAATCTTAACTCCCAATTACCTTGGTTCTTCATCCAGAAAAATACCGAAAAATTGGAGGGAAAATATTAAAATTTATTCTCAAAATCAGGGTGTTTACAATCTACCCTCCTTAAAAGGATTGCGTCCTCGCAATCAAAGAATAAGCTATTATAGAAAGAATTATGGTGATTACAAGCTTGTTTAGTTTACAACTGTATCTGTAAATAAGTGGGGATAACGCTGGCGCATACTATCCTCTCGTTCCCAAGTCGATTTGCTAGGGGATTGATGTTTCCATGCTACACGAACCAGTCTGATTGTATATCCCCGTAATATCTTCTCACTGACATCGAGGATGCCCACGGGTTGTTCTTTATATCTCAAGCTTGGGCCCACTGCGATCTCTGAATGATCGACTACGTGACCTGGGTCGGTCACGTACCTTCGCAGCTGTAAGACGTGGAATACGTCATGCACTCCCTCTAAGGATGGTGGTAATGCAAGACGATAAGCTACCTCACCAATGCGCTCTAGGATATCAAATGGCCCAATATACCTTGGGCTCAACTTGCCTCTGCTCCCGAATCTAATAGTACCTCGAGTGGGCAAAATCCTCAAGAACACGTGCTCTCCTTCTTTAAACTCTAGGGGACGTCTGTGCGTATCTGCCCAATGCTTCTGTCTGTCTTGAGCTGCTCGAAGATGATTCTGGATCTGTTTCACCTTCTCCACTGTCTGCGTTACCAATTTTGGACCCAGTATTTGACGTTCACCAACGTCACTCCAACATATAGGCGATCTGCACTTCCTTCCGTATAATGCCTCAAATGGTGCCATCTGAATGCTGGCCTGATAACTGTTGTTGTAGGAGAACTCCACTAAGTGCAAATGGTCTTCCCAAGATCCTCCAAAGTCTAGCATACATGATCGCAACATATCCTCCAAGATCTGAATGGTGCGCTCCGATTGACCATCTGTCTGTGGATGGTAAGCCGTGCTGAATTTGAGTCTGGTGCCCACACTCTCTTACATGCTTCGCCAAAAATGAGATATAAATCTTGAATCTCGATCCAATACAATACTAACCGGCACTCCATGTAATTTGACGATCCGTCGCATATACATGTCGACTAGTACCTCTGTGGACTGTCCAACTCTAAATGGCAAGAAGTGTGCCGATTTAGTGAGTCTATCTACGATAACCCATACTGTATCTCTTCCGCTGGGGCTCCTTGGAAATCCTATGACAAAATCCATCGTGATATGTTCCCACTTCCATTTTGGTATAGGAAGCGGCTGTAACATACCTGCAGTCATCTGATGCTCGGCCTTCACTTGTTGGCAGACTAAGCATTTGGCCACAAATCTTACAATCTCCCTTTTCATTCCATGCCACCAATACTACTGTCTCAAGTCTCGGTACATCTTAGTTCTTCCTGGGTGAACAGAGTACATAGAGCTATATGCTTTAGTCATTAACTCATGTCTTAGTTCTCCATTTGGAACATACAGGCGGTTCCCAAACCTTAATGTCCCATCTTCATGTATGCAAAGTCCTGTCTACATGCCTGCTTCTGTCCTCTCTCTAAGTCTTCAAAATCTGGCATCGGTGGGCAATGCCTCTTTAATTCTTTCCACAAGTGATGACTTGACTTCGAGATTAGCCAGCAATCAACTCTGTCCTGGTAAAACAACCTCTATCTGAAGCTCCTGTAGATCTCTCAATAACTCGGGCTGTATCATCAAAAAATAAGCCGTAGGCTTCCTGCTGAGTGCGTCTGCCATGACATTCGCCTTTTCCGGATGGTATTGCAGATCTATGTCAAAATCTACCATCAGTTTAAGCTAACGTCTCTGTCTCATGTTGAGCTCCTTTTGAGTATATACATACTTCAGACTCTTGTGATTTGTAAAGATTTCTACCTTCTTCCCATAAAGGTAGTGCCTCCAAATCTTCAATGCAAATATAACTGCTGCTAACTCCAAATCATGTGTTGGATAGTTCTTCTCGTGGACCTTCAACTGTCTCGACGCATAAGCAATAACTTTGTCATGTTGCATCAAAACACATCCTAGTCCACTACCTGATGTATCACTGTAAACAACAAAACCTCCTGACCTTGAAGAAAGAGTCAAGACAGGTGCTGTTGTTAATCTTCTCTTTAATTCTTCGAAGGCCTTCTGGCAGTCTTCTGTCCATATAAACTCCTGGTCTTTACGTGCCAGCTTCGTCAACGGTTCTGTAATACTCGAGAAATTTTCTACAAACCTTCGGTAATATCCCGCGAGTCAGAGAAAACTTCTCACCTCTGCAACTGATGTGGGTGTAGGCCAAGTCTCTATTGCCACAACTTTCTCTGGATCCACAGAAAGTCCTTCTCCTGAGATGATATGTCCCAAGAAAGGCACTTTGTCCATACAGAACTCACACTTACTGAATTTGGCGTATAACTTCTCCTGTCTCAAGATCTCTAGCACGAATCTGAGATGCTCCTCGTGCTCTTCATGGTTCTTAGAATATATAAGAATGTCATCAATGAACACCACCATAAATTTATCCAAGAACTGATCGAAGACTCTGTTCATTAAACTCATAAATACTGCTGGCGCATTGGTTAAACCAAATGGCATTACCAAGAACTCATAATGTCCATACTTAGTCCTGAAAGCTGTCTTTGGTATGTCTTCCTTCCTTACTTTGATCTGATGGTAGCCTGATCTAAGGTCAATCTTCGAAAATACCCTAGCACCACTCAATAGATTAAAAAGATCATCAATGCGTGGTAAAGGATACCTGTTCTTGATGGTCACAGCATTTAGTGCCCTGTAGTCAATGCATAACCGTACTGTTCCATCCTTCTTCGGCACAAATAAAATGGGTGCTCCCCAAGGTGAAACACTGGGCCGAATGAACCCTTCTCCAGAAGATTATCAACCTGTTCTTTCAACTCCACTAACTCCTTAGGTGCTAGCCGATATACTGATGAAGTGATAGGCTCTGTTCCGGGAGTTAAGTCTATTGTGAATTCTATTTTCTGATCAGGTGGTAAACCTGGAAGATCATCAGGCAATACATCCACAAATTCTGATATGATACTTGGGTAACCTGTCTCTCCTTCTACAGATAGTACCCTAAGGGTAGGCTGAACTCCTTGCTCTACTGCTCCTCGAAGAAACTCAAATTTTGGATGTCCAGGCGGTCTAAATATAACCCGCCCAAGTCGGCAATCAAGAGTCGCATGGTACTGACTTAACCAGTCTATACCAAGTACGACATCATAATCCGATATGGAAAATATCAGAAATTGAGATCGCATCTCTCTTCCACAAACTACTACAGAACATGATCTACAGACGTCACTAACCGGAATAATTCTACCTCCCGTAAGAATTCTCTTCATCTTCGGATGGGGTGCGGTAGCTACTCTATGGGTGGCTACAAAGCTAGCTGCTATAAATGAATGCGATGCTCCAGAATCAAATAATACTACAGCTGGTAATGAAGCTACTAAAATAGTACCTGTGATGACCTCGCCCGCAGTAGCTTCCTCCTCAACAGCTAATATGAATGCCTGGCCTCGTCCCTGAGCTGGACCTCTCTGTTGCTGAGCCTACTGAAATAGAGTTGCCTGTGGTGCCAGGGGTGGTCTCTGCTGATTTTCTCCTGGGGCTGGTGGCCTGACGCCTCCAACTCCTGGCTTCTGTGCTCCTACTGCTGGATAAGTTGGTCGTGGTACAGGTAAAGCTAATCTCGGTGCTCCCTCTCTGCGCTCGGTACAGTCTCTGGTCTGATGCTGGTTGGACCCGCAAGCCAGGCATAGTCCTAACTTGCGTCTGCATTCTCTCTCAATATGACCTATCTTGCCACAGTGGTGACAAGTAGGGAGAGATATGGCCCTGTGTGCTGTCCTCTCTGGCATACTCCTCTGGGATCGTTTTGCTGAGTCCCCATGTGCTATCCTGGATGGTGCTGATGTGATGGGCCTCTTCAGATTTGACTCCCTTCTAGTGACGCGCTTCATGCGTCGTGCTGCTGCAAGGACGTCGGTATATGATGTAGGTGCGACCGATCCAATCAATCTCTGGAGCTCAAACTTCAGTCCGTCAAAGAACTTCTCATCTTTCTCTTCCTCGGTCAAGATCAATGTTGGAGCGAAGCGACTTAGGCGAATAAATTCCGCGTTGTATTCTTCCACTGTCATATTGCCTTGGATAAGGCGGTTGAACTTGTCTCTGAGCTCTGACCGTACAACTTCTGGAATGTACATCTCTTGGAAGAGTCTGGAGAACTCTTCCCATGTGACTCGGTTCTGTCCGAGCCTCTTTTCTTCTGCTAACCACCAGTGATGTGCATTTTTAGTTAACTGTATTCTGACTGTAGTCATCCACTTCTCTCTCAGAAGTTTAGCGGCTTCCAACTGATACTGTATGTTTGTGAGCCATTCATGAACTTCTGTTGGCCCTTCTTTACCAAAAAATGTGCAAGGCTTGAGATAACAAAAATCGGTGATAGATCCTGTCGCTGTTTGCCTCGCCGGTGGATTTGCCTACTCCAATACGGATACCAGGCTGGTTCTCAGATACTCGGCCTCCTGACGATGGGCCTCTTGCTGAATCTGTTACTGGGCTTGCATCATAGCATACATCATCTAGAATATTTGTTGCCCGTCCATGGCTTATCCTGGCGGGAAAACTGGCATCTGTGGAGTGAACTGTGGTGGAGGTGGGATGTCATCTCTCCGGAACCTTGGATTAGGCTGGCCGGTTCGATCGCTCTGCGATGCTTGTCCTCCATTTCCTGGAGTCACTCCGTCTATATAAGTAACCACAACGTCGTGTGGCGTGTCTAAAGGGATCTCATCTCCGTTCCGGGGATCCATTACTCTGCAACCAAAAGATAAACTGTAAGAACGCTCAGAGGAATCAAACAGGATACAAATTAAGTAACAATTTTGAGTTCGATATAGAGTTCAATAATGGTTAATTAATGGATGAGATCCTATAACTTATCCTATCCTTAGGGCAGGCTGGTTCGGTCCCTAAGTTGAAACCAAACAATTTAGTCGTAGACCTGCATGGGCCACCACAAAAACTATGTCACGCCCCAGTCCCAAAATACCGAGGGACTAGACACGTGGCAATGGCCAGCTGCACGCACCGATGGAAAAACCCAATTAAATGGATCCATCAGGGCATACTTAAGCTGTAAAATCAAGTCTACGACAATATGGTATAACTAATCTCATCCACACAAAGTATAAAAGTATGATCCACAGAATAAATGAGGAATGTAAATCATCAGCTAGTCTCAACAAAGTGCTTCGGGAAACAACCCGATAAATATCTGATACATTGGTTCAACAGACCAAAAATAAATGACTGAAATAAATAAATAAATACTGAGCATGAACATGCATGCTCAGAAGAAGTCTTCGGCTAACACCTCATCCTCGGATGGCAGTACAGCTCCTGGATCAGCTCCTGCTCTGGTCCCGTATACCTCGGGATAGATCTCGTCCTCAAATCCTGGGGACATAATCCGGATCCAGGTCCTCAGGGGACATAGCAAGGTACAAGAAAGCTTATGCCAAAATAAATGCAGTGCATCAGATAATGAAATAAATAGGGCAAATAAGTAACCATCTATGTGAAAATGCACGTGAGAGCAGCACGAGTACTCAGGCTGAGCCACTACAAGCTCTATGTCGGGGAGCCGGTAGTGGTAATAACACGTAATATGCCTAGCTCTTCTACGAGAGTCTACGGCCTCACAATAGTAGTAGATATATATAGAAAATAGCCTGTAGCCTGTGTGTCTCTTCCCACCCAATGTAACCACGCATATCATGACCATAACGTCTCATGTCCATGTCAAGTGGGATCATAGCTAATGCAACAAGTCATATGTATCTATGAATATAGTATCTCTGTCAAGTACTGTATCCTATACAGAATCACCACAAATATCTTAGGAATATCCTGTCTCATGAACAGTATCAAGTGTCCTGGGTCAAAGTGTACTTGGTAAGACAAGTACGCGAAGATAAAGTGTCACGAATATCCATCTCTAGATGACCATACACAACACCGCGTATAGTGTTGGCACCCTACTAATAATCGAACGCTAAGTACGTCACACGGTCCTAGGTTAAGCATGCACAGCAATATAAATGAAGCAAGGAAAATATATAACAATACTGCAGAGTTTGGCAAGGAACACTTGCCTGATGTTTGAATATCAACAATCGTCCCGGTATCAGTGAATCCTGTGGGTACTCCTCCAAAAGCTGTAATAAATATCACCAACCGTCTCAAAAGATGTCAAATAGCTAGAAATGCCTGTCCTTAAGTCCAATTTGGACACAGGGGCAAAAATGACATTTTCGGGCCAAAGCGGGGTCCGCATGTGGGCCACTTTGCACCGAAAAGCGTGTTAGGGTCAAAGGTCTCCAAATTCACCAAACTTAGTGTCAACAAGTCAGGAACGATGATACGAACCCAACGGAACTTCCAGAATTGGTTTCTGATGAGCCGATCACAAAATCGCCCTTCAAGTGGAGCCGGTGGGGCCCACGATACGCGATTTTGTCAACGTTCTCAAAATTGAACTATACTTGGGTCACAGGACTAGCGTATTGCTACGAGTCCGATGGTGCAAGTTTTGTCTCGATCTGACGTGTGTACACAAAGTTACAGCGTGTTCCAGAATAGACGAATACGGGACGGTGTCGGCGGATACGCGTTGATTCCGGTGTGCACGCACATCCGAATAAACTTCTGCGGAATCCCACACGTCCGTATCAATATCGCACACATTTTGGTAAAGACCGCGTATGACCAAGTCGTCCCATTTGGCGGAGCGCACTCAGTTCTGGGGTAAAATATGGCATCATTTTTCCTGTTTTTGGATCGCGGTGTGCGATCACCACAGGACGCGATGCACCGAGCGGATTGCACGGGCACCGAGAGGGTCATACAGTCTATGCGTTGCAACTGACGGAATTGAAAATGGAGTTACGAGGTGAGAGAAAATGATACCTGAACAGGGCTCCGTGAAGGCTGATTCTCACGTGTCCAAGGGTATTATTCGTGTCCTGGACGTGTCCTCCGTCTCCTGTGCGTCCAGGCTAGGGTTCCGTCCGAGACGATGGAAGAGGCTTCGTCAGAGGGAGTCGGTCTTGGGGTCAGCGAGGTCGGCCAGACGGCGGCTGTGCACCGTCGACCGGAGCGGTTCACGTGGCCGGAGACTCTGCGTCGGGGAGTGTCTGGATGGACTCGGTTGGGTAGGTTCGACGACGGGAGCGAGGCTGGGTCGACTCTGAGGCAGAGTCGAGCAGAGGGGCGGCGGCCTAGGTCGGCCTGAGTGGAGGGGGTGCGAGCACAACAGGCTAGGGGAGCCGGGTGGAGTCGTCCGGTGGGCCTCGGCAGCGGGGAGAACAGGGGGAAAAGGAATGCTGGGGTTCGCCTGGGCTGGGCGAACTCGGGTGGAGCGGTGGCGTGTAGTCGGAGGCGGTAAGGAGGAGAGTCTAGCAGAGGGGTCTGGGGGCGGACGCGGGCGGCGCTCGGGTTCAGTCGAGGTAGGTCGGAGGAGATAATGGCGCGACGGTTAGGTTTTCGAAGGCTGCGCACGAAATTCGAGAAGGTTTTATAGGCTGCTACAGGAACTCCGGCAGGCTAGGGTTTCCTCACGGGTTTCGGATCCGAGTCGGGTTTGGCTCGGATTCGACCCAACCCGACCCAATACGCGGTTTTGGTTCAGGTTTGGGTTTAATTTGGGTTTGGCTCGGTTTAATTAATCCAATAGTGTTTAAGGCTTTAAACGCGACTCCGGAGTCCAATAAATTCACAAAAAAATATCACATGTTCGATTTTCCATTTTACACCATAAAATATTATTTTTATAATATTTTAACACCAATAAACTACATTTAAAAATCTTTAACTCCCAATTACCTTGGTTCTTCATCCAGAAAAATACCAAAAAATTGGGGGAAAAATATTAAAATTTATTCTCAAAATCAGGATGTTTACAACCAGTGATGAACGTTGCCAGTAAGCTGCATCCTGAAGGTAGTCAGCCATCTGTGCCGGGGGAGATCGGTGGCCTCCAGCTGGTGCTGAATGCTGGTGAGCCATACATGAACCTCCGTCGGCTCTTCCTTGCCAGCTCCGATTGACCATCTATGTCCCGTCCATGGGATGCCCTGTGGGGAAAGGCATATGTGGCATCTGTGGAGGGAATGGAGGTGGTGGAGGCAACTGCTGCTCCTCCAGACTCGGGGTCCTCTGGTCCTCATGACCTGCCTGATGTGGAGTTTGGTGCCCGTCCAAAGGCACCTCTGGCTGCCCAGATGACTGTACCTGGGGAGCTAGAGTAAACCGAAGAACATGCCCCATAACTCTGAAAAGAAGTCATGATTAAATCAGCGTTGAAGAATTTAAACAAGATGCAATTGGCAAAAGAAAATGATATAGAGGTGTCATGTGAGGGATTCAAACTTGTACATGAGATTCCTAATATCTATTCCTAATTTGCAGGCTCGCTTGGCACAGTCCGGTGACCAAGATGATTTAAATCGGACCTGTATAGGCCACCACAAAAACCTTATCACGCCCCAGTTCCAAATATAAGGAACTGAGCCACGTGGCAATGGCCAGCAGCACACTTCGGCGGGCATTCCAATCTAATAGACCCAACGGAGTACACTTAAGCTGTAAAGTACACTGATAAAACTTAAATACATAACACATAAATAATAAAACTAAATCTCATCCACAGGCAACAGATATAAGAGCACATAGAGATAATCATAACTACTAATGTGTTGAAGGAAAATAACACGAGAATTATATCATAGTACAAATACTAGAAGAGTCACACGTGAACAAACCCGCTACTACAAATACTAAAATGAAGAAAAGTAGGAAGATAACTAGGAACGGTATCTGATAGCTAGATAGTAATACCGTCCCAGGATGAAGTCACTACCAGAGGGTCAGACGATGTCCTAGGGAATGATCTCGTCCTCTGCAACTGGTCCAGCTGTCGAATATGCTCTCGGTCCGTACTCCTCTGGGTAATCCTCCTTACCTATGCCTTGAAGGGAACCATGTCCTCAGAGGAACGTAATAAGGTACAAAATACAGCATGCCAAGTATAACAGAAAGTACAAGTGCAACGACATGGTTATCTAGCATAACCACCTAAGTGAGACACAGTTTGAAGACAATGTTCGACGCGTGGGCTATCCAAAATAAAATTGTAGATCCGAACACGGAAATACACGGGACGTACCACAGCTCCGGGCAAAGAGTCACACGGGTAATACAACTACTTTAGATACAGGATCACTATAGTAATAGTACATATACATATATAAGCGCGTGCAGAGGAGTCCAAACGTCTAGTAACTGTCTTTTCCTTCCCAAGCGATCAATATGTGTGCGCTAAACCTGAACCTCTATTCTAGCAGTCTCATTATACAGAAGTAACTATCAACAAATGCGACCCTAAGATCGTCCCAGTCTCCGGTCATGATGTCAGTATCAGGATACGACAAATCTGGCACAATAACAGTGTATGAACGTGTCCTAGGGTTATGATATACACAGGTACGTATATCGAGGTATTGCGAACATCTATCACTCATTACCAAATATTACTGACGAAAGTTTGCCCCCAGTTGTGACCCGGATGCGAAGTAACGATCCTAGTTAAAAATGCACACAATGCATATACTAAAATAATAAATATCTGGTAACTAAAATACAAGGTGTCAAGGTACACTTGCCTGGATCCGACTGCTGAAGATGGGTCTCTGGTACAACGTCCAAGTCCGCGGGTCTCATAGTACCTAGAGACGAGGTACAAGCTCAATCAATAAACTATCACGAGGCAGAAATAAGAAGTGACACACGTCTAACATATGTTCAAACTCAATTACAACTCACAAGGACACGAAGCTAGAGGGTTGACCAAGGTTTACTAAGGGTATGTTATATCTAATCCATTTAATCATCTGTACAATATCATCAAACCAAACCTCAATCTTACTATATTCATCATGTTGTTCAGTAGTTCAAACCATAATCAAATCCTCAGTTTTACCCCGGGTCTTCACCGACATTAACATGCACGTTGACATATCTCATCCTCAAATAAATTATCAATTATTTATTAAACCCTCGAATATGTACATTCACTATGATTTTATAATAAAACTTCTCCTCGATCAAATTCACTATTAGTATTTATTTCTCAATAATCGACCAATATTTAGGTATCACGACATATACTTAAACAAATGACCAACATTGCAAATAACATTACGTATAAAACCTAACAAATTCTCATTTGGCATTTAAATGCTAACCTCATAATATGTGTCATTCCAAACCATCAACTGTATGTATTTCACATCCTCAACCCATGAACATCATTGCAATTTAAACCATAATTAATCAACCTAGCAATTTACCATCACTTGAATATAATATCACTAAAGTCTAAATGTATAGCAACCTATTAAACTAAATCTAAAACATGCACAACCCTAAATACATATAACCCTAAATACATATAACCCACATCAATATACAAACATATATCACCACCATCAAAAATGTGCACAATGCATATACTACCGACGAACCTCTATTCTAGCAGTCTCATCATACACAAGATGGTGATGATGAAGATGGTGCTGGTGGCGAAGGGTGGTGGTACTGGTGGCAAAGGGTGGTGGTGCTTCGGTGTGGGGGAGGTCGCAGCGGGTGGCAGTGAAGTCGGGGATGGGTCAAGAAAGCTGTCACAGTGGTGCTGGTGATAGTTCGAGATGCAGCGGGCTCGAGGGGTAGTTTTGGTGGTGGCTCGGGAGGTTTGGGATGGAGGAGGTAGTCGTGGCGGCAGGAAGGCTTCAAGGGGGAGGCTGCAGTAGCTCGCTGGGGGAGGAGCTCGGCTGGTCGATGAGTGCAGCGGTCCGCCGGAGGAGAGGCCGGCCGGGTTCAGTTGGGTTGGTGGTGAAGAACAAGGAGTGGGGAGGAAGGAGAAGAAGAAGAAGAAGCAGAGATTTCGACTGTGTATGTAGAAGAGGGAGGAGAGAGAAAGTGGGGGGTTTCCCAAGTTTGGGGATTAGGGCCGGTTGGGAAGTGTGTAGTAAAGAGATATTTTGTAGGAAGTTGTGATGGGGAGTGTGTGGTGATGATGAGTCCCCATTTTGAATGGGTGGCTAGGATTCATCATGAGGGAATCACATAAAGGGGAGAGTGGGGTTGAAACGGTCAAGAGTTGAGGGCTTCTTCATTTGGTGTGAACCAATGAGGTGATGACACCTACTACAATATTTGCAAAGAAGCCCCTTAATTTTAGGTATTTGCACAAACACATGAAATGATAGAAAAATGGTGTGGGAAGTAGTGTTTGGTGTTTTGTAGGGTGAGAGGGGGTTGTGTGTTTTGCATGGGCTTAAAGAATGAGGGTTTGGGTTACATTGGGGTTAAGTTAGGATTAGTCAAATTTGGTAACCCCAATTTAATTAACATAAATTATCATGTGCTCTTAAATTAAATGGGGGCACATGGAGTCTCAATTTGGAGTGACACAAAGGTCATGAAAGGTGTAGGCTTGGTGTTAGTCTTGGACCCTTTAATTGGTCCGGCTAAACGGGTTGAGTTGGTGTCTCAAATTTTTTGGCAACGACACAGGTGTGCGACACAGGATTAAATAATAGATTTCGGATACGGAAAGTTGTGCAATTAAATTAGAGCACAAAGAATTATGATTTTGAGTGACAAAAAAGTCCAGCGCCTAAGTTGGCTTGTCAAGTCAAGGGTGCAACAATTATTTGGAAATTATGGGCTATTGTTGGGCTCCGGATATTGCAACAATGGTAGGGTGCACCAAGGGTTTAAAATAAATAATTCAGACTACTGTAATTAATTTCTAAACCTCAATACCTGTTGCTAAATTAAAAATTTCTAACCCAAACTAGTATATCTATAAAAATTAAACGAGGGGGTTTACAATTCAATATCTTGATCTGGCGGCAATCCTGGCAATTCCTCAAGAAACACATCCAAAAACTATACAATCAACGGATGTGGCAACTTCTTGTCTTCCACCATAGCTCCACAGATAATACCTTCTCCCTGCTTCGCAGCTCCTCTAGCAAACTTAAACTCTGGCTCTCCTGGTAGGCTAAATAAAACTTTATCTCCTCTATAATCTATATTAGCACGGTGCCTACTCAACCAATCCATCCCGAGTATAATGTCGTAGCTCAGAAGTGGCGTTACAAGTAGACACGCACTCAGCTCCCGACCTTCCAGAGTAACTCTCCGATCCTTACAGACAAAGCTAAAGCTGGAATAGAATCAAGAAGAACATAACCTGCGATGACATCTCCGGTGGACTCGACCTCCTCGACTGTCATAGCGAAGCTCATCCTTGACGTGCACCTCCCTGATATTGGTGCTGGATATAACGCTGCTGCTGGGTCGAAAGCGACAGTCCCCTCGACAGTACTGCTGGTGGTCTCGCCTATTTTCTCAGAGCTGGAGTTTCTTCCTGAACTGTATGACAAGGATTAGAAGGACAATCTCTTACTTGATGCCCTTCGGTAACACAATACAAATAAACTCCCAACCTCCTCCTGCAAACTTTCCAGATATGGCCGAGCTTCTTGCAGTAGTGGAAGAAAGCTTGCAGTAATTGTCTCTGCTACTGCGGTGCCTAGTAAAACGGTGCCCTAGCTGGAGTCTGGTGCTGCTGCGGCTGCTGTAAAGACCTAGACTGGAAATAAGGATGCTTGGCAGTCACTATGCTGCTTTTAGCCCCCAGAAAAGAATTACGATCTCTCTTGGGCTTCAAACCCAACTCTCGCTCAACCTTACGTGCCTCCGTAAGTATCTTCGAGTAGGTCTCATAAAAAGACAGAATGAGGATCTTTATTTTCGAGTTTAGACCCTCACGAAAAATAATAGCTCGAACCTTCGACTCCCTCACCAAATACTCCAAAAAGCTGCTCAGCCTACCGAACTCCGTGGCATATTCCTCCACAGACATGCTCCCCTGAATGAGGCTCTCAAACAGCCTCTCCTAGTCTAACTTGTCTGCTCGAGCAAAGAACTTCTTCTTGAAGAAGTCCTTGAACACCTCCCAAGACTGTCCTGCATCAACAAGAATTGGCTCATTCTTGAACCAAGTGCGAGCGACGTCGAACAGCTGAAGTCCTACCGCCTCAACCTTCAGATCCTCAGAAAGACGGGACACCCTCATAAGACGCTTAATATCTTCAAGCCAATCATCAGCGTAGACGATGCCCTCCATACCCTTGAAGACCCTAGGATCCAGCTTCTTGAAGTCCTGAATATTGCCTGTCCAAAGCTGGGCAACCTGAGGAGCAACCTACTGCTGGACCAGAACTCCTCTTTCTACTATGGCACGACAAGCTAATGAGCACTCTCGATGCCCTGCCACAAGACATCGGTCTGCCTCTGGTGTGCCTCAGACCGAGCCCTCTGCACCTCCAATATATTACAAAATAGTATGAACATCTGAACCGTATCTGTCGGCACAGAAGGTGGAGGTAGAAGTCCCTTAGATACAGCCGAAACACTCCTCCGAATAAGAGGTGGACCCCCGAACGCAGCTGTGTCACTACCACATTCTGAAAACAGGGGTATTTTCGACTTTTTGCAATATTTATTATTATTGTAGTTATAATTAATTAAATTGCATGGTAGTATATTTGGTTTTAAATAATTATGTATTAGATGCAGTGCTCATTTATTTTTAGCTAGCAGACTGACCTAGAAGCCAGTATACGAACACCTGTCAGGACTTGTGGAATTAGGTAATTAATTGTTTTATTTATAATTTAATTTTTGGAGATTTTTATTAATTACTGTATTTTATTTAATATTTGCGCATTGCCTTTGCTTCGATATTTGGAGCGCTACCCTGACTTTTGTCTTCCAACAATTTTACCATCTTGCCCTAGATATGCCCGCCTTCAATTCTGCTATTTTTGCAACTCATAATTGTGCTCTTTGTACATTATTTTTGGCCGCACAAAAATCGTCGCGGACGTTATTTTTAAATTCCTATTTTTGTATTGTTGTGCGTTCCAATCGAAATTGGAGACAATCTTGACCTATTTTTCGTGCGGCCCAAATTAGGGAAATATTTTGTTCTGAGTCTTCTTCAATATTGATATTGATGACTTGAACTGATTTTGGCCCCATGTACTCCTAATTAATTGTTGAACACAACTTGCATTTATTTCTATTTAAATTGAGGATACTATTTAAACCAATTCTAAAATCCCAATTTAATTCCAGTGCCCTGCAAATTCAGCCATACCCATCTTACAGTGCCCCCTGACCCTACAAAACACCGGACCCCGAATCGTCCGCCAATTTTCGTCATTTTATGTGTTTGTGCAATTTCCTGAATTTAAGGGGCTAAGTTGCAATTATTCAATTGTAGGTGTCATCACCCCATTGTCCAAGATCAAATGGAAAGGCTAATTAATTGTGGACCAAATTGCATTTTCCTACATGAATTAAATTTCCTCATGTTCAATCCTAGCCACCCATTCCAGGGATGCATCCTCACCCTCCATCAAAACCCACTCTCCCAATAAAATATCATGTCTACATCAACCCTAATCCCTAGGCAACCTAGAAAACACCACCCTCCTCAAGCCTCCATCTCCCCTCAACCCAACGTAGGAAAATTTCTCCCTTCTTTTTCTCTTTTCTTCTTTTCTTCTTCTCTTTCCTTCCTCCTTCTTCTTCTTCTTCTTCTTTTAGTTTGAATCCATTTGAATTCAAATTCATTAGATAGGGGGGAATACTGTTCATCTCCCCCCTTACTGTGCTTCCATCGGCCTGCTGTCTCCGGCCCAGGTGACTACTTCCCTCGCGAGCATCCCTGTCCGGCGGCTGCTCCGGCGCCGAGTCCCCGTCCCGGCGGCTACCCCCTGCTGCATCCGGTCAGCGGCCCCCTCTGAACTACGGCCGAGCCGACCCCCGTGCTGCAGCCCCGACTCTCCTCCATCCTCCCTGCGGCTTCGACTCCGGCCCGAGCCCTCCGCACTCCGGCGTCGGCGGAGCCTGCTGCTCGTGCTCCTCTCCCATCTCCTCCCTCTGCGTACCCCTGCTGTGTTCAACCCGGCGCCCCTCGATCATCACCACCGGCCTCCATCCCCTTCGTCCCCGTGGTCCGGCCACCCTGTCCGGCTGCTCCCCCTCCCCTCTCGCTCCAACACCATTCACCACCACCACCATCATCACCATCAAGCCATCACCATCACCCGACCGCTGCTGTGCTCCCCGGACATCCCTCTCTGCGTTCAACTCCCCGACCACGGCCTGCACTCCGGCCAAGGCCGACCCCTTCACAGTAAGCTTCTCCCTCTCTTCCCTTTCCCTCTTTATATATATATATATGTATATATATATATATATACGTATATATACATATGAGTATATATAACTAAGGTATATGTAATTGTAGGTATTTAATTAATGAGAATGTATTTTAGTATAAGACATATTAGTATAATATATATATGTTTCAGTATTTAATGTTATAGATAAATGTAATGATGGTAAATATATACATATATTTGTATAAGTAATTAGTATATGTATTTCATTTAATTTGTATATAAAATGTAAAGTATTTATATTTAATTAATGTGAAATTGGCATGTGCATATTTTTATTTTATTAATATCTAATTAAGGAGTATAGTAGGTAATTAAATAAATTATATAATTAGTATATATGTGTATGTATATATGTTCGTGTATTTTTCCTATATATATATATATATGTATTCAAAATATATTTGTGTGTACGTATTAAATAAATATTAATCTGTAAAATTGGTATCTGTATTTTCAGTACACATTGATAATTGTTAATTTAGTATATATAAATAAATGTATGTTTTGACATAAGTGCTAATTTGGTATGTATATATATATATATATATTTGTTTTGGTATTTTGGTTTATATATATATGTACTTGTATACATAGTATAAATTAATATAATTAGTATTCTGGTATATATATATAAATGTATATATTGTATATGTATTTAATAGGTGTACATTATTCAATATGATGAGTATAAATATATATATTGTAAGTATTATGATAATTAATAATATGTGTATTAAATATGCATTATTTTGGTATAAATGTATAGATATGTAAATACGTATTTGATATATGTTATTATATAAATGTACGAATTTTGGAATGTGCAACTATAGCTCGGTATATATTTTAGATATATTTCATGAATTATGTTTATATATATACATACAAGTATTATTTTATTATGTTTATATGCAAGTATTATTTATTTTTAAAGTATATAGTTATACATATATCTATTATTGATATTGATGGAAATTATATGTAATTAATTAATAAGATGTTTATTTAAATATGTAGTCTTACTAGATGACCCTAGTTGACTAGTGCCCTGTCTGACATGGCCCTGAGGCCAGTGTTTATAGACTGTGTGTTAGCATAGCATCTGATGCAAGTGTGGTAATTGTGATATGTTTATAGGACTATTGGTTTACCCAGGTGATACTCTGGAACAGGACATCCATAAATACCAGCTAAGGACCCAAGGCAAGTACATTCTCTGATAATTTCCAATTCTTGATAATTTCTATAAATTCAATGATCTTGAAATATTACAACTGAATCCTTGACACTGTGCTACACGGACTAGTATAGCTTGGATCTGCAGTCATGAGATGTTACCTTGATTTTCGTATTGACATTATACACGATATTGACATTGACATTGACATTAACATTAGACATTGATAATTAGACATTGTACATAATAAATTAGACAATGTTCGTGTATTCGTGACGTGTCATGATTTGATCCACAGTACTAGTTGGGGACGGGGAAATTGCTAGTGAGAGATGTGATCAAATACCCATTGTATAATTAAATATTATTGGTGTTAATCATACCCCCACGTATGATTAGCCAGACTGTAGCAATCGTACATGTTCCCAAGCCGATCACATTTCAAAACTACAATTTCAAACACTTAGAATAGTTACAGTTCTCTATTTTAGATCATATACTACATCACCCGTATATGATACTGTTCCTTGTTCTTTTATTTCCATACATGCACTGACTGTATCATATTGCCTATTGCCTGTCTCTTTAAATTGTCTGTCTCTCTTAAATTGCCATCGCATTTATTTTACTATCTTCTCAGTAGCTAGCATGACATGTTTTATTGTATTATAGACATTATCAATTAATGGAACTGTTATTTGAGAGTGTTGCTTTGCTCCTTCCTGACTGGAAATATTTTTCCAGACTATGCCTTAGAGGACCGCTGTCCGACACTTTATGGACCATATGGTGAGTAGCTGCAGACTTGGTAGTAGTTGTGATTCTGGAAGGTCTAGCCAGAATTATTATTATTGTTAGTTCTTAAGTAGACTATTTGGTACCGGATTTGTCTCCGGCCTTTTGATGATTCTTGGATATTGTTGAGTTAAGTTATTACTTGTTGACTTGTGGTGTTTAATTTTAATTTCTGTTTCGAAATCTTATCGTGCTGTAATCCTGTGATTGAGTATATGTTCATCTTATTTGTGTCATCTGTGCCTCCTAATGGAGATTGGATGCTTGCGTGACATTAGTTAGATAGTATCAAGACCTTGACAGCGTTCTACCGCCGACTCTGCGGCGTAGGCTGGACGTACCCACGTACTCGTGCCCCTAAACCGGGTGCGGGTCGTGACACATTTTTAGTGGTGGCCCATGCAGGTCTGACTTCGCATTTAGAGCGATGTCGTGGTAGTGTGACATCCTTGTTATACTACTGCGTGCCTGCGATAGAACATAGGACATAGGATACTAGGACGAGAGCAAATACTCAATCACAATTCCTTGGGAGATTCCTGGGATGACCCCTGAGAATCTTGTTATAAATTTCCAATTTAAGATCGTTCCCTTGTTCCGTCCATTCTCACTTATTGATATTGATTTGATTGTTGTTGATTAGTTATTAAGTTAGGATTTTTGGTCTCATAGTAGGGCTGGATTTCATATCAAGATGAACTTGCAGACTGATTTATGGTATTACCTGATGACGCATGTCGATGAGGACAGTGAGAATGATTAACATTAGAGCTATTGGACTACAGAAGGTGGATTTAAAATTTTTTTAATTGAAGATTGAAAATGAATTTCAATTTTAGGATTCTGAGAAGATTGAGATTGTTATTAAAATTTATTTTGAAAATTTCAATGAATTGCAAAAAACTTTGAAATTGAGGAGTTGAAATATGGCTATTAAAAATTTATTTTGAGGAATTCAGATTCGATTCAATAAACCTAGACAAGTCTGTAAGGATTTTGTGTGGTTAAGTTTTATTTCAGTATTTAAATATATAACCTTGAGAAAAGTGTATGCATTATACTTTAAAAGTTTATTCGAGGAGTTACTTTGAGGAATTTTATTTAAGGATAAGAATTTATAGTGAGAGAGATATTAGTATATAAGTAGGTGAGATGCATGTGTAAGGATATGTTGGTTGAGCATGATTGAGATTCACTGCAAACTGACTTGGGTTTTCATCTAGGATTGTATTAGAGAGTGCAGTCCTTAGTATAGTGTGTTGCATTTGATATGCACTTGAGTGATAAGGTTAACTAGCATCAACTGTTGCAGTAGGTAAGGAAGCTAGCAGTGAGAGTGTTTGTGATAGAACTGTGATACTTAGAGGGATAGAGGTATCAAACCTTGAATGTTGCTTCCTTAGAACTGTACTGTCCTTCCTTGATAATATCACATTTTTGCCTTAATTGATTCTTTGGGATCTGTCTTCAGGATGTCGCCGAAGACACGATCTATGAGAGCGGGAACACCAACTTTAGAGGGGTCTGCCACCTCTCCACCTGATGGACAGACATCCGTAGTTCCTCCTACATCTCCGATACATGTGGGAGTTTCTATACTTTTCGGGGATCCTTCTTCCCCACCTGTTCAGAGGATAGCCGCAGCTGTGACGGACAACCTTCCTCCTCCACCGACTCCGATTCTCGGAGGTTTGCCCATCGACGGGGCGCAGATGTTTACCTTGATCCAAGGCATGGTAGATGCCCAGAGAGTGGCGGCAGATGCTCAGCGAGTTCAAGCTGAGGCTCAGAGGGTGCAAGCAGAAGCACACCAGGCACAAACCGAGCTGATGAGAGAGAACATGGAGAATGCTCACCAGATGGCACTACAGGCAGTTGAGAGAGTTGCCCAGCAGTATCCTGGCCAGTGGCAGCCGAGGGCATTTCAGTATCAACAGCAGTACCCGGCACCAGTTCCTGTACAGCAGGATCAACGAACTTGTCATTTCTGTAAGAAGCCAGGTCACCTTTGGAAGAGCTGTAGAACGAGGCTGGGACTTTGTTTGTACTGTGGCGCTGCGGGACATCGAGTAAGGGATTGTCTTCGAGTTCCTTATCTTTCCGACCAGCGCGCAGCTCCAAATTATAGAGATCCAGTTAGGCTACCTGTGGAACCGTATATTGCTCAGCACCCGCAAAGGGAACCACCCCAGCAGGGCGGGCATTTGCGATGACGGTCGAGGAGACCGATACTGCAGGTAATGTGTTAGCAGGTTCTGTTCTTTCCTTTATTTTGTTCCTATCTACTTGATTAATTGATTGATTCCTTAGTACAATAGTTGTATGCATGAATTCTTGTGATAATGTAGTTAGTAGTACCCCTGATACAGAGACTGCAATACCATGACAAAAGACACCATGATCATATATATTTCCCTTAGGTTGCATGTTGTATGGTTGTAGGTAGAATTCTCTTAGACTTTGATTGTTGAGGATTTAGCTGTAGTAAAGATTAACGAAGAGGTTATGACTTGACAAAGAGAGACAAGGTGCCTTAAATGTTGAGGAAAAATATTAAATTAAATAAAGAGTTGGGAATTTAATATGGCATAATTGAAGTTTTGTTAAATCATTGATTTTAAGAAGATTATGAAATAATTGAATTTAACATTGAATTTGAGGAATTTAAGAAAGCCATCGATATAATTATTGGACTGCAAGTGGTGAACTTATATTTTGAATATTGTATTGGAGGTTTCATAAGTATTACATCGTTGCATATTATGTGGAAAAAAAAAATTCAAGGATAAACATTGATTAAATAGAGGGTTAAAAATTTAACATGGCAGAATTTATGACTTATTAATTCCAGGAAATTATGACATGATTAAATGGGTTATAAAATTTAGAAATTTGAGGGATTATCAATATATTTAATTGATTGCAAGTTATGAATTTTAAAATGTTATATTTGGATGTGGCATTGTTGAGTATTTTGAGAAAAGAGGAATCGAGGAATAAAATCATCTATGGATTATGTTTAAACTCAAATCTTGTGGGACGAGATTACATTTTTATAATTGTGCATGAAAAAAAAAAAAAAAATCAAATTTAAGGAGTAAGGTGATAAATGGGTTAGTGATTAAACACCAACATTTTGGACGAGTTTTATTTGGATTCATGGATTGGTGTTTTTTTGATGGAAATTTTAAATGTGCATTGTTGGATTAAGTTAGAGGAGTAGATATCAATTCAGGTTTTAATTACTAAACATCAGATTCGTAGGAGATCATGATACGAATAGAGTTCGATGATAAATTTTGAGGATTTTTCAGGAATACAATAATTTCAAAATTTTTGAAATTGTGAAAAGACCTTGTGGATTAGTAATTGATTCGTGGTTGATGAATTTAAATTGAGGGAAATAATAATGTGTATGATTAAACGCTATTTTAAGGATTTTAAATTTCGAGGACGAAATTCTTTTAAGGTGGGTAGACTTGTCACTACCACATTCTGAAAACAGGGATATTTTCGACTTTTTGCAATATTTATTATTATTGTAGTTATAATTAATTAAATTGCATGGTAGTATATTTGGTTTTAAATAATTATGTATTAGATGCAGTGCTCATTTATTTTTAGCTAGCAGACTGACCTAGAAGCCAGTATACGAACACCTGTCAGGACTTGTGGAATTAGGTAATTAATTGTTTTATTTATAATTTAATTTTTGGAGATTTTTATTAATTACTGTATTTTATTTAATATTTGCGCATTGCCTTTGCTTCGATATTTGGAGCGCTACCCTGACTTTTGTCTTCCAATAATTTTACCATCTTGCCCTAGACATGCCCGCCTTCAATTCTGCTATTTTTGCAACTCATAATTGTGCTCTTTGTACATTATTTCTGGCCGCACAAAAATCATCGCGGACGTTATTTTTAAATTCCTATTTTTGTATCGTTGTGCGTTCCAATCGAAATTGGAGACAATCTTGACCTATTTTTCGTGCGGCCCAAATTAGGGAAATATTCTGTTCTGAGTCTTCTTCAATATTGGTATTGATGACTTGAACTGATTTTGGCCCCATGTACTCCTAATTAATTGTTGAACACAACTTACATTTATTTCTATTTAAATTGAGGATACTATTTAAACCAATTCTAAAATCCCAATTTAATTCCAGTGCCCTGCAAATTCAGCCATACCCATCTTACAGTGCCCCCTGACCCTACAAAACACCGGACCCCGAATCGCCCGCCAATTTTCGTTATTTTATGTGTTTGTGCAATTTTCCAAATTTAAGGGGCTAAGTTACAATTATTCAATTGTAGGTGTCATCACCCCATTGTCCAAGATCAAATGGAAAGGCTAATTAATTGTGGACCAAATTGCATTTTCCTACATGAATTAAATTTCCTCATGTTCAATCCTAGCCACCCATTCCAGGGATGCATCCTCACCCTCCATCAAAACCCACTCTCCCTATAAAATATCATGTCTACATCAACCCTAGTCCCTAGGCAACCTAGAAAACACCACCCTCCTCAAGCCTCCATCTCCCCTCAACCCAACGTAGGAAAATTTCTCCCTTCTTCTTCTCTTTTCTTCTTTTCTTCTTCTCTTTCCTTCCTCCTTCTTCTTTTTCTTCTTCTTTTAGTTTGAATTCATTTGAATTCAAATTCATTAGATAGGGGGGAATACTGTTCATCTCCCCCCTTACTGTGCTTCCATCGGCCTGCTGTCTCCGGCCCAGGTGACTGCTCCCCTCGCGAGCATCCCTGTCCGGCGGCTGCTCCGGCGCCGAGTCCCCGTCCCGGCGGCTACCCCCTGCTGCATCCGATCAGCGGCCCCCTCTGAACTACGGCCGAGCCGACCCCCGTGCTGCAGCCCCGACTCTCCTCCATCCTCCCTGCGGCTTCGACTCCGGCCCGAGCCCTCCGCACTCCGGCGTCGGCGGAGCCTGCTGCTCGTGCTCCTCTCCCATCTCCTCCCTCTGCGTACCCCTGCTGTGTTCAACCCGGCGCCCCTCGATCATCACCACCGGCCTCCATCCCCTTCGTCCCCGTGGTCCGGCCACCCTGTCCGGCTGCTCCCCCTCCCCTCTCGCTCCAACACCATTCACCACCACCACCATCATCACCATCAAGCCATCACCATCACCCGACCGCTGCTGTGCTCCCCGGACATCCCTCTCTGCGTTCAACTCCCCGACCACGGCCTGCACTCCGGCCGAGGCCGACCCCTTCACAGTAAGCTTCTCCCTCTCTTCCCTTTCCCTCTTTATATATATATATATATATATGTATATATATATATACGTATATATACATATGAGTATATATAACTAAGGTATAGGTAATTGTAGGTATTTAATTAATGAGAATGTATTTTAGTATAAGACATATTAGTATAATATATATATGTTTCAGTATTTAATGTTATAGATAAATGTAATGATGGTAAATATATACATATATTTGTATAAGTAATTAGTATATGTATTTCATTTAATTTGTATATAAAATGTAAAGTATTTATATTTAATTAATGTGAAATTGGCATGTGCATATTTTTATTTTATTAATATCTAATTAAGGAGTATAGTAGGTAATTAAATAAATTATATAATTAGTATATATGTGTATGTATATATGTTCGTGTATTTTTCCTATATATATATATATATGTATTCAAAATATATTTGTGTGTACGTATTAAATAAATATTAATCTGTAAAATTGGTATCTGTATTTTCAGTACACATTGATAATTGTTAATTTAGTATATGTAAATAAATGTATGTTTTGACATAAGTGCTAATTTGGTATGTATATATATATATATATTTGTTTTGGTATTTTGGTTTATATATATATGTACTTGTATACATAGTATAAATTAATATAATTAGTATTCTGGTATATATATATAAATGTATATATTGTATATGTATTTAATAGGTGTACATTATTCAATATGATGAGTATAAATATATATATTGTAAGTATTATGATAATTAATAATATGTGTATTAAATATGCATTATTTTGGTATAAATGTATAGATATGTAAATACGTATTTGATATATGTTATTATATAAATGTACGAATTTTGGAATGTGCAACTATAGCTCGGTATATATTTTAGATATATTTCATGAATTATGTTTATATATATACATACAAGTATTATTTTATTATGTTTATATGCAAGTATTATTTATTTTTAAAGTATATAGTTATACATATATCTATTATTGATATTGATGGAAATTATATGTAATTAATTAATAAGATGTTTATTTAAATATGTAGTCCTACTAGATGACCCTAGTTGACTAGTGCCCTGTCTGACATGGCCCTGAGGCCAGTGTTTATAGACTGTGTGTTAGCATAGCATCTGATGCAAGTGTGGTAATTGTGATATATCTGTTGGTTTACCCAGGGGATACTCTGGAACAGGACATCCATAAATACCAGCTAAGGACCCAAGGCAAGTACATTCTCTGATAATTTCCAATTCTTGATAATTTCTATAAATTCAATGATCTTGAAATGTTACAACTGAATCCTTGACACTGTGCTACACGGACTAGTATAGCTTGGATCTGCAGTCATGAGATGTTACCTTGATTTTCGTATTGACATTATACACGATATTGACATTGACATTGATATTGACATTAGACATTGATAATTAGACATTGTACATAATATATTAGACAATGTTCGTGTATTCGTGACGTGTCATGATTTGATCCACAGTACTAGTTGGGGACGGGAAAATTGCTAGTGAGAGATGTGATCAAATACCCATTGTATAATTAAATATTATTGGTGTTAATCATACCCCCACGTATGATTAGCCAGACTGTAGCAATCGTACATGTTCCCAAGCCGATCACATTTCAAAACTACAATTTCAAACACTTAGAATAGTTACAGTTCTCTATTTTAGATCATATACTACATCACCCGTATATGATACTGTTCCTTGTTCTTTTATTTCCATACATGCACTGACTGTATCATATTGCCTATTGCCTGTCTCTTTAAATTGCCTGTCTCTCTTAAATTGCCATTGCATTTATTTCACTATCTTCTCAGTAGCTAGCATGACATGTTTTATTGTATTATAGATATTATCAATTAATGGAACTGTTATTTGAGAGTGTTGCTTTGCTCCTTCCTGACTGGAAATATTTTTCCAGACTATGCCTTAGAGGACCGCTGTCCGACACTTTATGGACCATATGGTGAGTAGCTGCAGACTTGGTAGTAGTTGTGATTCTAGAAGGTCTAGCCAGAATTATTATTATTGTTAGTTCTTAAGTAGACTATTTGGTACCGGATTTGTCTCCGGCCTTTTGATGATTCTTGGATATTGTTGAGTTAAGTTATTACTTGTTGACTTGTGGTGTTTAATTTTGATTTCTGTTTCAAAATCTTATCGTGCTGTAATCCTGTGATTGAGTATATGTTCATCTTATTTGTGTCATCTGTGCCTCCTAATGGAGATTGGATGCTTGCGTGACATTAGTTAGATAGTATCAAGACCTTGACAGCGTTCTACCGCCGACTCTGCGGCGTAGGCTGGACGTACCCACGTACTCGTGCCCCTAAACCGGGTGCGGGTCGTGACAGCTGACACGCCAATCACCGAAGAGGTGACTGGTGTAGGCCCTCGAGAAATCGTAGACCTATAAGAAGCTGCTCTCCCCTGCTGTGATCTAGTCTTAGGCGGCAGCCTGAGACAAAGCGAAAGGAAAGACTCAATATGGCATATAATTTAAGACATTCAATGAAGGACAGTTAAAGATCAAATATCAATATCAAGGAAGAACAGTTGAATTGAATCAAAAGAGTTTTTCCTAGATGTGATTGAGTATTCTCAGCTTATAACCTATATCCTAGAATAGGCTTATAATAGCACTCAATTCAGAGCACCACTATGAATCGCACTAATTGTGACCTCGAGACCTGCATGGGCCACCACTAAAAATATATCACAACCCGCACCCGGTGTAGAGATGCAAGTAGTGAACAACGCCCAACCTACGTCGCAGCATCGGCAGTAGAACGTTGTTTGGATAAACTATCTATCTATAATCAAGACATAATAATTCCACCATCATAATATGATTATACTCAATTACAGATCTATAGATGGAACAAGCACAAATATGATAAAAGAATAGAAGAGTCATAATACAACTCATAAAACAAATAATATCAAATGAGTTTGAGAAATACTAAAAGTAAGCTGGAGACAAATCAAGTATAAAAGAATAACTAAGATGCTACAAGTCCTAAGTCGTTTGTCTCAATTAGAATGAGGCCCTCCTGAGCCAATGCCTCTGGCTCTAACCCCACAACATCCTGAGGCCCGTAATGGGTAGGGTACCACTCCTCAGTGTCATCTGGGAAAAATATATCCAGTCAGGAAAAGAACAGAGTACATCTCTAACAGTAGTTTTAATCAATGATATAAACTATGTCACAGCAAATAGATATGAATATACAAGATACAACATATAGATATAAGAGATATACAATAAAGAAAATGCTAAAATAAATACAAGAATGAACAATATGGCAATGAATAAGAATACTATTGACTAAGTCAGTGAGTACCAGCTTTAATATATGATCGGCTTGGGAACTTGATACAAGATTAATGGCCTAGCTAGTCATACGTGCAGTGTATGATTAACACTATTCAATGAACAAGACTTGATACAAGAAGGGCATGATCACATATCTACACTACATACTCCCTGCCCTCGACTAGTATAGTGGATCCAACCATGGTACGTTATGATACTGGTTTCAATAAGAAGGGCGTTACTCTTCTCACGAACCAATATTTGTACATGTACAAGAAGAACAAGGAAATAATGCTTGCACAAGATACACCATAAATACCATGGAATAATATCTTATGACAAGATCCGGATATACCAATCCGTGTAACCATCGTGTCAAGAAATCAAGGATATCTACACTAGATATAAGGAACATAGAGGATATCATAAATAAGAAACTATCAGAGAATATACTCACCTGAAATCTGGTGAACTGTATCACAGATGTCCTGTACGGTGCCTCAAAGACCTATATGTGAAATATAACATCAATACAAGATTTTGGAATAAAAATAAGTTAAACTAGTCAACATCTAGGTCAAAGAGCCATTTCTAAGTCAATACAACCACTCTAACTATATACTAATATGTATTTATCTAATACAACCACTAGTAGATACTAATATGTATATTAATACCAACTACCATGCTATACTAACTATCAATACAAACTAATACATATATACATACCTACATATATATAACTTAGAGATACATAAGTATATATGTATAAATCTAACTTACTAATTTACCACAAGTACATACATATAGATAACTTAATTAACTAGATAACTAGCTAACTAGCTAACTATATGTATACATACCTATTTATAAATAATATCAAACTATAACAAGATAACTTAACTTAGATAACTAAAACTACCAGCTAGGTGCCCTCACTATGCTATTTGGATAGTTGCCAAGTTGCTAGGTGCTGGCACTGGCTCGCAATTGTTGTTGCTGTTGTCGTTGCATTTGTTGTTGCTGCTGGTGTGGCTGCTAATATTGTAGCTATTGTTGTGCACTACTGCTGTTATGCTACATCTGGAAATGCTGAAGCTACTTGCTGTTCACTGATGGCTAAAGAGGATATTGTGTTTTACTGAAACTGATACTATTGCTCACTGATTCCTGGTGAACCGTTCAGTCGCTGTCCGGCCTCTCTATCACCCATTCACACCCACACAAACACTTAACCTCATATATATATATATATATATATATATATCAATATACATCTATGCACATATGTATATGTAACTCTCATCCTTACATATAAACACATATAAATACAACTATGATTACACATAACTATATATATATATATATATATATATATATATATATATATATATATATACACACACATACATATATATTTTCTCTATGTATATATATATGTATATACATCAACACATATATTTCTATATATATATATATATATACACCCTCACACACACACACACACACACACACACACACACACACACACATATATATATATATATAACACATACATCTATACATATAAGTACATATCAATATATCTATATATATATACACATGCATATATACATATATAAACACCAATATATATATATATATATATATATATATATATATATATATATATATATTTATAACACTATATACATACTAATATGCGTACATATATCACTACTAACTATAAACAACAGAAATTGAATCTAGGAATGCAATGCAACAAACACGTGGAGTGCATCGCACCCGTATCACAGTAGATCTATGATACGCTTGCGATACGAGTCCACCACACAACCAAATGTACCCTGAAGGACACGAGCAAGTCTAAAATAGTATATATGAACAATATGAAGAGTAAAATATTTATCTACGTGTCCGTGTCAAAATATGACATGCACAAAACCCCGTATCGGAGAAAAAACCCCCAAATTAATCTGTATCGCCAAATTATTGGGATACGGCCTACACGTATCCAATTGTGGACACGACACCAGTCACAAATAATCAAATAAGTTAGTTTGGTCTAATTGACTAATTGACAATCACAATATGTGTCAATCACAAAATTCCCCCAAAATTGACAAAAAATATACCATAACTTTCTCCATAGGCCTCCTATGAACCTAATTCTAATTCCTATGGATAGCCTCATCATATGGGGTGGTTCCTAATGATTAAAACACGAATTTAGAACCTAAATAAAGAGAGAAAACTGAATTATACCTATTGGGAGATGGATTCTAATGTAACCTCCAAATTTGGTGAAATGAGCCTTCAACTTGTAGATCCTTACTCCTCTTTTTAGATCATTGCTTCCTCCTTGTAGATCCCTACCCTACTAGCCTACAATGGTTATTTAGGAAGGAATTTGAATGAAATTTGGTATGGGAATGATAAAATTGGGAAAAAAAAGTTTTAGATCTAGATTTAAAATAAAAATAAGGAGAGAGAAATTCCCCCCCTCTATTTGAATAGGCCAGCCATCAAACCCCTTCCCCAAGTTTCTATATAATGTCTAAAATACCCCTTGGGGACTCTTATAAAGAAATAATTAAGGAGGAAAGGTTCTAGTCTAATAGTTTATTTAATTAATCATCCTCCTAATGAATGGACTTCTAATTGGGCTCAATTCTAACTAAATATAAATGTTCATCCATGGGTCTAAACTAAACTAGTTAGGTCCACTAACACAAGTCTAAAATAATAAACTAACATCTAATAATAATTAAATAATACAATAATTAATTATACAATATGCACAATATTTAATTAATTATAAAATTACCAAAATATCCTTTCTTAGAAAATATGGTAGTGACAATGTTTAAGACATAATGCCTTACTCTTTTCCATACATATCAGATAAGACTTAGTGTCGTGCTTACTCTATCACGATAACATACCAGAATACCTTACTCTTATTTAAAAGTTTTATTTCTCGAAATATCCTAGGTTGTGACGCCCAACTCCCGTAGTTGTTTCAGTTCATCCACCAATGGCTACAAATATATATCGATATTATTCGTCGAATATCTAGGACTGGGTATGATAACTGTCAAGAACATATAAGGATTCTTCATACACATCCATGGTGGTAGTTTGTAAGGGATAAGAATTACCGGCCAACAGGATTATTGAGATCCCGACTGTCCGAAAGGAGCGAAGCCATCAGAACATAGCGCCAATCGAACATTTCTAGGCTCCGCAGCAAAATCCGGATAACACCTATCAAAATGATTATATGCCTCTCAATCGGAAGGATGTGACAATTCTCCATCATCCTTTGTACGTTCCTCGTTATGCCACATCAGGTGTTCTACTGTATTAAGGGACATATACATCCTTTGTGATTGCTTCGTGATCGGCAAGTAATGCATGCACTTGTACGAATGTCATTTTATTCTAGTTGACTTTTTTCTCCAAATTGGCTTGTAACGATCCGCGTGGCAGAAACTGCATATTTCTTTGTCCTTATTCTCCTTATAGTACAACATGCATCCGTTGCGACAATAATCTATCTTTTTAAATCCCAGTCTGAGCTGTCGGACCATCATCTTTGATTTGTAGAAGTTTTTAGGAAGCTCTTTCGATTCTTTTGGTAATACCTCTTTCACTAATTGTGCGATTCGATCATAGAAAGTTTACGGTAAGTTAAAATCAGACTTTATGTTCAACAAGCGCATCACTACCGACAATACTAAATTTGTCTCACAACATGATATATAGGAGTATCTACATCCTTAAACATATCATAGAATTCCTTTGCATCAAGATTTTGATCCTCTGGATTAAAGTTTGGACCTGCCGTATCATACACCATATCTCGTGCCAAGTAGCAGTCGTCATATTCAACATAGTCTATATCATCTTCGATGGCAACATCCGTAGAAACATCCACAACAAAAGCAGCCTTTCTTTCCGCATAAAGTTTACCTTGCGATGCTCACAGGTCGTAATCACGCATAAAACCCTTAAAGGTAGATGCCTGCCGTAAAATCGGGTTTGCTCATGGCATCCATGTTATCAGGTTTTTGGACCATCCATGTAATCAGGTTTGTTCATGGAAACTTGATTTTTGGAAACTTGATATTTGGACAATGAGCACATAGAAACTTGATTTTTGGACCATCCATGTAATCAGGTTTGCTCATGGCATATTTAAGAAATACTTCAATGCCTACCTTAAAATCGTCACTCAAACCAATCATGCTCTCGTGTTGTCGCATGTACATCCACGTACGATCAACCAAGTAATGATCCATTGCTTGTTGGGTGTGGAAAATTTTTTATTATAAGATAAAATACACAAAAATAATTAGATGTACATACGATATTAGATAGGCATTCTAAAAGCATTATAATTCATACTTTGCGTATTCTAGCATAGCAAAAAGTAGAGAAACAGGTGAAACAGATGTTCGCATCGAATAGATCAAATAAAAAAAGTTTTCCATAGCAGGTAGGTCATGTCGAAATCCTGTCCATAGGAAACGTATCGACAGGAATCCGAATTGACTCATCACCTATGAAAAACTTTTTTCGCTGTTCAATATGAAGATCTACGTCACCTGTTGAGGAGTTTTTGCATTCTCCATCACCTTCATGAAAGTTACAACATCAATAATTGTTCATTATGACGCCTTTTCGTATAGTATCGACATAAATTCGGATATCAATGGCTCAGAACATTACCCAAAATTTATTCTAGCATATAGTAGTTTGAATCATCTATGTTCTATAAATCAGTATAGTATATGATCTTATCAAATATAGTATCTGAAGGATATAACACAATTAAGATGAACCCACATAATTTAATGCTAAGATATCAGCTCACAATATAAAATATAGTAATTTGTTGTGGTATCATTATTGCCGAGGGATGGGGGCCGAAGGACAGTCAATATTATCTACGGCTGCATGGTCTCTACCTCGCCATTCAAATGGCTGTATGGCGATGCATCATCGTTACTGGGCCAAGTCCTTTCCTGCTAGAGAAGTAATCCAAATTTTCCATATCACTTTGTAGGAGCTATTAAATGTGTTATCTAGACTCTAGTGTATATATTAGATGTGTTCTTATTGTTTTAGTTGTGTTTGGAGATGAAGAGAATGTGTATCATGGGAGTATCCTATAGTTAGAGGGTATCATAGATCTCCCCCTCTCCCCTTATATCAGTGTATTTGTACTTAATTAGAAACCGTGTTCCAAGCCTTTACACACAACCTGAGTACTATCTTCCATGTCCTTCTCCTTCATATGTATTACACTTCTGATACACTTATAGATCACCTGCTCAAACTCACAATCCAAGCCCCATATCTAACTGCATGTGCACCACCTCTACCCCTTATACATCATAACAATCAGTCATTAAGATCTGATACACTATGATCTAATACACCACTGCAATTAACAAGTCACTGCCCCCAACTAGTACCTAACTAACTGCTTGACTGAGCATTGTTTTCCTCTTCACCAATGCAAACATGTGCACATGTCTGCACTTATAGTGCCCAAGTGTACTGCATCCCTTGTCTGAACTTGACTCCCCCTAAATACTCAATGCACATGGCCTAACCCAAGCCTCCAACAGCTAGCCCCCAAATACACATAAGCTATAACACAAACACCTAGAGAGGTAACATAAAATCATCACATAAATCATTCCTAAATGGTACACCCTAGAGTGTTGGCAGTAAAAGTGCAAACCTTAGAGGGAAATAGAGGGAGGGGAGGGGAGAAAGACTTATAGTGGAGTGAAGGATAGGGAAGCACGGCGAGAGGGTAAGGAAGGAGAGGGAAGAACGGGCCGAAGGGGGGAGAGGGGAACACCGACGAGAGGGGAGCGGAGGAGACGGAAGCACGGGCCAGAGGGGAGCACGGGGCTGGAGGAGAGAAGAGAGAGGAGAGAGAGGCACGGTCGATCGAAATAAAAAGTTCAATCAACCGCCTAATTAATATAACCTAGGGCACAGTACTTGGCGACGGACATACGGCGTCCAAATTCGTCATCACAAATAAACTATCTAGGTGACGTATCTACGACTCAATATCCATCCCCAGACCGTCACCATGTTTACTCGCGTTGTTCCTATGGTTGACTGCTAAACTGGGGATGATCTAGCTACTAATTGGCGATGACATAGCGACGAATAGTTATTTAATTCACAAATGGTGGTTATTGGTCGTCCAACAAACGGTGAACCATCGCTACTTGGCGACGGATATTGACCGTCGCCAATATTCTGTCGCTAAATCACTGTATTTTAGTAGTGGTAAGACAAAGGCTTCATTCAATCTAATTCATTACCATGGGGTGCTTCAGTATTATGATGCCATTTGGGTTGAGGTCACAGTGATGCCGTTTGGGTTGACCAATGTCCCGACAATATTCATGAATATGATGAACAAAGTATTCCATCAGTATTTGGATATGTTTATGGTGGTATTTATTAATGATATTATGATATATTTGAAGACCCCGGAGGATCATAAGGAGCATCTGAGAATAGTTCTGGAGACTCTCAGGAAGTAGAAGCTTTATGGAAAGCTTTTGAATGTGAGTTCTTCCTTGACAAGGTTGAATTCCTTGGGCATGTGATCACAGGTAATGGGATCTCAGTGGACCCGAAGAAGATTTCAGCAGTGGAGTCATAGGCTACTTCCAGTTCAGTGGCAGAAATCAGGAGTTTTCTCGGACTAGTAGGTTATTTTTGAAGATTTATACAGGACTTCTCCCGGATTGCAGAGCCGATGACTAGGCTGACCAGGAAGGATATGGAGTTTGTCTGGACTAAGGAGAGTCAGGCCGCTTTTCAAGAGCTGAAGAAGAGGTTAACGATATCTTCAATTTTGACATTGCCATCAGGAGTAGGTGGATTTACTATCTATATGATGCTTCAGGAAAGAGTTTGGGTTGTGTATTACAGCAGAATGGGTAGGTGATTGCCTACGCTTCCAGGCAATTATGTCCTCATGAGAAGAATTACCTTAACCACGATTTGGAGTTAGCAACGGTCATTTTTTCTCTAATGCTATAAAACACTATCTGTACGGAGAGCGTGTGGAGATCTTCACGGACCATGAGAGATTGACGTACGTGTTTATCTATAAAGAGCTAAATATGAGACAGCGATTGGAATTGATGAAGGACTTTAATATATCATTCTAGTACCATCTAGGAAAGTCCAACGTAGTCGCTGATGTCTTGAGCAAGTATCCAGTGGCTATATGCTTGACTACATACATATATTTATTTAATGATCTTGAGAGCTTGGGTATTGAGGTATTGGTACCAGGTGTAGAGATACAGATATGTGGACTGCAGATACAGTCGGAGCTGATAGACAGGATTCAAGATACGCAGTATGACGATGAGTCTCTAAGGAGCATCAGAGCACAGGTTCTGATAGGATTATCCGAGGACTTTACTATTGTAGAGAATGGATCACTATGGCACGGTACCAGGTTGTGTGTGCTAAGTGGGACATTACGCAAGGAGGTTCTTCAGCAGACGTATCGATCGTGGTACTCTATACATCCAGGTGCTAACAAGATGTATAGATATCTAAGGGAGCATGTATGGTGGTATGGCATGAAGCTGGAGGTAGCGCACTTTGTATCAAAATATTTAGTATGCCAGCAGGTAAAGGCAGAGAGGCAGAGGCCAGGTGGTTTACTTCAGCCTTTACCCATTCCAGAGTAGAAATGGGAGCATGTTACTATGGATTTTGTTTCAGGGCTTTCACGTTCTCTAGGAGGTAAAGACGCAATTTGGGTCATCGTGGATTGGTTGACCAAATTAGCCCACTTCTTACCATTCAAAGTGGGTACGTCTACGACGAAGCTAGCGGAGATATATGTAGGATAGATTGACAGATTGTACGAAGTTTTTGTGAGCATAGTCTCGGATCGGGGTAGTCGCTTCTTATCCCACTTCTGGAGGAGTTTGTAGGCTAGCTTGGGCTCCCAGCTCAAGTTCAGTACCGCATATCACCCCAAGGATATGCTTCACACTTGTGTTTTGGATTTCAGAGAGGACTATTCAGACTCTCAATGATATGCTTCACACTTGTGTTTTTGATTTCAGAGGATCTTGGGAGGATCATCTTCATGTAGCGCCCCGTTCCTCCTGTTCGAGGAGCGCGGCTAAGAAACACAAGACGGTATCGTTCGATCGGGATAGATTGAATTAAGAACTCGTCCTCGTTATGGATTTGTTTCTTCGGAATCGATTTCCATATTCAGTGGACTGCGCCCCAAGGATCGGCTTAGCGGCAGAGTCAGGAGGGACCTCTCCGCTGCTATCTTTTATTGCCTCGGTTTTCGATGTCGCTTGTTGCTTTCGTGCTTTGAGTTGGTTTTAGGATTTGCTTATTTTCCTTGAACGGTTTCGATGGTTTTCATTGTTTTCATTCATTGAAATGCACTTCAATTCCGAGATTGGAAAGAGAGGAAGAAGTATTAATCGAGCTGTTCGTGTGCAGGTGAACGAGCAGTAGGCGGCTTACAAGCGGAGTCGTGAAGCGCCTCTTTCCTTCTCCCTTCCAACAATCTAAGTGAGTGGCTACCAACCCGATTAGCTAGCCCTGCTTACAAGCTTCACACCCTAAAATCTTGCATTCTTCCTTGCCCCGATCAAACGATACCAAGTAATAATAAAAGAGATCAAGATAAAAAGGGAATAGACTTGGAAATATTGCTTGTCAACTAAACTTATGAACGGTTACCATCATGTATGCTAGTTCATTTATAACTATTCTATGAATCGTGCTAAGTATGGAATTATGCTTGTTATGAAATAAACTGTCAGGATGACTATGCAAAACCGTTATGCTATGGAACTGATTCTATGAGTGTTGTTTGATCACGGACAACTTGTTCACAAGGTATGTTATGAGTTCCACGGACGGTCACCGGGACGCTGGGACCGATCCGATCCGGATGGAACGTATGTATAGTCGTATGTTACCCGGCAAAATATTATGCAGCGGGGCTCGCCACCCGCGTTGCACGTCACCTTGCCTTGAGACTATAACCTGTCCCTCGTGGCACCACGCCAGTGATCTCTATGTATATTTAAACCTGTTGCAAACTAACTTGTGTCTTCGTTGCAGGAAAGGCATTGTAAGTATTGTGCAGGTAATTCAAACGGCAGGTAAAATCCACCGAACGGTGGCACGTTCATTTCAGTAAATTCTATATACTGCTTACTTGTAAATGAACTAAGGCAAGATAGAACCCACAAATATGCATACTTCATTAAAACAACGTGTTGATTGGTATAGTTCGGTTAGCTCGCCTTCACCAGTATGTTTCGACATGCTGACCCTCGTTGAAACAGGTTCTCCGCACTAAGGCGAACCGAGCGAGTAGCCGAAGTCGTCTTCCCAGATCCAGTCCAGCTGCAGGCGCATCCTGATCGTGCCGCCCTTGAAGCATTTTGAAGCCAGAAGCTGCAACTCTTCATACACAAATGCAGCTCCGTGGCAAAGCTATCCTCCAGCCTGGAGGTCTATATCTTTTGAAGTTTAGTAAAGGGATATAATATACAGGACTGCTATCTTATTTTGAGTCAACACTTTTGTAAGCCCGTGCGGCATATTAGCTGACTCGTTCAGGAGTTTGTAATAGATGTTCATTATCAATAAAGAAAACTTTTCCATGTTTCAAATCTGTGTTTTAATTTATCTGCGTACTCTGAATATGTGCTTGCTATGCAAAATACTTTAGCCTTGTGCGGGCGCAACCCCAGGCCCGCACGGCATCACGATTCGTGGGACGCCCTAATAATTCTAAGGAATCGGGTCGTGACACTTCACCTGGTAGAGTTTGAATACAACAACAGCTCCCAGGCCAGTATTATGATATCACCATTCGAGGCTTTATATGGATGGAGATATCACACTCTTCTATCTTGTGATGATGTTGGTGAGAGATTCTTGTTGTTACCATAGATGATTATAGATGCAGCAGAGAAGGTGAAGCTCATTAGAGATAGACTTCGGATGGCGCAAGACAGATAGCGGCATTGGGCCAATAGCCACCGAAGACATTTAGATTTTGAGGTATTGATTTTGTTTGTACTGCTTGTGATTGCTTTATTTTAGTTTGAGTGTTAAGGCTGTATTTTATTCTCGTTTAGTGATTTGGTGTTCTTGCGGTTCGCTTTGGTGGAGGCAAAAAGCTTAGTCCACGGTACATCGGACCTTTCAGTGTTCTTGCGAGGGTCGATGCAGTGACCTACAGACTAGACTTATCGCCTACATTAGAGGGAATGTGTGATGTGTTTCATATGTCGCAGCTGAGACAGTATGTGGAAGATCCTAATCACCGATTGGATCACTCGGAGATCGAGGTGGGTCCACCTCTCAGCTACCCAGAGCAACCAGTGAAGATTTTGGATCCCAGGGAGAAGATGCTGTGAAACTAAATAATTTTCTTGGTACGCGTCTTATGGAGGCATCACTCTCCGGGAGAGTCTACCTGGGAGAGATAAGCCGACATGCGTGAGCGATACCATTATTTCATTGAGCCGTGAGGTATCATTCTTTCTTGGTTTCTGTGATTGCTTCTTGTAGTGCTAAGTTCTATCTTAAATTTCGATGACAAAATTTTTCTAAGGAGGTTAGACTTGTCACTACCATATTTCTAGATAAGGATACTTTGGTCATTTAGTATAATTATTATTTAGTAATTGATATTTATTTATATTATGTTATTTATTTAAATTATTCTTGTGATATTTAATTATTTGTTAATAGGCTAGCCTGTGTTTATTGGACTTATCATTAGTGGACCAATTAGTTAGTCATGACAATATTTTGAGCCCAACATGAGACCAAGCCCATTATACCCTCTTCCTTAGTTAATTAAGGAGATTAGTTTAATTTGTATTAGTTTAAAGCCTTTCCAATATAGCCCTTCTTAATTATTACTCATAATTAACTAGTGGGGGGCATGGTGGACATTTTGTGTGACTTGGAGGGAAAGCAAGGAGAGGCCGGCCATATGAGGCTCTTTATTCTCTCTCCTTATTATTAGTTTATTTTATTTAGATTCTCAATTATGTTTTTCCCAAATTGACGTATCTCTCCACCAAATTCAATCAAATTCACACCCATTCTCTCTCAATTTCACCATCTAAGAAGCATTGGAGCTTGGATTACAAAGAGCACTTGAAGAAGGAGGAATTGACAAGGAGATTGTGTCCTAGTTGTGTCCATTGAGTATTTTATTTAGAATCCATCTCCTAATAGGTATATTCTGAATCCACCCCTTAATTTAGACTCTAATGCATGCATTTAATCATTATGAATTATTTTTTGGCTTAAGGCTACTCAAAGGATCAAGAACTAGGTTTATATGACTTGTATTATGGAATCACATAGGTTTTTGTGTCAAATTAGGAGGAATTCCGAGATTGACATATCAAGTGTGTGTCATGACACCAATTAGATCTAATTAGACTTAGATTAGGATTGTCAGGCTATATACGTGTCCATAATTGGATACGAATGGGATGTATCATGATATGGTGTGATACGTTATGATACGAGGCTCATTTTGGGGCTTTTGTGCATAATGGGGTAATTACTCATTAATTTCTATTATAACAAATTATTTAGATATTATATAGCATAATTTATGTTATATATATATATATATATATATATATTATAGATATTGGGGGTTTTGGTGTCTTAGTTGAGGTGCATCATGGTGTGATACATTGATACCCACTAGGTGTTTGCTAGAATGCCACTAGTATAAGTATTATTGTGTGTGAGTGTATATATGTATATATATAGTTAAGTGTTCATATGAATTAGTGTGTGAGCTTGTGTACTGATGCTAGAATGTGGTGTTGTGTCTGTGAGTGAGGGGGGAGAAAACTTGGGTCTGTGTGTGCTATGAAAGGGAGTATATTAGGACTGTGCAAGGTGGGATGGCTGTGTATGGGTTGTGTGTGACCTTCAGAGATGGGCTTATGGGAGTATGTAGATTTCATGATTTGTGAGGGCTTGGTTCATATATAGGGGGATTAGTTATGTCCATGTGTGTAGGGGAAGTGAGTTGTGCTTGAGAGTGTATTGTGTGATTTTGAGAGTAAGTTTGTGTTAGTTTGCTTAGTAGTTGTATTGTGTCTGCTCTTAGTAACACTACTGAGTATGAGTGTGCAATTATGCAAAACTGTGAAGAAGAGGAGTATGAAGTGTCCGGCAGGACAAAGGAAGGTTGAGGAGTTCTGTTCTATGACATCAGTGTGGTGGCAGTAGGCCTGTGCACTCATGTGCACAGGTAAAAGGGGAGGTAGTTGATCATGTGTGTGTGTGTGTGTGTTTGGAGAGAGAGAGGCCTATCGCAGACCTGCAGATTTTTGGATCTGTGCACATCTGTGCTTGGGATGCACAGGTGTATCCAAGACTGAATAGGAGGGGATCCAGCTGAATAGGAGGGGATCCATTCTTAGATGCACCAAGCATCAATAACAACAACTAAGGGAGTGTCCGTGGTTGAATACCTGAACTGTGTAAGTGGAGATGAGATATTTTGTATCTCAGCTAACTGAGGTAGGTTAAGTGGAGTACAGTCTTGGTGCAATGTGAGCATGATATATTAGTTAGTGAGACTGATATAGAGTATCATGTCATGAATAGGAGTACTCAGATTGTGCAGGAAGGTTGGGGAGTGCTTGTATTAGAACATAGAATATTGAGGGTTCAATTGACAGGGTATTTGGGGTATAGTTGAGGATCAGATCTAAGAGTGAGAAGTTTATGTGTTAAGTTATGGGTTGGGTAGTATAGCATGTATTGGTGAGCATTGAGTGTCTCAGATATCTTAGGGTTTTGTCAGCAGTACACATGTTGTAGTGGGTTAGTATGGTGTGAATGAGTGTATATAAAGATATTAGTGTTAGTTAGTTAGTTATGAGTATAGATACTACGATCCTCTAATATAGATGATAATTAGTATTCATGAGTAGGTATGTAGATACCTTAGCATTAATAAATAGTATAGCTAATACCCCAAGATATTAACTAGTATGACTAATATTGGCTAGTGTAAGCTAGTGATAACTAGTATAAGACTAGTATGAGCTAGTATACTTAGTATGACCACTAAACTAGTTAGTATAAGAATAATAATGACTAGATGGACCTAGTAGGACTTTAAAAACCTAGTGTAGCAAGGTAATAACCTAGTTTGACTAGTATTAGCTAGTATCAGCTAGTATATCCTAATATGAACCTAGAATTGACCTAAAATTATCACCATGAACTGGTTATGCATGTTTTCCTTTCAAATCAATCTGTAACACTTGTATTCATATATCTAGGACTCTTGGACTACAACTGAGCATTGTTTACTTTTTCATGCACCAGATCCCAGGAGAGTACATTATCTGATAGTTTTCTTATTTGATAGCATCTATGTTTTATTTATTTAGTATTAATATATTTGATTCTTGATGGTTTCACGGATTGGTATTCTTAGATCTTAGTCATGAGATATTATTATCATGGTTACTCAGTGATCGCCATGTCGTGCTTCATGATTACTTAGTGATTACCGTAATATCTTAGTGATTATATAAACCGTGATCATAGTACATGATATTATAGACCGTGTAGTATACGTGTTATAACGTGTCATGATTTGGATCCTTGTACTAGTCGGAGGGTTGGGGATGTATTAGTAGATATGTGATCATACCTTATAGCCCATGATTTATTATAGCCCATGATAGTTAGTAGATCATGTCATTCACACGTGATCACGCTAACTAACCTTTTATATATATCTCGTATTAGGCCCAAGCCGATCGCATTATCTTACTGATATTTTAAGGCATATTTTATATATTGATTCCTCTATTCCAGTTCATTATATTAGTGTTCCTAATCATATAATTCTCAGTTCTTGCCATTATTTATCGTGATGCTCTTTCTCGTGATACATGCTAGTTTAGTTACTTCTATCATTTATGTTAATTGCTATTACTATTTCATAGTTTTTGTCAATTATTGGAACTGCTATTTGGGTTGTACTTTGCTCTAATCCCGACTGGATATTTTTTTTAGATGATTCATTAGAGGACTGGTCTTCTATGCAATACGGACCACAAGATGGCAAGCTAGCTGAGTTATTACCTGTAGAGCCTATTGAGTTAGCACCAGCAGTTGATGAGGCATAGTTAGTTCATTCATGAGATTGTATATACCAGTTAGAATTTGGTATTGTATTATTATTTGAGATCTTGTGTTGAGATTAGACTTGGACTTGTATTATTTTGTGACTTATTTTCTTTTCTTCTATTCTATATCGTACTTTATCATCCTCTAGTTTGTTATTGTGATTGAGTATTGTTTACCATTATCATATTATCATATTGTCCTCCATTTGGAGTTAAGATAACATGACAGGTACCTTATATATATAATGTATGAGATGTTTAGATAATATTGTTAATCTAGACAATATTCTACCACTGAACGTATTCGTGCCCTTACAATGGGTGTGGGTCATGACAGAGTGCGCTACGTCGAGCCACTATCAGGATTATCAGGATTAGGAGTATCAGGATAGTGCACTACGTCAAGCCACTATCAGGAGTATCATGATTATTAATACATGATCAGAATGATCAGTACAGGATAAGGATTATCGATATTATCAATTCCATATCAAGATTCAGGAGTTCATTTATAATGTAAAATTACTAGCTCATGTCAGGAAATTTAGATCAATATCAAGAATGCCATATTCAGAAAATAACCAAGATTAACTAAAATAACAAGATTAAAGAGAACTAGAGAATCATCAAGAGTTAAGCATATTAAAGAGAATATTGGCATACAGGCGTATAAATTAGCTAAGAAAATAACATCCACACATAATAGGCCAAAAACCACTATTGGCGCACAAATAGCCAAAATAAGTATGGCGCACAAATAGCCAAAAAATAGTTTTTGCACACAAATCACTAGTCCGGGCAGTTTTTGTGCACTTTGATACAAAAGTGCTCCGAGCAATAGGTGGTGCACAAATTATACTAAAGCGCACTTCTAGGACTTTGGTGCACAATGATAGAAGTGCGCAAGCCAGGAGCTTGGTGCATAAATCTATCATTGGCGCACAAATGAAAGTACCCAAGCTACGACTTTGGCACACTTTCATTAAGTATGCCAGTAGTGAGGTTTGGTGCACAAAAAAGCACAACAAGGTCTACTAAAAGATAAAATACAAGTTCCAAGGCATGTCATAGTATTCGAGACGACCCTGCAGTCGTAAACACAATTCTCGAGAATGGTCAAAAGTTATTGCTTAGTCATTAAGTAATTACGAAGCACTACAAAATGTGCCATCTCTGGAGAATGCCATATAGTGCGCCACAGAACATAGTGTGCAATTCTCCAGAAGGGACAAAGTGTGCCGATAAAAAAAGTTCACCAAAGTGCGCCAACTATGAAATATCTGTAAAGTGCGCTAACTTAGCTTTTTAAACAGTGACGTACATTCTTGATGACTTGCAGACCCATTCAAAAGTGTGCATAGTAGGATTGGCGTACTTTTAAAGGAATTTTCATAGTACAAAACGTACGTAAAAGTAGAGAAGTGCGCCTAGAATACTTAATATATCTTGGCACACTTTCTAAGAAATTTATAAAACACACACAAGTGCGCTCACTAGAACTTCGCTTATGCGACAAGGGTTCCCTACGTACTTTTTGTATGCATTCTCAGGACAACTTTGCATTCTCCAACTTGCTGTTCTCGAGCCCCATGAGCAATACAATCCAAGGAAAATAAAATCATCAATGTGACAAGTTCTAAGTGTTACCAAAAAATAAAACCGATCAAATGAATAAAACAAGCTAGACTAAGAATCTAAGAAAGATCCAAGGTTGTTCCTTTGATTGGCAAGATGTACTTGCCTATGGTCAAGTTCTAGCCTAATACCAACACTACCAAGGTCACCCACGACCAAGGCCAAGCTCAACTACTGCTTTCTGCTGGGGAAGTAATGAAGAAGGAAAGAGAAATATGAAAAAAGAAAAGTGAAGGAAAGAGAATGAAATTGCGTATATAGCCATGTGATTGATTGTAGGCCATTGGATCATAATCCATGCCTTTCACCTGGTTCATCACAGCCACCCACTAAGAAAATCAAGGGACCAACGGTCCAAAGAATGAAACTAAGGAAAACTTACAAAAATAATCTAAATAATGCATAAATGACATAAATCAAGATGTAAACAATTAAACAATAAGTAAGCTATACATGTATAATATGCGTATGTCGAGTAAGTATAATAGAACAGTGAGACGAGTCTCACAGAAATACAACCAAGGCAAGGAAATAATATAAGAGTATAACTAAGGTAAGATGAACCACTAGACAATACGAGAAACTAAAAGTACAACAATGACATGGTAACTGTATAGAAGTATACTCAAGAGAAGACGACCACTAGACAAGTAACAACATTAATCAAGGCACATGTACTGTGTATTTTATAATAAATTTTTTTGCATGTGGATGGATTAGGACATACGACAGTCGGTACGTGAGGTGCAACGACTGTTACCAACATTGACATTATGGATTTGAACATTGCGTAGATCACATGCATACTGATTGTATTCTCTTTCCCGACTCACTCATAAATAAACATGATTACTTTAACATTAATTTAAACTTGTACATTGAATATTAAACATTGAACATGGAATATTGTCACGACCCGCACCCGGTTTAGGGGCACGAGTGCGTGGGTACGTCCAGCCTACGCCGCAGCATCGGCGGTAGAACGCTGTCAAGGTCTTGATACTATCTAGCTAATGTCACACAAACATCCAATCTCCATAAGGAGGCACGGATGACACAATTAAACGAGCACATACTCAATTACAGGAATACAACACGATAAGATTTTGAACAGAAAATTAAAATTAAACACAACACAAGTCAACAAGTAATATTCTAACTCAACAATATCCAAGTCTCATCAAAATGCCGGAGACAAATCCGGTACCAAATAGTCTACTAAAAGAACTAACAAGAAATAATAATTTCCGGCTAGACCTCCTGGAATCACAACTACTATCAAGTCTGCAGCTACTCACCATATGGTCCAAAAAGTTTCGGACAGCGGTCCCCTAAGGCAGAGTCTGGAAAAATGTTTCCAGTCAGGAAGGAGCAAAGCAACACTCTCAAATAACAGTTCCATTAATTGATAATGTCTATAATACAATAAAACATGTCATGCTAGCTACTGAGAAGACAGTGAAATATATGAAATGGCAATTAAAGAGAGACAGGCAATGTAAAGAGACAGGCAATAGACAATATGATATAGTCAGTGCATGTATGAAAATAAAAGAACAAGGAACATTATCATATACGGGTGATGTAGTATATGATTTAAAATAGGGAACTGTAATCTATTCTAAGTGTTTGAAATAGTAGTTTCAAAATGTGATCAGCTTGGGATCATGTACGATAGCTACAGAGCCTGGCTAATCATGGTGAATAGCATGATCAACACTTACAATTTCTATACTACAATAAGAGATTATGATCACATTTCTTACTAACTACTTCTCCGCCCCCAACTAGTACTGTGGATCCAACCATGATACGTCACGATACACGAGCAAGTCCAGTCTATCATGTACGATGTCTAATATACATGTCGTGTACAATGTCAATACGATAATCAAGGTAACATCTCATGACTGCAGATCCAAGCTATACTAGTCCGTGTAGCACAGTGTCAAGGATTCAGATGTAACATTTCATGATTGTTGAACTTATAGAAATTATCAAAGAATTGGAAATTATTAGAGAATGTACTTGCCTTGGGTCCTTAGCTGGTATTTATGGATGTCCTGTTCCAGAGTATCCCCTGGGTATCCCAACAGTCCTATAAACATAACACAATTATAACACTTGTATCAGATGCTACCCTAACACACAGAAGAAATACAGAATTTGGGACTACTCTAGGTAGGATACTGGTCACCTAGGATCACCTAGTAGATAGTTACAAAATTATACATATCTAAATTAACATATGTACTTACAATATATATTTATCAAATTAATTACATATACAAAATATATGCATATATATTAAAAATATGCTAAGGGTTTATACAACAATATATATATACCAATACGAAAATATAACTCTACATGTATATATTGCTACCAAAATATGGTTATTTGAATATATACCAAATCTTATTATATACATATATATTTATGTACACATATATATATACCAATTTCCAAATACGTATTTACACATTTATTCATTTATACCAAAATTCGTTTGTATTAAACATACCCATACAAAATATATATACACATATATATTTGTATACCAAAATAATAATTATACTATATACATGTATAATAATATCCACATACACAAAATATATACCAATATACATATATATACATGTGCATTAATTTAAATTATACATACTATAATTATATAATTAATTACTAATAAATAAATAATAACCAATTTACATATTTTAAAAACATACATATACTAAGTATATACACTATACATATATTATATATATACTATACATTATGTGTTAAAATATTAAATAAATAAATGCTATACATATTCATATACTAATTAAAATATGCTATATACACATACCTACACATTATTTAAATATATACCATCACATATACATTACATTAGATATATATACATACATATATATATACATATATATATATATATATATATATATATATATATATATATATATATATATATAAAGAAGGAAAGGGGAGGAGCTTACTGTGGTCGGCTGGCCGGAAAGACGGCCGGACCGGAGGGGGACAGCGCCGGACCGGAGGGGACAGCGTCGGAGAAGCTGTATGGGTCGGCGGTAGATCGGCTGGGTCGGGGCAGTCGCCGCGGGGAGTACACAGAGCCGCCGGGGATGGGTGCTCGGGATGACCGGACTGACAGCGGGTGGAGCTCGGCTTGGCATCGGAGCATAGACAGCGGAGCCGCCGGGGTACACCGCAGGGAGGGAGTCGTCGGGTTGCGCCGGACTGTGCACGCCGGAGTTCGGAGAAGAACAGCAGCGGCAAGGGGGACTCGAACACGGGGGCTGCTGCCAGCGGGTTCAGTGGGGGCCGCCGGACTCGCTGTTGGTGGTGGTGGTGTTAAATGCTGGAGGTGGTGGAGATGGTCACAGCGGGAGGAGACTCGAGGAGGAATGGGGCGGCCGGAGAGTAGAAGCGCAGGGGGATGGGGAGGAGCAGGGTGGTTGGCCGGGGTTGCGCGAGGAAGGTCGGGGGCTGCCGGAGCACAGTATGGGTGAACAGGGTTCCCAGTTCCCCCCTCCCCCTTTACAGTTTGAATTTGAATTCAAAAAAAACAAAAACAAATAAAAGAAGAAGAAGAAGAAGAAGAAGAAGAAGAAGAAGAAGAAGAAGAAAGGAAAGAGAGGGAGAAGAAGAAAGGAAAACTCCTACGGTTTGGAGTTGAGGATGGAGGCTTGTGAGGTGGGGGGAAACCTAGGTTGTATAGGGATTAGGGTTTAATGTAGACATTAAATAGTAAAAGGGGATTTTGATGGAGGGTGAGGATGCACTCAATGAATGAGTGGTCCAGATTTGTCATGAGGGAAAATAATTGATGTAGGGATAAGGGTGAGGTTTTAATTAAATAATTATTAGGCTCCCTCATTGGTTTAAACAAATGAGGTGTTGACACAAACTGCAAATTTGCAAATTAGCCCCCTTAAATTTGGGTATTTGCACAGACGCATAAAATGACGAAAATTTGGCGGGCGATTCGGTGTCCGGTGTTTTGTAGGGTCAGGGGGCGCTGTAAATTTGGTATGGGCTCAATTTGTAGGGCACTGGAATTAAATTGGGAATTTCAGAATTAGTTAAAATAGTATCCTCAATTTAATTAGAAATAAATGCAAGTTGTGTTCTAAAATTAATTAGGAGTACATGGGGCCAAAATCAGGTCAGGTCATCAATACTAATAATGAAGAAGACTCAGAACAGAATATTACCCTAATTTGGGCCGCACGAAAAATAGGTCAAGATTGTCTCCAATTTCAATTGGAACGCACAACGATACAAAATAGGAATTTAATAAATAACGTCCGCGACGATCTTTGTGCGGCTAGAAACAAGGTACATAGAGCATAATTATGAGTTGCAAAAATAGCAGAATGGAAGGCGGGCATGTCTAGGGCAAGATTGTGAAATTTGTTGGAAGACAAAAGTCAGGGTAGCGTCCCAAATATCGAAGCAAAGGCAATGCGCAATAATATTAAATAAAATACGGTAATTAATTACAAACTCCAAGAATTAAATTCTAACTAAATAATTAAATACAAAAATTCTATAATTCAGACAGGTGGTCGTCTACTAGGCTTCTAGGTCAAGTCTACTAGCTTAAAAATAAATAAACACTGCATATAATACTATATTTAATTACACATCACATAATTAAATAAATTAAATATACTATCATGCAATTACTTAATTGTAACTATAATAATATTAATTATTGTAAAAAGTTGAAATTACCCCTGTTTTCAGAATGTGGTAGTGACAAGTCTACCCACCTTAAAAGAATTTCGTCCTCGAAATTCAAAATTCTCAAAGTAGCATTTAATCATACACATTATTATTTCCCTCAAATTTTAAATTCGTCATCCATGAGATCCGGTTATAATCCACAAGGTGTTTCCACAATTTTCCAAAAATTCTGAAATTATTGCATTCCTGAAAATCCTCGAAATGAAATCAAAGTCTATTTTTTTATCAAAAATTTCCCCAAATTTTTTTTTTTTTTTTTTTAACAATTCAATACTCGGAATTTAATATCCACTCCTCTAATTTGATTTTAATCAATGGACATATATAAGATGTAATCTCGTCCAAAAAGCTTGAATTTAAATATTTATCCATCAAAATTTTATTCCTCGATTTCCTCTTTCCTCAAAATACTTAACAATGCGGTACTTAAGGGTTCTCCAAATGCAACATCCAAATATAACATTCTAAAATTCTTAACTTGCAATCAAATAAATATATTGATAATCCCCCAAAATTTCCAAATTTTATAACCCGTTTAATCATGTCATAATCTTCCTGGAATTAATAAATCATAAATTCTGCCATGTTAATTTCTTGGCCCTTTATTTAAATCGATGCTTATCCTCAAATTTTTAATCATCTTGTTAATCATCTTGTCTCTCCTGTCAAGTCATAACTCCTCTATGAATCTTCGTCATGGTCAAACCTCGATAATCATGGCCAAAACTTCCTACAATCATACAACATGCAGCCTAAGGGAATATGTATGGTGTCTTGTCATGGTATTGCAGTCTCTATATCAGAGGTACTACTAACTACATTCTAACAAGAAATCATGCATACAACTTGTACTAAGGAAGCAATCAATCAATCAAAGAGATAGGAACAGAATGAAGGAAAGAACAGAACCTGCTAACACATTACCTGCAGTATCGGTCTCCTCGACCGTCATCGCAAATGCCCGCCCTGCTGGGGTGGTTCCTTTTGCGGGTGCTGAGCAATATACGGTTCCACAGGTAGCCTAACTGGATCTCTATAATCTGAAGTTGCACGCTGGCCGGGAAGGTAAGGGGCTAGAAGACAATCCCTTACTCGATGTCCCGCAGCGCCGCAGTGCAAACAAAGTCCTAGCCTCGTTCTACAGCTCTCCCAAAGGTGACCTGGGTTCTTACAGAAATGACAAGTCTGCTGTGTTTCTCTCAGAGGCTGTTGCTGATTCTGCTGAACACGGACTGGTGCCTGGTACTGTTGTTGATACTGATACGCCCATGGATGTTGTTGGGTAGGAACTGGTGCCAGGTACTGCTGTGGATGCTGAAATGTCCATGATTGTTACTGAATATGAAATGGTACTTGGTACTGCTGTTGGTGCTGAATACGGGGATGCTTGGCTAGTCCTGTGCTACCATTCGTATCTCCAAAAGTATTGTGACTCCTCTTAGGCCTGAGATCCAGATCTTCTTCTGCAATCTGAGCATCCATCAAGATAGCCTCAAAGGTAGCGGTACGACGACCAGAAGTACGTGACCTTATCTCTCTCGTCAGTCCCTTTCTAAATTTCTGGGCTCGTTCTTCTGGGTCTCGAATCATAGATGATGCAAAACGACTCAATCTACAGAATTCTGCAGCGTACTCGTCGACCGACATATTTCCTTGAACCAAGTCATGAAACTGACTTTCCAAGGTTCCCAATGCCACGTCGGGGAAAAACTTCTCCTTGAAGAGTTCCTTGAAGGTCTCCCAAGTAAGTCCTTGTGCAGTAATTCTCGGCTCCGTGCGATACCACGTGAGTGCGATATCGAACATCTGACTGCCAGCGGCTTCTATCTGCAAGTTCTCCGGAATCTGGGTCAATCGCAGACTCCTCTCTATATCCTCTAGCCAGTCGTCAGCGTAGAGTATCCCTTCGGTGCCTTTGAACTCTCGAGGCATCATCCTTTTGAAGTCCACTATAGTGCCTGATCTCTGCTGTTGCTGGCCAGGAAACTGCTGGTACTGTGCTACTCTCTCCAAAGCTTGGAGAGTCACTTGATGAGCATTCTCCATATTTTCTTTCATCAGCTCGGTTTGTGCCTGGTACGCTTCTGCTTGCACCCTCTGAGCCTCAGCTTGAACTCGCTGAGAATCTGCCGTCACTCTTTGGGCATCTACCATGCCTTGGATCAAAGTAAACATCTGTGTCCCGTCAATGGGCAAACCTCCGGGAATCGGAGTCGGTGGAGGAGGAAGGTTGTCCGTCACAGCTGCGGCAATCTTCTTAACAGGTGGAGGAGGAGGATCCCCGAAAAGTGCAGACACACCTACGTGTATCGGAGATGTAGGAGGAACTACGACTGTCTGTCCATCAGGTGGAGAGGTGGCAGGCCCCTCTAAAGCTGATGTTCCCGCCCTCATAGACCGTGTCTGCGGCGACATCCTGAAGACAGATCCCAAAGAATCAATTTAGGCAAAAATGCGATATCATCAAGGAAGGACAGTACAGTTCTAAGGAAGCAACATTCAAGATAAAAGATTGGAAATAAACCCTAGTTGTGATTGCACAGGTCAAAGGTGCATCTAAGGTTTGATACCTTTATCCCCTAGGTATCACAGTTCTACTTGAAACATACTCACTGCTAGCTTCCTTACCTACTGCAATCGTCGATGCTAGTTATTCTTATCACTCAATGCATAACAATTTCAACACACTATACTAAGTACTGCTCTCACCAATACAATCCTAGATGAACACCTAAGCCAGTTGGCAGTGAGATCTCAATCATGCTCAAGCCAACAGATCCTTACATGCATCTCATCTACTTATATAATAATATATCTCTCTCACTATAAAATCCTATCCTCAAATAAAATTCCTCAAAATAACTCCTCGAATAAATTTTAAAGTAAAATTGCATATACTTTCCTCAAGGTCAAACTTTCAAATACTGAATAAAAATTTTATAAATTCCCAAATCCTTACAGCTTGTCTAGATTCATTGAATTGAATCTGAATCCTCAAGAATAAAATTTTAATAACAATATTTCAACTCCTCAATTTCAAAATTTTTGTAATTCATTGAAATCTTCAAAATAAAATTTTAATAACAATCTCAATCTTCTCAGAATTCAAAAATTTGAAATTCATTTTCAATCTTAAATTAAAATTTTAAATCCACACCTTTTGTAGTCCAATAGCTCTAATGTTAATCCTTTTCACTGTCCTCATCGACATGTGTCCTCAAATAATACCATAAATTAGTCTGTAAATTCACCTTGATATGAAATCAAACCCTACTATGAAGCCAAAATCCTAATTTAATACCTAATCAATAACAACAAGCAAATTCAATATTAATAAGTGAGAATGGACGGAACAAGGGAATGATTTAAATTGGAAATTATAACAAGATCCTCAGGGGTCATCCCAGGAATCTCTCAAGGAATTGTGATTGAGTATTCGCTTTCGTCCTAGTATCCTATGTTCTAGATCCTATCGCAGGTACGCAATAGTGTAACAAAGATGCCACACTACTACGACATCGCACAACTCGCGAAGTCTGACCTGCATGGGCCACCACTAAAAATGTGTCACGACCCACACCCGGTTTAGGGGCACGAGTGCGTGGGTACGTCCAGCCTACGCCGCAGCATCGGCGGTAGAACGCTGTCAAGGTCTTGATACTATCTAGCTAATGTCACACAAACATCCAATCTCCATAAGGAGGCACGGATAACACAATTAAACGAGCACATACTCAATCACAGGATTACAGCACGATAAGATTTCGAACAGAAAATTAAAATTAAACACAACACAAGTCAACAAGTAATATTCTAACTCAACAATATCCAAGTCTCATCAAAATGCCGGAGACAAATCCGGTACCAAATAGTCTACTAAAAGAACTAACAAGAAATAATAATTTCCGGCTAGACCTCCTGGAATCACAACTACTATCAAGTCTGCAGCTACTCACCATATGGTCCAAAAAGTTTCGGACAGCGGTCCCCTAAGGCAGAGTCTGGAAAAATGTTTCCAGTCAGGAAGGAGCAAAGCAACACTCTCAAATAACAGTTCCATTAATTGATAATGTCTATAATACAATAAAACATGTCATGCTAGCTACTGAGAAGACAGTAAAATATATGAAATGGCAATTAAAGAGAGACAGGCAATGTAAAGAGACAGGCAATAGACAATATGATATAGTCAGTGCATGTATGAAAATAAAAGAACAAGGAACAGTATCATATACGGGTGATGTAGTATATGATTTAAAATAGGGAACTGTAATCTATTCTAAGTGTTTGAAATAGTAGTTTCAAAATATGATCGGCTTGGGATCATGTACGATAGCTACAGGGCCTGGCTAATCATGGTGAAGAGAATGATCAACACTTACAATTTCTATACTACAATAAGAGGTTATGATCACATTTCTTACTAACTACTTTCCCGCCCCCAACTAGTACTGTGGATCCAACCATGACACGTCACGATACACGAGCAAGTCCAGTCTATCATGTACGATATCTAATATACATGTCGTGTACAATGTCAATACGATAATCAAGGTAACATCTCATGACTGCAGATCCAAGCTATACTAGTCCGTGTAGCACAGTGTCAAGGATTCAGATGTAACATTTCATGATTATTGAACTTATAGAAATTATCAAAGAATTGGAAATTATCAGAGAATGTACTTGCCTTGGGTCCTTAGCTGGTATTTATGGATGTCCTGTTCCAGAGTATCCCCTGGGTATCCCAACAGTCCTATAAACATAAAACAATTATAACACTTGTATCAGATGCTACCCTAACACACAGAAGAAATACAGAATTTGGGACTACTCTAGGTAGGATACTGGTCACCTAGGATCACCTAGTAGATAGTTACAAAATTATACATATCTAAATTAACATATGTACTTACAATATATATTTATCAAATTAATTACATATACAAAATATATGCATATATATTAAAAATATGCTAAGGGTTTATACAACAATATATATATACCAATACGAAAATATAACTCTACATGTATATATTGCTACCAAAATATGGTTATTTGAATATATACCAAATCTTATTATATATATATATATATTTATGTACACATATATATATACCAATTTCCAAATACGTATTTACACATTTATTCATTTATACCAAAATTCGTTTGTATTAAACATACCCATACAAAATATATATACACATATATATTTGTATACCAAAATAATAATTATACTATATACATGTATAATAATATCCACATACACAAAATATATACCAATATACATATATATACATGTGCATTAATTTAAATTATACATACTATAATTATACAATTAATTACTAATAAATAAATAATATCCAATTTACATATTTTAAAAACATACATATACTAAGTATATACACTATACATATATTATATATATACTATACATTATGTGTTAAAATATTAAATAAATAAATGCTATACATATTCATATACTAATTAAAATATGCTATATACACATACCTACACATTATTTAAATATATACCATCACATATACATTACATTAGATATATATATACATACATATATATACACATATATATATATATATATATATATATATATATATATATATATATATATATATAAAGAAGGAAAGGGGAGGAGCTTACTGTGGTCGGCTGGCCGGAAAGACGGCCGGACCGGAGGGGGACAGCGCCGGACCGGAGGGGACAGCGCCTGAGAAGCTGTATGGGTCGGCGGTAGATCGGCTGGGTCGGGGCAGTCGCCGCGGGGAGTACACAGAGCCGCCGGGGATGGGTGCTCGGGATGACCGGACTGACAGCGGGTGGAGCTCGGCTTGGCGTCGGAGCATAGACAGCGGAGCCGCCGGGGTACACCGCAGGGAGGGAGTCGTCGGGTTGCGCCGGACTGTGCACGTCGGAGTTCGGAGAAGAACAACAGCGGCAAGGGGGACTCGAACGCGGGGGCTGCTGCCAGCGGGTTCAGTGGGGGCCGCCGGACTCGCTGTTGGTGGTGGTGGTGTTAAATGCTGGAGGTGGTGGAGATGGTCACAGCGGGAGGAGACTCGAGGAGGAATGGGGCGGCCGGAGAGTAGAAGCGCAGAGGGATGGGGAGGAGCAGGGTGGTTGGCCGGGGTTGCGCGGGGAAGGTCGGGGGCCGCCGTAGCACAGTATGGGTGAACAGGGTTCCCAGTTCCCCCCCCCCCTTTACAGTTTGAATTTGAATTCAAAAAAAAAAAACAAATAAAAGAAGAAGAAGAAGAAGAAGAAGAAGAAGAAGAAGAAAGGAAAGAGAGGGAGAAGAAGAAAGGAGAAGAAGAAAGGAAAACTCCTACGGTTTGGAGTTGAGGATGGAGGCTTGTGAGGTGGGGGAAAACCTAGGTTGTATAGGGATTAGGGTTTGATGTAGACATTAAATAGTAAAAGGGGATTTTGATGGAGGGTGAGGATGCACTCAATGAATGAGTGGTCCAGATTTGTCATGAGGGAAAATAATTGATGTAGGGATAAGGGTGAGGTTTTAATTAAATAATTATTAGGCTCCCTCATTGGTTTAAACAAATGAGGTGTTGACACAAACTGCAAATTTGCAAATTAGCCCCCTTAAATTTGGGTATTTGCACAGACGCATAAAATGACGAAAATTTGGCGGGCGATTCGGTGTCCGGTGTTTTGTAGGGGCAGGGGGCGCTGTAAATTTGGTATGGGCTCAATTTGTAGGGCACTGGAATTAAATTGGGAATTTCAGAATTGGTTAAAATAGTATCCTCAATTTAATTAGAAATAAATGCAAGTTGTGTTCTAAAATTAATTAGGAGTACATGGGGCCAAAATCAGGTCAGGTCATCAATACCAATAATGAAGAAGACTCAGAACAGAATATTATCCTAATTTGGGCCGCACGAAAAATAGGTCAAGATTGTCTCCAATTTCAATTGGAACGCACAACGATACAAAATAGGAATTTATTAAATAACGTCCGCGACGATCTTTGTGCGGCTAGAAACAAGGTACAGAGAGCATAATTATGAGTTGCAAAAATAGCAGAATGGAAGGCGGGCATGTCTAGGGCAAGATTGTGAAATTTGTTGGAAGACAAAAGTCAGGGTAGCGTCCCAAATATCGAAGCAAAGGCAATGCGCAATAATATTAAATAAAATACGGTAATTAATTACAAACTCCAAGAATTAAATTCTAACTAAATAATTAAATACAAAAATTCTATAATTCAGACAGGTGGTTGTCTACTAGGCTTCTAGGTCAAGTCTACTAGCTTAAAAATAAATAAACACTGCATATAATACTATATTTAATTACACATCACATAATTAAATAAATTAAATATACTATCATGCAATTACTTAATTGTAACTATAATAATATTAATTATTGTAAAAAGTCAAAATTACCCCTGTTTTCAGAATGTGGTAGTGACAAATATTGAACATTAAAACAAAAATTGTTAGATTATCATGTATGATGATAACTAATATAACTTCGTGCATCAAAATAAAAAGTAAACCAACAATATCAAGAAAAAAACATATACAACATAAAGTATTGGAAATATTGGTCATACTGATACTTGCATGCGCCAAAAAAAGATGAATTCATAACTCAAGACGTCGTCCAATCTACCCCGTCACATAAATTAGACAAGTTGGATCTAAAAAAGTAGTCGAATAGATTCTTATTCTAATCGATTTAATTTTGAATAATATAACCTACAATATTAATTTAATCTAATTATATTCTAATTTTAATGCTATTCTGAGATTTTGTTATAAAAATCAACTTTAAAATTTTGGAATTTGTGGCACGCAAATTGAGGCATCCGTTGACCTAAAAGTCAACCGACTTAAATTTTGATTTGTGTGTGAAATCCTATAGAGTTTAGCGCTACATGAATGCTGGAATCAACGGTTTCCCCAAAATCTTGAGTTGGTAAAAAGTTATCGCTAATATGGCTCACAGATGACAATTTCTTTTGGTTTTCTAGTTACGTCTCTATTGCAAAAATTTTACAGTATAGTAAACTAGCATATTTAATTCTAGGAAAATATATGTTATAGTTCATCATATTGGCTTTTTGAAGCTTCAAACAGATCATCATTCCTAGTTCGGGATCTCCCAGAATCTTAAAAGGATTTAAATGTGTCAAATTTCAGACAACCGGCACTCCACAACTGTTTCACAAAAATAGGTTCATAATTTATGCAAAAAATTATATATTCAGAAACTATACCTCACGAATGTTCCAACGCAAAAAGCGGAGATGCATTTGGAGTCCGGAGCTAGGAGTAATGACTTCTAGAAATTGGGGAAACCCTACATAAGAACCTCCTCAATCTCTCTCACTCTATTAATTATTCGGCTGATAAAACCCTAGATATAATACTATATATATAGCGAACAGATCAGCCGGGGCTCGGGTAGGGGGGTCACTAGGCGACCATCCATGTTTTCTCGCTCGGATCGAACGGTGGCCAACGTGCGTGGCTCAGCTGAGCCACTCCAAGTTTGACTCAGACTCGGATTCACGGCTCGAGGACCCAGTCGTGCCTGCACCCGCTCGCGTGGGTCAATGACAGGTGGGCCCACCTTTCTCGGCTACAATGGCTGACAGGTAGGCTCGGTTGCCGCTGACTGTGTATTATGTGGTTTTTTTTTTTTTTCTTTTCAGAAATTAGTTTTTAGTTAGTTTTAATTTAAGTAACTAATAATAAAAATTAAAAATATTCAAAAATTTTGGAAAATTCCAGAAAATATTAAATGAAATACTAAACCTAGAAAAATACTTTGGGACTATTTTACACTCGTATGTTTGTACAGTAAATTCTAGAATCCCTAGAAAAATATATTTTCTTAGTTTTTAATTATCTAAAAATTTTAAAAAATTTCTAAAATATTAAAATTGCCCAAATATTATATCAAACCTTAATATGAGTCTTTACGGCACTTATGAACCCTAGTGTTACACTATTATCATTATAGAACTCAATATAAAAAATAAATTCTCACACAATATTTACTAGTATCTTTTTTATTTATTTTTCTATTATTATACAGTATTTTGGTAGGGGATGCTACAACCTACCCCTTAAAATATTTTTTTCCTCAAAAATCAAACAACACCAGTTTATTTTTATACAGCAATATATGCAAGCAATTTCTAACATCAACTCTTAGGGTAAGTTAGGGAGATCATTGTTGAAAAGAAAATTAATAGGAAACTAGACATCAATAATATCTAAAGCCAACTAGGATATACTAAGCATGTACCCTAATTAACAACTATAACTACAAAAGGCTTTTAAGGAAATCTATGCCAGTTACCTTGGTCTTGGGGTTGTGCCAGAGCTATAAATGCTTGTCCTTGCCATTGTGCTCCTCCGAGCTATTGATTCTAGCTTGGCCTATTGGTTAGTAGAGGAGCTATAGGAAAATCTTTTATTCTATGATCGGGGGATCCACAATGTATGCAAAGTCTTAGTAGCATCCTACAACCATCCCAAGTATGTCCTTCTATTTGACCAAAAGCACAGTAGGGTGTTGCCAAGTTCAGCCTTGGTGGTTGTTGTTGGGGTGGTACTATTCTAGTTGGAGGATAATGTTGTTGATGTTGAGGTTGAAGGGTCTTCGGTTGGATATTAGGGCGCTTTGATGGTCCCGTACTGCTACCACCACCGAAAGCATCCTGGTTCCTCTTGGTCTGAAGGCCCACATCCAGCTCGACCCTCTGCGTTTCTACCAATATCTCAGCAAAAGTCATATGAGCCGAAGAAATATGGACCTTGACCTCCCAGATCAAGCCATCTCTGAACCGTCGAGCCCTATCCTCCGGGTCCCTCGTAATGTACTCTGTGAATTGGCTCAGCCAGCCTAACTCCGCAGCGTACTCATCTACTGAAAGACTGCCCTGCTCTAGGTTCTGGAATTTCTTCTCCATAACACCCTTGGCTACTGCAGGAAAGAACTTCCTCTTAAAGAGGTCCTTGAACTCTTCCTGGTCACATCTTGATCTACAATATTGGGCTTGTTCCTAAACCAAGTGTAGGCAATGTCGTGAAGCTGCAAGCCAACAACCTCGATCTTCAGGTCCTCAGGGATTCGGGCAACTCGCATGATACGCTCGATATCCTCGAGCCACTCATCTGCATACAGGATGCCTTCAGTGACTTTGAACTCCTATGGTTCTATCTTCTTAAAGTCCAGGATATTACCCACCATCGGTCGAGCTGGTTATTGCTGCTGTTGAAAGGCAACCCTCTCTATGGCTGCCAAGGAAACTTATTGGTCATTCTCTATGCCTACCCTTATCACCTCTGTTTTTGCCTCTGGGCCTCTGCATTTGTCCTTTGTACCTCCATTATGCCACAGAAGAAGTCATGTAGTTGTGCCCCATCAGCGGGCACGCTTTTCGAAGTTGGATTTACTAGAGAGGTAGTTGATGAGACCTCCTAAGATACGAGAGGTGTGGGAGGAACATTATTAGCTCTATAATTGTGTGCTCATGTCTTTGGTGGCATTATGAAGATAGAGGAAAACAATAAGGAGACAAACTACTATGGTTTAACATTAGCTAACTAAATATGTACTATAATTAGGCAACAATTGCTAACTAAAAAGAATAAAGGGACATAGTTAGAATAGCAATAAAAATACATTGAAGAAATCATAGACGGAATCAAGCAAGATGCATATGAGAGACAAAAAGAATAGAAGACTCGTAGGGTTGGCAATCATATTTATAAATGATATAACTCTCCTAAAGTTATTCTAAATTTTATCTTTAATTCTATTCGCAGGCTCACAGCTTGTACTACTAAGTTGAAGTATTAACCATGAGTTCGCACCTTATGCAAAATCGGACCTGCATGGGCCACCATAAAAACTTGTCATGACCCGCTCCCACTTTTGGGATACGAGTACGTGGCCAAGTCCAGCCTATGCCGTAGCATTGACGATAGTATACGCTATCTATGATAAACAATGGTCCACAATAAGTATATGATTCACATATCATCCACAACAAAGTCATGACAAGAAATTAAACTAAAAGCCTCCGCAAATAATTAAAAAAATAATCCATTATATAGCAGATAGTCTCGGGGACAAATTCGGTAGAAATAAAATAAAAGAACTAGAAACTAAAGTATACTAAGCCTACTTTTTAAGAATAATATGAAGAAGCATGAGAATGAATATGCTACTCTGCATATTTAGAAGCAACCAGTATGTCGGTAACATTGTTTGTCAAGTAAATTGAATTTGGAAAAACTTTTATTTAATAATAAACAAAAAAGCATAAAGAAATCCTAGACAGAAAACATAAGTACAATATTTTTTATCGAATACTGCAGCGACTATTTTACTCCGTTGACAGTCCGACTAGTGAATGAGGGATGCTCTCTTCTATTCTCTCTCTTGAGCTTGTGTACACGTGTGTAGCTCGCCTGGAGAGATATAGTCTTTGAAGAAAAAAAATCTAGCCAACCTTTGGAACGTCTAAGTTGCTCATATTTATAGCATGTTGATGGGCTATAGGTGCTACATGTTCTTCTATTTGGTGGCCGCAAGGGGGCTCCTTCAACAGAATACAGTTGCAACTGTAGGCTCATATGATGGGAAGGATGCTACATATTCTTTATCCTTAACAGGATGTAGTTGGGTCCAGGCCAAGCTGCCATGTGGATATTTGTTGGGATTTGTTGTTGCTGAGGATCTGGGCTGTTCTTGCCTTTTGTTTGCGTGATTTGGTCAGCTTGACACGTGTCCCTTATTTAGTTGGAAAGAATTACTTCAGTCGTACCAGAAAGATTTTGTCTCAGGGAACCCTGCCACGTTGGACTTATAGAGTCTGGGATACGTAGAGTCTGGAACGCATAGGGCAAGAGATGCATGAAACGTATAGAGTCTGGAATGCATGGGGCCAGAGACTCATGGAACGAATGGAGTCTGGGACGTGTGGGGCCAAAGACGCATGGAATGCATAGAGTTTGGAACACATGGGAATGCTTGAGGGAGTAGTGGAGCATGGTACTGTTGGCGCATACAGACACTAGTTACTTAGTGGTGCTTGGCACTGCTGGCGCAAGGGAACACTAGTTACTTAGTGGTGCATGGCACTTATGGCACATGGGAACACTAGTTATGAAATTGTCGACGAATGAAACTAGATCATTATGGTGCCAGGGGCTTGATCACTGTGGCGCATAGCCTTTGATTACTGTTGGCGCTTGGTAGGGATTTTTTGTGCTTCTACAAGACCCCTTTCAATGTTTCTAAACTTTAAACTTTGTAAGTTTTTTAAGTTCACAATACTTTGAACAGAAGCATGGTCGAGTACTTTCGCTTTTTTGCTTGGTCAAGAGAACTTTTGTGAATGTAAATATTCTACTAGATGTAATATGGACATAGTAGGGCATTGCATTCTTTCGGTCATTCCACTAGGGAATTTTGGTGGACACATTATCTATGTCACACTTAAGTATATATAAATGAGTTAAAATGACAACCACTATAAGAGGTAATATGGACTTGATAGCAAAATGCGCTCTTATGGAGAATTTTATGTAGACTTACTACCCATGGCGTACCGAAGACTGGGTACGAATAATCAGTTGAAATAACTGAAACTTTTATGGGTCTTAAAACCACATGATAGCAGATAGTTTGGACGAATATTTTCTCAGAGGTAATATGGACATGGAAAACTTTGATACAGGTATCCCAATACATGCCTGCATAGAGGTGATGTGGACATGGCAGTGTCACCCTCACTTTTTTGATCAAGGATAGTTTGGTAATTGACACGGGTATTTTATTTTAGGATTTATTGTATTTAAATATTGTGCATGTGTATTAATTATTTTATTGTATTATTTATCTATTGTTAGTGTTAGACTTATTTTGGACTTGTGTACTGGACCTAAATAGTTTAATTAGATGCATGGACCAACATTATATGTTAGTTTAGATTGAGCCCAATAATTAGGCCCATTCATTAGGAGGATAAATTAATTAGTGAAGCCATTAGACTAGAACCTTGCCTCCTTAATTAATTCCTTCATGAGAGGCTCAAGGGGTGTTTTGGATATTTCATATTGCTTGGGAGAGGGGTTTATGAGCAGCCATTAGAGGAGGAGAGAGAGTGTCTCTCTCATTTTATTTTGTATTTCCTTTAGATCTAGATTTTTCCCTTTCCAATCTTCTTCATTCCCTCACTATTCCTCAACAAATTTCTATCCAAATTCAGTTCCTATTCTTCAATTGAGGTTACTACAATAAGGATCTAAAAGAAAGAAGCAAGGAGCAAGAAGGAGGAGGACAAGATCTACAAGGAGGAGCTACTTTCCAATTTCGGGAATTTTTTATTGGGAATCCATCTCCCAATAGGTATATTTTAGTTTTTTCCTTTTATTATGTTCTAAATCTGAGATTTAACCATGAGAAACCAACCCACATGTACCCATAGGAATTGGTTTTAGGTTCATAGGAGACCTATGGTGGAAGTTATGTGTGTTTTGATGTCAATTTTGGGGGAATTTCAAGATTGGCACATGTTGTGTTTGTCAATTAGTCTAATAGATCAAATTGACATATGTATGTTTGTTTGTGACTAGTGTCGTATCCACAATTGGGTACATGTAGGCCGTATCTCGTCAATTTGACAAAACGGGTTAATTTTTGGGAGTTTTCCTCCGACACGGGAATTTGTGCATATCACACCTTGATACGGATACGTAGTTAGTCTAATTATTATACATATTATTCATATTTAGTGTATTATACTTGCTTGTGTCCTCCGGGATGCGTTTGGTTGTGTGTTGGGGCCGTATCGCAAGTGTATCATAGAGTTAGTGTGTACGGGTGCGGTGCACTCCACATGTTTGGTGTTTTGCTCCTTATTCTATATGTACATGTGTATTTATATATCTATATGATATTTATGTAATATATATATATATATATATGTATATAATAGTGTATATGATTAAGTGTATTTGTGTATATGCATCTATGTGTGTATGTGATATCTATATAGAGTATATGTATCTGTGTGTATGTTTATATCTATCTATGTATATAAGTGCATCTATATGTATTGATATATATATGAGTGTTTATATATAAATAAATATATATATATATATATATATATATATATATATAAGTGATTATGTTATCTATATATATGTGTATATATATGTATGTATATATAGACTGAGATACATAGGAGTGCATATAGGTATATATATGTATTATGTATGTATTTATAGTATAAAGTATACATAAGGGTACATAGCTATATGTATATATAGTGTATTGACATATCTAGTATATATGTTTATATGTTATCTATACATATATGTATATATGAGTGTATATATATATATACTCATATGTAGATTGATATATATATATATATATATATATATATATATATATATATATAAATGGATGGATATGCATTTATAGGTGTATATATATATATACATAGGAGGTATATGTATGTATGTGTGTGCAAGCTATATGTTATGGTTGTGTGTGTGAGAGAGAGGAGGAGCTGCTCAGCTAGGCAGTTGTGCACAGCAAGAGGGTTGGGCAGTTGATCAGAGAGGGAATCGACACAGTGGGCAGTGAGCCAGAGCCTACAACAGCTAGTAGCAATGGCTGAAACTACAACAACATCAATGTATAGCAGCAGAGCAATGCCAACAGCTTGTAGCAGCACTGTAGGACAGTGGCACCAACTGCTGCCTCGAGCCAACAACAATGTATAGAAGCAGAGCAATGTCAACAACAAGTAGCAGCCATCAGTGGCATACAGGGAGCAACTGAAGTAGTTGCTACAGCTAGCTACAATTCAAGGTGCAGACGAGGTAAAGAGCAGTACAATTGGAGGAAGTTGGTGCAGTAGCAGTTGCAGCTAGCTGCACTGCAGTGCAGCAGAGTCTTCAGCAGCAATTCAACACGAACCACACTGTGCAGCACAGTGCAGAGTATCAACAAACAGTTAGAAGGAGATACTGTGTAGTATCCAACTACACAGTCCATGTATCAGCACTGTGTAGTATCCTACTGCACAGTGGCGGCTAGAAAGAGAAATAACAGCTAGGAGTCACTACATAAGTAGTTTCCAGGGAGCAACAACTCTGAGCATTCACACTACATCAATTCAGCAGCACAGTTGCAGCAAAACAAGGGTATCAACACTGCAAGCAAAGTTCAATAGCTCGAGGTAATCCAGCAGGACGAGGAGCTTCGGTTCAGGGGCATCCAGTTTGTGCAGGAAGCTTCAGCAGTGCAGCCATTTGCACTGTGCAGTATCAGTTCAACAGTACAGCAGCAACTCGAGCCACAATGTGCAACACCAAGTAGAAGTGCATTGTGCAGCATGCTCTGCAGAGAGGGATGCAGGGATCAGTCCTACTGCAGTGAACAGAGGAGGAAGTAACCACAACAAGTGCACTCAGGTAAGTCAGCTACTGAAGGATGCAGTGTGCACCAAGTTATCAAGTTCAGCATCTATGAGTATTCACTGCTCAGCAAAGAGGAGTTTCAAATCTACACATAACAAGGTATGTACTGAGACTGCAAGCAGTGAGCAACAAAGAGCTTCAGCTGCAGTTTAATGTACGTCTCGAGCATGGTGTATCAGTAGGGTATCTGTGTAGTATCAGTTTCAGTGTTTAGATGAGGTATTTGGGTTAGCATGTGTTTTGGGTATTTGGTTAGTCAGTGGGTTAGTGGTTAGTGGTTTGGGAAATGGTTTGGTTTAGTTAGAATAGAGTGTCAATGTGTTAGTGATGTAATATTCTAGTTGGTTAGTAGTTTAGTGTTAAGGCTAGTTTAATAGTAGTTAGATATGTACATTAGTATATTATATATGTTAAGTAGTTAAATAGTTAGTATGATTAGTATAGTTTAGTATTTGGGGGTATTAACTATATATTAGCTATGTGTATTATATGTTAAGTTAGTAGATAGTATAAATCTGCAATATAGTATTAAATAGATAAATAGTTATAAATTAGTATATTGTTTAGTTATATTAGTATAGTCTAGTGTATTGGGTATTGACTTGTATATATATATATATGCAAATTACTATTTTTATATATTTAAAACTTGCGTATCTTGAGATATGGCATTTGGTGTGTTTAATAGAATCGTAGATTAGTTAGTATAGCTTACTTTCATAGTGCATTGACTTAGTATCCTAGTGTTAGACACTAGCAACCTAGAAATAGTCGATTTGACTTAGAAATGACTTTGTGACCTATATGTTGACTAGTTTAACTTAATTTCATTCCAACACCTTGTATTAATGTGATATTCCATATATAGGTTTGTGTGACACTAGTTGGGACACAGTTTGACATTCATTGCTTGTACGATAGACGAGTACATTATCTGATAGTTGCCATTATTTGATAATCACTATAATACAAGTATTTAGAAATATTTTACATGACTCTTGACACATTGGTACATGGATTAGTATACACATGGATCAGTCATGGGATATTATATATTGTTCATTGTTCCTCGTGTTCTCAATGTTTAACTTAGACAACGTTCAATGTTTCAATGTTTAATATTTAACTTAGACAATGTTTAATGTTCAATGTTTAATGTTCAATGTTCAATATTCAATATTAATATTTAATGTTCAAGGTTTATTGTTTACATGGCCTTGAGTATCTTGTATCACAACGTATCATGGTTGGATCCATTATACTAGTTGGGGGAAAAGGGAAGTGTTAGCTAGGTATATGATCAAATCCTAGACAATGTTAAATGTTTAACTTAGACAATGTTTATCCAACGTTAAAGTAGATAATGTTCACCCAAGCCGATCATATATCTAACTAGTATTTCAATCACTTAGCATAGTTACAGTTTTTTACCATATTCTAGTTCATTGTTTTATTCTATTGTTTTATTCTAGTTCATCGTGATCAGTGTATACCATATTGTTCATTCTTTACCTGTTCATCAACCAATGTTGATATTGTTCATTGTTTGTCGTCTTGTATTATATTCTCTATTTATGTTTATAGTCATTATCAATTAATTGGAACTGCTATTGGGTTGTACTTTGCTCCATTCCTAACTAAAAAATATTTTTCAGATGAATGGTTAGAGAGGATGTGTCCCACTCACTACAGACCGACAGATGGAGTGTCACCTGAGGATGTAGTGCCAGTTACTGAGGCCTTTTTGGATACCATACCTTGTAGTAGTTGTTCCTTTTAGATTATGGATTGTATTATTTTAAGATCTTATTTATGTTTAATTTTGAGTTGGACATGTGATGTATTGAGACTTTTATTTCTTTTATTTCTATTCCATATCATGCGTACATCTTCCTTTAGTTTTATATGTGATCGAGTATCATTTAAAATTGAGAAGGCATGACAGTATTTTATAGACATTATGTGAGATATTAGATAGTATAGAAGACCAAGACAATATTCTACCATCGATGCTGCGGAGTAGGCTAGACGTACCCACGTACTCGTGCCCCTTCATCGGGTACGGGTTGTGACACATTTTTAGTGGTGGCCCATGCAGGTCAGGCTTCATAATAGTGCGATATCATGGTAGTGCAATGCCTTAGTTGTACTACTATGAGCCTGCGATATGATAGGACATAAGACACTAGGATGAGAGGGATACTTAATCACAACTAGAAAATAATTCTAACATAATTGAATCTTGCCATCTTCATTCTGAATATCGCTTTCCTTGAAAAAATTTGTCCTTCTTTGATGATATTGTATCTTGCTCAACATTGATTCCTTATTTCGAATCTGTCCCCAGGATGCCGCCGAAGACGCGTTCCCATCTCTCAGGCACAATGTCAGCATGATCAGTCACTTCATCGCCTATGAGGGAAATACCATCAGATGATGTTCCAGCACCTACGTTCCAGAGGTCGACTTCACCGAACCAGGTGGGAGTTTCTACAGCAGCTTTCGGAGGTGCTCCACCTTCGGTACAGAGAACAACACTAGCAGTTGTAGGAGATCTTCCATTCCTGCCACTCGCAGTCGATCAGACAAAGATATTCGCTCTCTTTTAGCAGATAATGGAGGCACAGTAGCGACAGTCAGAGGTCCTGCGATAGAGCATAGAGAATGCTCACCAGATCGCACTCGTAGCAGTTGAGAGAGCTACCGCATTCCAGCCACAGACGATACCACCTCATTTTATCCCTCAGCAGCCGAGGCCAGGGACTATCATTGACTTCAAGAGGATGGGGCCTAAGGACTTTATGGGTACAGAGGGAATCTTGTATGTAAACGACTGGATAGAGGACATTGAGAGGGACCTGCGATTGGCGCGGATTCCTGAGAGTTTACAGGTAGAGACAGCATGTAGTATGATGTTCGACATTGTGCTGACATGGTTCAAGACAGACCCCATGATATCAGTGCCAAATTACTTGGGAAGCTTTCAAGGAGCTTTCAAGGAGCTTTTCAAAGAGAAGTTCTTCCCGGATGTGGCTTAGAGTACTTTGGAGAGTCAATTTCAGAATCTCTTCCAAGGGAACTTGATGGTGGACGAGTATGCAGCAGAGTATTACTGATTGGAATAATTTGTTGAGGGACTGAATCCTCGGGCCAGGGATAGAAAGTTCAGGAAGGGACTGAACAGTGACATTAAGTCTCATACTAATGGAGACCGTACCGCTACATTTGAGGAAATTCTGAGACATGCACAGCGGGCGGAGGATGATTTGGATTTTGTCTCCAAGAGGACAAGAGACACCAGAGGAGCGAGTAGTGGTGCGAGCCCAGCGAAGCGCACCCAGTTTTAGCAGCCGAGAGTATATCAGCATCAGTAGTATTTTGTGCCAGTTAGCGTACCAGCTCAACAGATACAATAGTTTCAGAAGCTAGTTCATCAGGCACCGCAGCAACCTCAGAGGCAGACTCAGCAGACTTTTTCTTGTGCCTATTATGTAAGGCATGGGCATGATTGGGAGAACTGTCGGAAGAGACTCGGACTATGCTTGTATTATGGTTTCCCTGACCATCAGGTGAAGGAATGTTCCAACAACCCGTATAGACCAGATCGCGGTAAGAGAGGTGGAGCTAGGCCACCTGTGGTACTGCAGACTGCTCAGCACCCGCATAGAGAGCCACCCCAGAAGGGCGGGGCATTTGTAATGGCAGTCGGAGAGGATGGCACTTCAGGTGATAAGTTAGTTTGTTTCGTCTAAGTTAGTTTGTTTCGTCCTATTCTGTTTATTTCCTTTCTATTTGTTGTTTGTGTGGTTAGTTATTTCCTTATGGACTGCTTGTGTGTTATTGTGTAGTTAGTATACCCTGTCGGAGACTATAAAACTATGATGGACAGAGACCATTGTTAGTGATTCCTTTTAAATTGTATGTTATATGGTTTAGTTTAGACTGGGGTTAACCTAGAGAGGGGTATGATCATCTTTTATTTTGAGGATAAAATTTTTCTAAGGTGGGTAGGATTGTCGCCCTCACTTTTTTGATCATGGGTAGCTTGGTAATTGACACAGATTTTTATTTTAGGATTTATTTTATTTAAATATTGTCACGCCCCAGTCCCAAAATATCGAGAGACTAGACACGTAGTAATGGCCAGCAGCACACACCGATGGACAAACCCAATTTAATGGATCCATCGGGGCATACTTAAGCTGTAGTACAACAATAAATAGGACTAATACACTAATCTCATCCACAGAAGTAAACTCATCAATATAAGAATCAATAAGCAAGATCAATCACAATAAAATATAAACTCGGGAAATAACCCGATAATGAGTCTGATACATCTGCCAAGATACAAAAAAAATAACCACAGCAAATATTGAGTATGGAAATAGTATATACTCAGAAGATACCCTGAGGGATCACTCGTATACTGGATCTGGTACTGCTCCAGTGTCTGCTCCTGCTCCTGCTAATGTTCCTGTCCCGTATACCTCAGGGTCGATCTCGTCTGTTAATCCAGGGGACATAATTCGGATCCAGGTCCTCAGGGGACATAGCAAGGTACAGATAATACAAGCCAAAAATAATACAGTGCAGCAAATAAATAAAATAATAGGGTAATATATAACCAGCTAAGTGATATGCAAGATGAGAGCAGCACTAGAACTCAGGCTGAAACTACTACAAGCTCTGTGTCGGGAAGCCTGTAGCAGTGATATTATGTGGTTGTCTAGCTCGGAGAGAGACTGAGACGCCGGCATAATATAATCAACCTGTAGCCTATGTGTTTCTCCCCACCCAATGTAATAATACGTCTCATGTCCACAATGTCTCATGTCCATGTCACGCAGGATCATAACTAATGCATCAAGTCATAAATATCTAAGCAAAAGAATATATCATGAAACTTGTAACCTATACAGAATCACCATGAATTTCTTAGGACAATTTTGTCTAATGAATAGTGTTAGGTGTCCTGGGTATAACGTACTTGATAATGCAAGCACGAGAAGTATAGGGTCTCGGTATCCATCTCTAGATGATGTTACACAACTCCACGTACGGTGTTGGCATCCGACTATTAATCGGACGCTAAGTAAGTCACACGGTCCAAGGTTAAGTATGTACAACAATAATGTATAAATAAGGTACACTTGCTTGGGGTTCTGGCTCCAACTGTAGCTCTGGCAATTGCGGGATTTGCAGGTACTGCTCCGGTTGCTGAAATAAATATTACCATCAGATTCAGAAAATATCAAATAGCTAGAAACGCCTGTCCTTGGATCCAATTTGGACACAGGGACAAAAATGACAGTTTTTAGTCAAAGCGGGGTCGACATGTGGGCCGCTTTGCACCGAAAAACTTGTCAGGGACAAAGTTCTCCAATTTCGTCAAACTTAGTGTCAACAAGTACAGAACGTTGATACGAACCCAACGGAACTTCCAGAATTGGATTTCGATGAGCCGATAAGAAAATCGCCCGTCAAGTGGAGCCGTGGGGCCCACGATACGCGATTTTGTCAACGTTCTCAGAATCAAACCAAACTTGGGTCACAGGACCAGCGTATTGCTACGAGTCCGATAGCGCAATTTTTATTTTGATCCGACGTGTGTACACCAAGTTACAACGAGATCTAGAACAGGCAGATACAGGCGTTGTCGGCGGATACGCGTTGATTCCGCTGTGCACACACATCCAAATCAACTTCTGCGAAATCCTACACGACCATATCAACGGCGCGCATATTTCGGTAAAGACCGCACACGACCAAGTCATCCCGTTTGGCAGGGCGTACTCAGTTCCGGGGGAAAATGGGTCATTATTTTTCCTGTTTTTGGATCGCGGTTCACGATCGCCACAGGACGCGACACACCGAGCGGGTTGCACGGGCATCGAGAGGGTTACGCAGTCTACACGTCACAATAGACGGTACTAAAAATGGGGCAGCGAGGAGAGAGAACGGGTTACCTAAACAGGGCTTCGCGAAACCGGGTTTTTCGTGTCCGCGAGTCGGACACGACACAATGCGACACGGCTAGGGTTAGTGTTTTGCTGCTCGAGTCGCCGGAGCTGGACGGAGCTTCGTCAAAGGAGGGTCTGCTCAGCGGAGGCTGCTCAGGCGGTACGAAGCTGTTCTCTGGTGGGTCATCGTGGCGGGGAGAGGCGGCTCCGGTGGCGGAGGAGATCAGGGGAAACTGCTGGGGTGTCGTGGGGCTGAGGGCGGAGGATGGCGAGGGGAGAGGCGGCCGGGCACTGGGGTTCGTCGGGTCGGGATCGGGAAGACGACGGCGAGGTGGCTGGGGGTTTCGCCGGAGACGACGGTGGCTAGGGGTGGGTCAGGCGGCGGAGCGGGGTTTATGTAGGAGGAGAGAAAGAGGGGAACGGCCGGCCGTTGGTGGTGGTTGCGGGGGAGAGGAACCGTGGGGTCGCCGGCGGTTAGGCGGAGGGGAGACGGAGCGGCTGGGGGAGACAAAGCGGCATCCGGCGGAGGACGGCGAAGCCAAAGCGCCACAGTCGGGGAAACAGGGGTTGGGGTTTCTCAGGTGAGCGGGTTAACGGGTCCGGGTCGGGTTCAATTCGGATCCGACCCGACCCGTTAAGGAATCGGGTTCCGTTCAGGCAAACCGGTCCGGTCCGGTTTGGTTTATTTTGAAAATAAACCGGGTTAATTTCTGGGTTCATTTTGGTTTATTTATTAATTAGTTTTTAGGACTTTATAAATGTTTCCCGGGTCCAATAAATTTCCGAAAAATTATCCTATGTCTAGTTTTTCATTTTACACCATAAAATATTATTTTCATAATATTTTAATATTATTTAATATCAATTAAAAATTATTTTATTTCAAAATACCTAGGTTTTAATTATAGAAAATCCAGAAAATTTCAGAAAAATTGTGAGAAATTAATTTTAAAAAATTCCTGAAAATCAGGGGGTTTACAAATATTATGCATGTGTATTATTTATTTTATTATATTATTTATTTATTGTTAGTGTTAGACTTATTTTGGACTTGTGTAGTGGACCTAACAAGTTTAGTTAGATACATGGACCCAACATTATATGTTAGTTTAGATTGAGCCCAATAATTAGGCTATTCATTAGGAGGATGAATTAATTAGTGAAGCCATTAAACTAGAACTTCCCTCCTTAATTAATTCCTTCATTAGAGGCCCCAAGGGGTGTTTTGGATATTTTATATTGCTTGGGAGAGGGATTTATGACCAGCCATTAGAGGAGGAGATAGAGTGTCTCTATTATTTCATTTTCCATTTCCTTTAGATCTAGATTTTTTCCCTTTCCAAATTCAGTCCCTATTTTTCAATTGAGCCTACTATAACAAGGATATATAAGAAGGAAGCAAGGAGTAAGAAGGAGGAGGCCAAGATCTACAAAAAGGAGCTACTTTCCAATTTTGGAGATTTTTTATTGGAAATCCATCTCCCAATAGGTACATTTTAGTTTTTTCCTTTTATTAGGTTCTAAATATGATATTTAACCATGAGAAACCAACCCACATATATAGGCTACCCATAGGAATTGGTTTTAGGTTCATAGAAGACCTATGGTGGAAGTTATGTGTATTTTGGTATCAATTTTGGGAGAATTCTGAGATTGGCACATGTTGTGTTTATCAATTGGTCTAATAGATCAAATTAACATATGTATGTTTATTTGTGACTAGTGTCGTATCCATAATTGGGTACGTGTAGGCAGTATCTCGTCAATTTGACGAAACGAGTTAATTTTTGGCAGTTTTCCTCCTACACGGGGATTTGTGCATATCACACCTTGACACGGATATGTAGTTGGTATATTATTATATGTATTTTTCATACTTAGTGTATTAGACTTGCTTGTGTCCTCCGGGATGCATTTGGTTGTGTGTTGGGGCCATATCGCAAGCATATCATAGAGTTTGTATGATACGAGTGCGGTGCACTCTACGTGTTTGGTATTTTATTCCTTATTCTATATGTATATGTGTATTTATATATATATGATATTTATGTAATATAATATAATATAATATAATATAATATAATATAATATAATATAATATAATATAATATAATATAATATAATATAATAGTGTATATAATTAAGTGTATTTGTGTATATGCATCTATGTATGTATGTGATATCTATATAGAGTATATGTAGCTATGTGTATATTTATATCTATTTATGTATATAAGTGCATCTACATGTATTGATATGTGTATGAATGTTTATATATATATATATATTTATATATATATATATATATATATATATATATATATATATAAGTGATTATAATCACTTATATATATATATATATATATATATATATAGACTGAGATACATAGGAGTTCATATAGGTATATATATGTATTATGTATGTATTTATAGTATATAGTATACATAAGTGTACATAGCTATATATATATATCTGTATGTATTTATAGTGTATTGATATATCTAGTATATATGTGTATATCTTATCTAAACATATATATATATACACTCATTTATATATATATATATATATATATATATATATATATATATATATATATATACACTCATATATATATATATATATATATATATATATATATATATATATATATATATATGAGTGTATATATATATATATATATATATATATATATATATATATATATATATATATTCATATATAGATTGATATATATATATAGTTGAATATATTAGTCTACATGTGTTTGTGTTTGTGTTTATGTGTGAGTGTAAATATATATTTAGATGTGTTTGTGTGTATATATATATATATATATATATATATATATATATATATATATATATATATATATATATATATATATATATATATATATATATAGTGGTTGTATGTGTGTGAGTGAGGAGGAGCTGCTCAGCTAGGCAGTTGTGCACATCAAGAGGGTCGGGCAATTGATCAGTGAGGGAATCGACACAGTGGGCAAAGAGCCAGAGCCTACAGCAGCTAGTAGCAATGGCTGAAACCACAACAACATCAATGTATAGCAGCAGAGCAATGTCAACAGCTTGTAGCAGTACTGTAGGGCAGTGGCACGATCTGCAGCCTTGGGCCAACAACAATATATAGTAGCAGAGCAATGTCAACAGCAAGTAGCAGCCATCAGTGGCATACAGGGAGCAACTAAAGCAGTTGCTGCAGCTAGCTGTTGTTCAAGGTGCAGTAGAGGTAAAGAGTAGTGCAGTTGGAGGAAGCTCGTACAGTAGCAGTTGCAACTAGCTGCACTATAGTACAACAGAGTCTTCAGCAGCAATTTAACTCGAACCATATTGTGCAACACAGTGCAGAGTATCAGCAAACAGCAAGAAGGAGATAATGTGTAGTATCCAACTGCACAGTCCATGTATCAGCACTGTACAATATTCTACTACACAGTGGCGGCTAGAAAAAGATACAGTAGCTAGGAGCCACTGTAAAAGCAGTTTCCAGGGAGCAGCAACTCTGAGCATTCACACTACATCAATTCAACAGCACAGTTGCAGCAAAAAAAGGGTATCAACACTGCAAGCAAAGTTCAGTAGCTCGAAGCAATCCAGCAAGAACAGGAGCTTCGGTTAGGGGCATCCATCATGTGCAAGAAGCTTCATCAGTGCCGCCATTTACACTGTGCAGTATCAGTTCAATAGTACAACAGCAACTCGAGCCACAATATGCAACACCAATTATCAGTGCATTGTGCAACATGCTCTGCACAGAGGGATGCAGGGAGCAGTCCTACTATAGTACAACAAAGGAGGCAGTAACTACAACAAGTGCATTTAGTTCAGTCAGCTACTGAAGGATGCAGTGTGCACCAAGGTATCAAGTTCAGCATCTATGAGCATTCACTGCTCAGCAGAGAGGAGTTTCAAATCTGCACATAACAAGGTATGCACTGAGACTTCAAGCAGTGAGCAGCAAAGAGCTTCAGTTATAGTTTAATGTACGTCTCGAGCGCGGTGTATTAGTAGGGTATCTGTGCAGTATCAGTTTCAGTGTTCCGATGAGGTATTTAGGTTAGCATGTGTTTTGGGTATTTGGTTAGTCAGTTGGTTAGTGGTTAGTGGTTTGGGTAATGGTTTGGTTAAGTTAGAATAGAGTGTCAGTGTGTTAGTGAGGTAATGTTCTAGTTGGTTAGTAGTTTAGTGTTAAGGCTAGTTTAATAGTAGTTAGATATGTATATTAGTATATTATATATGTTAAGTAGTTAAATAGTTTTAATAGTTAGTATGATTAGTGTAGTAAAGTATTTGGGGGTATTAGCTATATATTAGCTATGTGTATTATATTTTAAGTTAGTAGATAGTATCGATATGCAAGGTAGTATTAAATAGATAAATAGTTATAAGTTAGTATATAGTTTAGTTATATTAGTATAGTATAGTATATTGGGTATTGACTTGTATATATATGCAAATTACTATTTTTATATATTTAAAACTTATGTATCTTGAGATACGGCATTTGGTGTGTTTCAATGTATCGTAGATTAGTTAGTATAGCTTACTTTTATAGTGCATTGACTTAGTATCCTAGTGTTAGAAACTAGCAACCTAGAAATAGTCGATTTGACTTAGAAATGGCTTTGTGACCTAGATGTTGACTAATTTAACTTAATTTTCTTCCAACACCTTGTATTAATGTGATATTCTATATATAGGTTTGTGTGACACTAGTTGGGACATAGTTTGACATTCATTTCTTGGATGACAGGCGAGTACATTCTCTGATAGTTTCCATTATTTGATAATCACTATAATGCAAGTATTTAGAAATGTTTTACATGACTCTTGACACATTGGTACACAGACTAGTATACACATGGATTAGTCATGGGATATTATATATATTGTTCATTGTTTCTCGTGTTCTCAATATTTAACTTAGATAATGTTCAATATTTTAATGTTCAATATTTAACTTAGACAATATTTAATGTTCAATGTTCAATGTTCAATGTTTAATGTTTAAGGTTTATTGTTTACATGGACTTGAGTATCTTGTATCACAACGTGTCATGTTTGGATCCATTGTACTAGTTGGGAGAAAAAGGAAGTGTTAGCTAGGTATGTGATAAAATCCTAGACAATGGTCAATGTTTAACATAGACAATGTTTATACAACGTTAAAGTAGACAATGTTCACCCAAGACGATCACATATCTAACTAGTATTTTAATCACTTAGCATAGTTATAGTTCTTCACCATATTCTAGTTCATTGTTTCATTCTATTATCTTATTCTAGTTCATCGTGATCAGTATATACCATATTGTTCATTATTTACCTGTTCATCTATAATAGTTTATATTGTTCATTATTTCTCGTCTTGTATTATATTCTCTATTTCTGTTTATAGTCATTATCAATTAATTGGAACTGCTATTGGGTTGTACTTCGCTCTATTTCTGACTGGAAAATATTTTTTAGATGAATGGTTAGAGAGGATGTGTCCCACTCACTACGGACCGACAGATGGAGTATCACCTGAGGATGTAGTGCCAGTTACTAAGGCCATTTAGATTACCATACCTTGTAGTAGTTGTTCCTTTTAGATTGTGGATTATATTATTTTGATATCTTATTTGTGTTTAGTTTTGACTTGGACATGTGATGTCTTGAGACTTGTATTTCTTTTCTTTCTATTCTATATCGTGCTTACATCTTCCTTTAGTTTTATATGTGATTGAGTATCATTTGGAATTGATATGGCATGACAGTATTTTATATACATTATGTGAGATATTAGATAGTATAGAAGACCAAGACAGCGTTCTACCGCCGATGCTGCGGCGTAGGCTGGACGTACCCACGTACTCATGTCCCTTCATCGGGTGTGGGTTGTGACAGGCAGAGATGGGGCTTTATGGGAAATCAGAGATTTTTTGTGGGAAAAGTATTCTTAAGTAATATGGATATATTTTTTTAAGAAAATTTCACTAAAGAATTGGTTTATGGACTTTGGGTATTGTACTAGAGGTAATATGGATACAGTACAATACCGTAGTTTGTTAAGGATATCCTACTGGGAGATCTTTGCTGGAGATATTACCTTTTATACATAGGTACAAATATTAAGTTCGAAGCAAAAACCATATCAGAGGTGATATGGACCTGATAGGTTTCATGGACCCATTACTTCTTGCGCACCTGAGTGCAAGTAATAGATTTGAGACAACCCTACCAGAGGTGATATGGACGTGACAGGTTTTGGGGACATAACACCACTGGCATACTTAGAGTTTAGTATGGGTGATAAGTTTTGATAACGAACGATATCGGAGGTAATATGGACGTGATAGTCGTTAGTCAAGTAGGTAGGTTTGCTCAGAGGTAAGAAGGACATAGAAAACTCTACTGGGGAGGATGTGTGGATGATATCTCATAGGTAACATGGACGTGAGCTAATTGATAGTCATACCGAGAGGTTAGGTACGATTATAGCATTTTTGTAGAAGAAAAAGAGAATGAGCCAGAGGTAATATAGACATGGATGTTTTCTTTGGATGGGGAACATGGGCAACTCACTGTTCAGAGGTAATATAGATGTGAAATGTTTGCTTTTATTGAGGACATCCTACTGGGGATCTATGTGGATCTATTACTTCTTGTGCACTTTAGTGCAAGTAATAAGTTCAAAATAAAACGCTATCAGAGGTGATATGGACGTGATATATTTTGTGGATCCATTACTTCTTGATCATTTGAGTACAAGTAATAGGTTCGAGACAAGCTCTCCCAAAGGTGATATGGACGTGGCAGGTTTTATGGACTTAACACCGCTAGCGTACTTAGAGCTAAGTACGGGTGATAAGTTTAAATGACGACCGATGTTAGAGGTAATATGGATGTGACAATCTATGATCATATAGAGAGGTTTTCTCAGAGATAATATGGATATGGCAAACCCTATTAGGGGTAATCGGTTAGGATAGTAGTTCAGAGGTGATATGGATGTGAACTATTGCCTAAGGGAACTGATTGTGAGCGATCTACCCGAAAGTATGGATAGACCTGAAGGGGGGCTCCGCTGGAGAGTTTTTGAGGATCTACTGTCTGTTGCATATTCATGATTCCTGAATACAGAGAATGGCTTTTGCCAAACTTTTGTGGCAAGGGAAATGCATATTGTGCTTACACCCTTGTTGGGGATAAACAACAGGGATCGTATATTATTCATTTTGGTTGTCCATCTAATAGTAAGGTTGATAGGTACCATGAGTAAGTCTTCATTAGATTTTGCGAGTCGGTAGGCGCCGTTGGAGAACACAAACTCCACAATGAACGGACCCTCCCATTTAAGTTAGAATTTACCAGCCATTTTGTGGGTCATAACCATCAGTCTTCTTACTGTCAAGATGAGGTCACTCACTTGGTAAGGCCTCTTCTTGACCCATTTGTTGAAGGCTCCCGAGAGACGTGCTTAGTACAACTCAATGCGTTATTGAGCTAAGAGATACTTCTAATCGAGTGCTTCCAACTCTTGTAGTCGTCGAAGGTGATTGTCGTCAACGGTCAATTGGTTGGAAAGAGCCACTCAGAGTGATAAAATTTGGATCTCAAGTGGGAGGATCGCTTCACTTACGTAAACCAATGAGAATGGCGTACTGCCAGTAGGTGTCCGAACCGTTGTACGAAAGGCCCAGAGATATTCACCTAGTTTCTAATTCCAATCACATTTATTGGATGACATAAACTTTTTGAGTAGCTTTATAATGGTCTTGTTGAATTCTTTTGTCAGACCATTTGCTGCTGGGTTGTAGGCAGTCGAGGCAACATTCTGGATTCGAATTTTTCCATAAAATCGGTAAAAAGCATGACTTGCAAACTGTAGACCATTTTTGTGGATGATCCTCCGTGGCAAGTCAAAGTGGTATATGACGTGATACTTGACAAAGATGATCACGTTTGAGGTCTAGACTTCAGCGAGTGGAACAGCTTCCGCCTATTTGGAGAAGTAGTCAGTGATAGCTAAGATGAACCGATGTCCCTTAGTAGAAGGTGGACTAATTGGTCCGATAATATTAATTCCCCACGCTTCAAACGGCCAAGATGCTGCCATTGGGTGTAGGAATTCTGAGGGCTAGTGGATAAAGTCTGCATAGATTTGGCACGCTTGGCACTTTCTAGCATAATCAACAACATCTGCTACCATTGTCGGCCAATAGTAAACCATTCTTCGGAGACAGTCCTGTAGCTTGGATCCAGGCTAATGTAAATCACAAACCCTATGATGAGCCTCGCGGAGTGCCTGCTTTGCTTCTATATTTAATAGATATCATAGCAGAAGACCGTCGTACGAACGGCGATACAATATTTTGGTAGCCGCATCGTAATAGAATCGGAGGAAGCATTTTCTGATGGTAATGGATTCCTTTGGGTTCTTGGGGAGATTTCTATAGACTGCGTAGTCGATGAATATGAGTGTCCAGTCTTAGGAGTCAGTTTTTGTCTCAACTGAGTAGCTCAGGAATAGATAGAGATTATTTTCGGGCCGACCAGCTCTTGACCAACCACTTTGATCAGCTGATAGGTTTTGACCGGGACTGCTAGGTAGGCAGCGAGGACAGCCAGGGCGTCAGCCATAATATTTTTTAGCCGAGGGACGTGCTCTATGAAGAACCTGACTGACTTTTAGCTTGGAATCACCGTAGGCTTCCAGGTAGTCTACTCCCATTTTTTTAGCGAGTTGGAGCACAAAGTTGATAGCATTGTACTTTGCCACATTGTTGGAGCATTGTTCTGTGAGGGTGTAAGTGTGGTTTATGACCAGATCGTGTGGGGAAATAAATACTATCTGATGCCAACGATAATTTTTTCTTTGGGCCCTGTTCATGAAGCATCGTCGAAGAACATTTGCCAAACGACTTCTGTTCATGTGATCATATTTGAGTCCGCTACTTCGTCTGGTATCTTAGAGCTTCGAGGTTTTCGGTACATGATAAGATGCCAGGAAATTGGCCAATGGTTGACCTATGACCGTCTTTTGTGGAACAAATACCATGTCATACAGTGATAGCAGTATTGTCCATGTGGCTAGGTGAGAGTTGAACGCTCCGAGTTTAGTCATAAGGACCCTATGAGGATTAACTCGCGAGATCATATGGATGGTTCATCCTGCCACATAATGTCGGGTCTTCAGATTAATGAAGACCGAAGCAAGGCAATACTTCTCAATATGGTTGTATATGTGCTCTGCGTCGACCATTATTCTGCTGAGATAGTAGATGACCTGTTCATGACCTACATAATTTTTTTGGGATGGTAAAGCTCTAATGGAGTGATCCATTGCCTGCACATATAGCAAGAAGGGTCTTACCACAACGGAGGCCACCAATACTGGGGCATTCATGAGATACTCCTTGATGTCGTAAAAGGCGCACTGGCATTCTTTGTTCTAGACAAAGGAGACTCCCTTCTTCATGAGCTGAGTGAACGGTTGAAAACATCCAAAGAGGTTTGATATGAACCTCCTGATGTATGTCAGACTTCCTTGAAGGCTACAAAGTTCTCTGAGGTTCTTCGGTGGGTGCATTTCAAGGATTGCTTTAGTCTTGTCATGGACTACGTGGATACCCTTCAAAGTTATGACAAATTCCAGAAATTTGCCGCTGGAGACTGTTTGGAAGATAAACAAAGAAGAGGCTTATACGAAACCTTTTTGTTTACAAATAAGAAAAAGAGTACAATTAAACCTATATGAGGATGTTAAGATAATAAAATAATTCTGGGGAAGTATTGCTATAGGAGTCTGATTTGCGGTCGGTCACTTTGTCCCTTGGACCACACGATGATGAAGAAGTATTGTAGAAAAAGAAGAAGCTTCAGAGGTTGCAAGTGGGATTGAATTCTCATTGCCGAAGTTGTCAACCAACACCCTCTGTCTGTGCTCTCTCTCTCTGATCTCTGATTATGCCTTGTCTGGTCTCTCCGTCTGTGTGTATCCTCGTTGTCTGTGACCAGGGGTCTCTATTTATAGAGATCCATGACATAACTGTCTAGGTTGGCGTAAAAGGCCAAATTATGAAGAGAGTTGCATCTTTTACGCAGCGGTTATGACAACTACTATCCACGTTCCTACGGTCTTCTGAATATGCGTGTCCCATTACAAGGTAATGCGTATAACTGCTTCTCGAAGATCATGGCATGTAAGCCACGTAGGTAACTGCCCCTGCGTAAAGATGGTTGGCGTAAAAGCCAAATAACTGTCTTGTTGGCATAAAAGCCAAGCTCTGCGTAAAACTTGATGATGCGTGAATAATAGATAACCAGCATAAAATAGCCAATCATCCGTCACGACTGAGGTCTTGAGCATATTCTGGGCCAAATAGCCTTATCGCGTACCTTTGCAGATGTAGCCGAGTTGGCGTATTTCGAGGAGATAGCATACAGCGTACTCCTTATAGTTAAAAATAGCCTGGTTGGCATAAAATGCAAGGATGGTGATATGAGCGTATTAGTCACAGTTTTAGCTCTCCCAGCCAAATATCCATCACGACTGAGGTCTTGAACGTATTCTGGGCTAAATAGCCTTATCACGTACCTTTGCAAATGTAGCCGAGTTGGCATATTTCGAGGAGATAGCATACGGCGTACTCCTTATAGTTGAAAATGGCCTGGTTGGCGTAAAATGCAAGGATGGTGATGTGAGCGTATTAGTCATAGTTTTTGCTCTCCCAGCCAATTATCCATCACGACTGAGGTCTTAAACGTATTCTGGGCTAAATAGCCTTATCACGTACCTTTATAAATATAGCCGAGTTGGCATATTTCGAGGAGATAGCATACGGCATACTCCTAATAGTTGAAAATAGCTTGGTTGGCATAAGATGCAAGGATTGTGATGTGAGCGTATTAGTCACAGTTTTAGCTCTCCCAGTAATGACAAAATTTAAAGAATAGAACCAAATCTCGTGCATTAAATGCAGAGATATGCCTCAATCTCGTGCATTGAATGCCGAGATTTGCCTCGAGCTCTGTAAGAGAAGCAGCTTTTGACGTGGCGTCTAATTTCATCTTATCTTGAGCGAAAAACTTATTTCTGCCCATGTAGAATCGACAGCGTATTCTTTGAATGCGTAAAAATGACTTGTATCAAGAATATGTCGCTAAACGACTACCTGGGTCTCTGTGCAAAATCATCATCATAGCCGTCCTTTCGATCATCGTGCAGTACTTTTGTCAGGAGTCAAGTTCACTGTTTTGTCTGACAAATTCATTCAAGGAATACGAAGAGTTCCTCGTACAACTTTACGCTGCCTTAAAGACAAACGTATTTTAATCTTTACGCTTGAAGGTATAGCAACCTTTTTATGCCAAAATAGCCTTGAAGTGCTGCTTTACGCGGGCAGCTCTGAAGCTCTTCTTTACGCCAAATAGCTCTGAAGTCATGTTTTACGTGAGCAGCTCTGAAGTCATTTTTTTATGCCACACAGCTTTGAAGCTCTATTTTATGCGGACTTCATGTATGTTGAAGGTTTTGACTGTATAATATGCGTACAATTCCCCAGCGTATTTTATGCTTCTACAAGACCCCCTTCAAAGTTTTCAAATTCCCGTAAAACAGCATATTTTATGCTTCTCAGTGCCAATGCGGAAATTTTAAACGCGCCATGTGCGTAAAAATTCATCTTCCGTCTATGATGAGGCAGATGGGCCCTTTGATCACATCAAAGGAAAACAAGTGGTGACTCTTCCAACCTCTAGGCTTTTACGCCCACAAGAGAAGAGAATTCCCACCTTACAGATTATGCGGGACGCTGAAGGTCGTTTGAGAACTTTTCCTGTTTTACGCGAACCTGTGCAAAACTACAAATTATGCCAGGATAAGTTCGTCCACGTAAAAAAGATCCATTTTATGAGAAAATACGCTTCTCAGACAGATGATGGATCGTATGCTACTCACATGGGAGAACTGTTGCATTCCTATGGCAGAAAAAGGGTTATGGTTTCTAATCTCCACGCTCCTACTGATGTAAAAAGGCATAATAAGCCTTCTTCTTCTGTTAATTCCCCTGATTTGCATGATTTCTTGATCCAAAAATGCAAAGACAGGGGTCAAAATCAAGATTTAGTGCCCTTAACTACCAAGCGTGGGGAGATCATGTGGGAAGTAGCGTCAACATCTAATATCGTCATGACATATGGGCCACATGAAGAATCTATCTTTATTGTTCCACCTACTCGCAACGATCAGCATCTAATAGTCTTCGGTCGAATGCGGAATAGACCGATTAAACAAGAAGATTCTCACGAGTCTGATGTTGGGAAAATACAAGTCCACATATATAGCCCACAGGCTTTAAAGATTATGCAAAACATGGGTTATGATTTGAAGTTGAAGCAAGGCCTCAATTATGAAAAAGGCAGAAGAATACCGTTGCATGGCAATAATTACTGTCAACGAACTAGTTTTGGGTTAAGGTATACCGCATCTCTTGCAAACTCCAAACCTCCAGAGTCTGATCCTGTAATACCAGAAGCAGGTCCTTCTAAATCAACTTCTGTGGACAAAGGCAAACAAAAAGAAGAAGAAAAACCAGACAACGACATGACTGGGGGTGTCATGCCCCAGTCCCAAAATACCGAGGGAGTGGACGTGTGATAATGGCCAACAGCACACACCGATGGACAAACCCAATTTAATGGATCCATCGGGGCATGCTTAAGCTGTAATATAACAATAAGTAGGTCCAATGATACAAGTCATAGTCTATACTAATCTCATCCACAACAGATAAAACATAGATCAAAGCCAGAATAATGCAAATAAAAATAAACTAGCATATCTCAATAAAAGTGCTTCGGAGAACAATCCGAGAATAAGTCTAGTACATCAAATAAAATAGACTGGAAATAAAATAACTAGAGATAGAAATAAATGAGTATCTCAAGCCAATACTCAGGAGAAGTCCTCTGGTACAATCTCGTCCTCAGATCCTGGTTCTGCTCCAAGGTGTGCACCTGCTCCTGCTAACGCTAATGCTCCGGTCCCGTATACCTCGGGATAGATCTCGTCAGCTAATCCTGGAGACATAATCCGGATCCAGGTCCTCAGGGGATATAGCAAGGTACAAGAAAGCTCATGCCAAAATAAATACAGTGCAGCAGATAATGAAATAAATAGGGTAAGTATGTAACCATCTATATGAAAATATAAGTGAGAGCATCACGAGTACTCAGGCTGAGACCACTACAAGCTCTGTGTCTGGGAGCCGGTAGCGGAGTCTACTATATGTTTTACTATGTGTTTACTATGGATTATATATATATATGAAATTAGCCTATATTCTGTGTGTCTCTTCCCACCCAATGTAATCATACGTCTCATGTCCATGATGCACTATGTCCATGTCACGCACAATCATATCTAACGCAACAAGTCATATAGTATCTAGGAATATAATATCTCTGTCTGAAGTCTGTATCCTATACAGAATCACCATGAATATCTCAGAAGATCCTGTTATGAATAGTGTCAAGTGTCCTGGGTATAATGTACTTGATAGGACAAGTACAAGAATGTAAAGGGTCACGAATGTCCATCTCTAGATGACGTATACAACACCGCGTACAGTATTGGCACCCGACTAATAATCGGACGCTAAGTAAGTCACACGGTCCTAGGTCAAGCATGCACAACAATATAAATAAAGCAAGGAACTATGCAACAAGAACTCCAAGTTGGCAAGGTATACTTGCCCACTGATGTATAACTAAGTCAAGAAAATAAGTAGCAAAACTGCAGGATTTGGCAAGGTACACTTGCCTGGGGTTCTGGCTCCAACTGTAGCTCTGGTCTCAATGTGATCTGCAGGTACTTCTCCGGTTGCTGAAATAAATATCACCATTAGATTCAGAAAATATCAAATAGATAGAAACGCCTGTCCTTACGTCCAATTTGGACACAGGGGCAAAAATGACATTTTAGGGTCAAAGCGGGGTCCACATGTGGGCCACTTTGCACCTAAAAGTGTGTCAGGGACAAAGGTCTCCAAATTTGTCCAACTTAGTGTCAACAGGTCAGAAACGATCATACGAACCCAACAAAACTTCCAGAATTGGATTCCGATGAGCCGATCACAAAATCGCCCATCAAGTGGAGCCCAAGGGGCCCACGATACGCGATTTTGTCAACGTTCTCAGAATCGAACCAAACTTGGATCATAGGACCAGCGTATTACTACGAGTCCGATGGCGCAAGTTTCATCTCGATCTGACATATGTATACGAAGTTACAACGTGTTCCAGAATAGACGGATATGGGGCGTTGTCGGCGGATACGCGTTAATTTCGGTGTGCACGCACATCCAAATCAACTTCTATGAAATCCTATACGTCCGAATCAACGACGCGCACGTTTCGGTAAAGACCGCGTGCGACCAAGTCGTCCCTTTTGGCGGGGCGTACTCAGTTCCGGGGTGAATCAGGGCATTATTTTCCTGTTTTTGGATCGCGGTTCGCGATCACCACGGGACGCGACGCACCGAGGAGGTTGCACGGGCATCGAGGTGGTCACACAATCTACGTAATGCAACTGACGGAATCAAAAACAGGACTGTGAGGAGAGAGATATGGATACCTGAACAGGGCTCCGGGAAACCAAGTTTTCGTGTCCGTGTCGACACGAAAGGGCCGTGACCTGACCGTGTCCGAGTCTACGCGACCTTGGGTTAGGGTTTCGAGCTGCTGGGGCATCGCCGGAGGATGGCGAGGTCAGGATGGGGGCCGGAGGTGGACGAGGGCGGTGCGGCGGCGCTCTGGGAGGCGACGCAGGCGGTCGGCGGCTGGGCAGGTGGCCGGAGGGGGCTGCGGGGCCTACTTTACTGTCGAGGGGAGGGGAAAGGAGGAGGAGAGGGAGCTGGGCAGTGCGGCGAGGCGGGAGGAGGTGGCGGCGAGGTCTGGGGACGGGCGGAGGAACACTACCAGAAAAAGTCAAATTAGCGACGTCTAAAAACGTCGCTAAATAACCAAAAATCGTCGCTAATTTGGTTTAGCGACGTTTCAAAGCAGTCGGAAAACACCAAGTCGCTAAAACAAAAAACGTCGCTAAACGTCGCTATGCCGACGTTTTTTAGCGACTTTAATGTGTCGCTAAATTTAGCGACGTTTTGCGACGCCAAGTCACTAAAAAATGACGTTTATAAAAGTCGCTAAACGTCGCTGATTAGCGACATCTATCGCGACGTTACACCGACGTCTTTAATGACCTGGCTATACTGCCATGTCAGCAATTGGCGACGTTTAGCGACGTAATTAGCGACGCCATTAGCGACATCCTTAGCGACGTTTTACAGCGTCGCTAAGTAGCGACGTAATTAGCGACGTAAATTAACGTCGCTAAACGTCGCTAATAACGTCGCTAATTTTTAAAAAAAAATAAAAAAAAATAATGTGCAGAAGCAAACATTGGTGATTCCCTGCAGTTTTACATCATCTTCATCATACACACCAACATGATTCAATCTAGTTAACTATATAATCCAATTAAATTAAAGACCACAAGAAGTATCAATCCAATTAAATGTGGATAACTATATAATCTAATTAAATTAACTAAAAAATTAAAGACCACAAGAAGCATCATACATCATGTCTATTGTTGAAGTATCAATAATTCATAAATAATAATAAAAATAACTATACTACTACGGATCTGCAGGAGGCTGACCAGCGGCGCGCTTGAAGGATAACAACTCCTCATACTCGTCCCGTGGAATCGACACCGATGTCGATGGAGAAGGCAGTGACGTCGGTGGAGGCCGTGCCCGCTCCAAGTATGCGAGTCGCTGGTTGTAAGAATCCAGGGTAGATAAGAGCCTCGTACTGCTATCATCCATTGAATCCTGCATCCTCGTCAGGTTCTCGCCCATCGATAGCTGTGACGCATGCATCCTCGTCAGCTTCTCGCCCATCGATAGGTGTGACGCCTCCAACTCTATGATGTTGCGATCATTGGAGGCTCTAATATCATTTGTCAATTTTCGTAGCTCCGTCATGCTGCGGTCGAGCATATCCAATCGTGCGATGAGCATCGGATCGTCCGCCTGCGGCTGGGACCGGGACTGGTCCTCCATACTTCACAGCAAGTCGTCACGGAGAGACGCAATCTGACGGTCAACGGCCTCCTGGACGGCCTCCTGGACTCTGGCCGACGACTGCGAGGGCTGCGACTGCGAGGGGTGTGTGTAATGCACAGCTGTCGGGGAGGCCCTAGATGACTGTGGAGCAACCAGGGCGCCATAGGAGCCCGTACCGTAGTACGTACCCCTCTAGAGACCACCAGCTGCGGTCACCCACAGGTCGTCCGCCGACGGAGATGGACCGGGCTGCGACGAAGCACCAGCCTCTCCAGGTGTAGGTGCACTAGCAGTCGCCCGCTCATGAAGCCTAAGATACTCGGCCTAGAAAAGGTTTGGAAACTCAATAATTGCCTAAGTTATATTAAAATAAACACAAAGTAAAGTAATACTTACATAGGTCTGTGAGGCCCTCTCATCAATGAGATTTCCGTCCTTGCGATGGGTGGTCAAGAAGACGATCACCATGTTTGCATCCTCACCCCTCTGTACCTGTTAAAAATATATTTTTTATTACTAAACTTAAATATTTTTTCCAAGTACCATTTTATGGTACTTATATTAAAATAATATATTTTAAAAGAAAAAACATACCAAACGACGGAAATGTTCCGTCATCGGAATCGAGCCACCACACCACTTGGCAGCATTCTGCCTAGCCACCTTGGCCTTCTTAGACCTTTTCTTGTAGCTCGGATCGTCGAATCTAGCCCTCATCGCAGTCCACTGCTCAGGCGTGATCCAACCTTGGATCAGTTTTCCAGCACGATCACGAGCCTTCTGGTCATCCAGAGCATTTCGGATAAGCTTGGTGGCAACGGTAGGAAAGAGCCGCTCGATCAACTCGGCCCGGTACGGAGGATAAAAATACGTTTGCTACAATAAATAATTCATTAAGTTAGCATCACGAATATGCATAAATTAGAAGATTTATTTAATATACTTTTATCTGGAAGTGCGCAAACCAGAACGTCTTCCTCTCCTCCGGAGCCTCAGGCATCTCTGAACCGACGATGGACGATATCTATACAGAAATAATAATTTAGATTACTGAAAAAGTCAATATACGATGAATAAAGAGAAACACAAATATATACTAAACCATCTAATTGACTTACTTTGTACCGTCGACCCAAATCTCTGTCCTCGTCTCCTCCGGTGGTGCGCATGGAGGATCTTGCTGATGCTGGGACAACGTCGGCACGACCTCCTCTACATGCTCATCTGTCTCCATGGTTCTGTCAGCAGGAGGAACGTTGGACGAGGGAGTACTATCACGCCTGGAACTACTCGTCCCAGGAGTGATGCCACGCAACGTCGTCGCAGTCGGAGATGTGACTGATCGATATACTGGAGTACTGGGCGACGATGATCCGGAACCAACAGTAGGCAGTACCGGAGTGGCACTCTGTCTACCTCGGGACCTACCGAATCCTCCGCGTCGTCCTGTCATATCTGATAACAACATATGATGAATATAGAGAAACACAAATATATACTACATTCTACAGTCAAAATGTGATACATATCTCAAAGCATTATACAGTCAAAATATAATACATATATTCGTTAATGTCAACATCTACTTCTACATGCAATATTTACAGTCCAAATACAGTTACATTCTACATGGAATATTTTATATTTTCAATCATCTTCAGAAAATTTATCTTGTTCGCCTTCCTCGTCCTGCTCTTCCTCTTCCTCGTCTTCACTTTCATCTACTTCGTCGTCCTCTTCGGATAATTCTACATCTTCTACATTATTACTCGTATAATGAGTAACTTTCGTTGAGTCCACATCTACAATATTTGTTACAAGAGGTAGATCGTCCTCCTGATAAGCTATTTCGTCAATGTCAAAGGTATTTCTAGCTTTAGTCTTGCATACTGCCCACCAATCCGACCTCGCTGTCCCCCGTATAGGATAAGTTGTGAAGTACACGAGCTGAGCTTGACTTGATAGGACAAATGGTTCGTAGCCTTGATATCTACGCTTGTAGTTTATATCCACAAGGCCATGCTTGTCAATTTTCCAACCTTGATCTTGAATCGGATCGAACCATTCACACCTGAATAGCACGATATTAGCAGGTTCTGGGCCATAATTATATGTCAACTCCATAATCTCTCGTAAGATGCCAAAAAAATCATTGCCCGGATTGACGTCTTTGTAGTTTGTAGATTTGATACACAAACCACTGTTTTTTGTGGAATCAAGATCCAGAAAGATGTCTCTGATAGGAGCATTTGTTGACTTGAACCTGAACCCATTCACACAGAAACTTGGCCATATTTTTACGGCAGTAATTGGTCACTTAGCTAGAGTCCTAATAGAACCTGAACCTCCTTCTCACTGCCCACTACAAGGTTCGAGCATGCCATCCCGCTTATTCTAGATACCATCTTAGTACACTCCTATCTAATATCTCTAAACATCACTAACCTACATATCTATATATACCCTATTAACACTTGACTTTATACCTTGCCTGCATCAACTCCTACAATTGCCTGTACTGATACCTCACACAGTCCCTGTTACGTATCAGTGTATAAGTACTGATGACTGATACCAAACTGAAACTGAAATGCACTAAGGCATGCCTCTGCACTGCCTAGGGACTGCCCCCAAGCCTAATTGACAGGCACCATTTGGGTGCACTGCTATAGTGCCCCATGCCAGAGCCCCAAGTCTGTGTCCATGTGATATTAGTGTCTGTGTCCATGTGATATTAGTGTCTGTCTGTGTCCATGTGATATTAGTGTCTGTGTCCATATCAAAAAACTTAATCCTAACCCTAGGTCCTTATCAGTGTCTGTGTCAGTGTGTGTGTGTCGTGTCGTGTCTGTGTCACCATCTGTGTGTGTGTGTCGTGTCTGTGTCAGTATCACATATGTTCTGAGAGAGAGAGAGAGAGAGAGAGAGAGAGAGTTAGGCTTTACCTAGAGCTCGAGGAAGAGGAGGGGGATGCCGGAGTAGCCGCGGGGGAGGTCGACGGAGCAGGCGCTCGACGGAGCGGGGGGGGGCGGGGGAAATTTTGTTTTGTTTTGAAATTTCAACACATGGGGAAAAACGAAACCGAGCCCTAATTAACCAAATTTTAGCGACGTTTAGCGACGTCAAATAAGGACGTCGCTAAATTAAATTATAGCGATGTTACGGTCGTCGCTAAACACGTTGCTAAATATTTCTAATATAAACGTCGCTACTTGCGTCGCTAAACGTCGCTAACTTAGATATATTAGCGACGTTTAGCGACCAAAATTGAACTTATAGCGACTAATCTTATAAAAACTGAACATAAGTCGCTAAACGTCGTTAAATGTCGCCAATTAGCGACGTCTACCGACGTTTTACATGGAGTCGCTAAATTAGTGACGTTTTTACCTGGAGTCGCTAAAAAATGTCGCTAATCCCGCTTATTCTAGTAGTGGAAGGTCTGGGGAGTCGGGGACGAAGCCGAGGGCGCTAGGGCTTCGTCGAGCGGCTGCGGGGACTGGAGGGTGGTGCTGGGAGAGGGAGAAGGAGATGGGGGTGGTTAGCCGACTAGTCGGGGGACGGCTCTGCGGGGCTCGAGCGTGGCGAGGTACAGCGGGGAGGTGATGGGCGGAGTCGAGGGAGATGGTGGTTGCGGGGTCGCGCTCGAGGCGGAGGAAGAGGGCGACGAGGGGGCTGGGAAGTCTGACTAGGGTAGGGCAGGCGGTGGCAGTCGGGTGACTCGTCGAGGAGGCAGAGCGGGCTAGCTACGGTTCAGTCAGGGGCTCGGCGACGGAGAGAAGAGAGAGAGAGGGTGTGCGGTGGTGGCGGTGTAGCGCCCCGTTCTCCCGGTGCGGAGATCGCGGCTAAGAAACACAAGACGGTATCGTTCGATCAGGATAGATTGAATTAAGAACTCGTCCTCGTTATGGATTTGTTTCTTCGGAATCGATTCCCATATTCAGTGGACTGTGCCCCAAGGATCGGCTTAGCGGCAGAGTCAGGAGGGACCTCTCTGCTGCTATCTTTTATTGCCTCGGTTTTCGATGTCGCTTGTTGCTTTCGTGCTTTGAGTTGGTTTTGGGAATTGCTTGTTTTCCTTGAACGGTTTCGATGTTTTCATTGTTTTCGTTCATTGAACTGCACTTCTATTCCGAGATTGGAAAAAGAGAAAGAAGTATTAATCGAGCTGTTCGTGTGCAGGTGAACGAGCAGTAGACGGCTTGCGAGCGGAGTCGTGAAGCGCCTCTTTCCTTCTCCCTTCCAAAATCTAAGTGAGTGGCTACCAACCCGATTAGCTAGCCCTACTTCCAAGCTTCACAACTAAAACACTTGCATTCTCTTTGCCCCGATCAAACGATACCAAGTAATAACTAAAAGAAACCAAGATAAAAGAGAATAGACTTGGTACATATGCTTGTCAATGAAACTTGTGAACGGTTATATCTTTGCATGCTTGTTCGTTCGGAAATGTTCATCAAATGCATAGATACAAGTTTAAACGTATATCCTGATGCATGAATATAACGTAGTTGCAATGTAAAATGAATCATGCAATACTTTTTGTCTTGTACTCACGTAGCCTCCGGGCGAATGCTTGTTAACGTAGCCTCCGGGCGAATGCTTTTTAACGTAGCCTCCGGGCGAATAATTGTTAATGTGCGATCACGGACAACTTGTGCACAAGGTATAGTTCCTGCGGGCGGCTGCTGGGGCACTGGCACCATTCTGGCTCCGGACGGAACTAACATTTAGTCTCACGTACTAGGACAGGGTGGTATGCGGCGCCTCACGTTCTTGCACGTAGCAAACCATCTTCGTCACAGACTAGTGTCCATTATGGCAATCAAGCCAGTGATCATCTTGTATATTTAAACCTATTGCATACTAACTTGTGTCTTCGTGGTAGCGAAGGCATGGTAAGTATTGTGCAGGTAATTCAGACGAGCAGGTAAAATCCACCGAACGGTGGCACGTTCATTTTCAGTAAATTCTATATGCTGCTTACTTGTAAATGAACTAAGGCAAGATAGAAACCCACAAATATGCATGCTTTATTAAAATAACGTTTTGATTGGTATAGTTCGGCTAGCTCGCCTTCACCAGCATGTTTCGATATGCTGACCCTCGTTGAAACAGGTTCTCCGCACCAAGGCGAACCGAGCGAGGAGCCGAAGTCGTCTTCCCGATCCAGTCCAGCTATTGGCACATCTTCACCGCACCCTCGAAGCATTTTGAAGCCAGAAGCTACAACTCTTCATACACAAATGCAGCTCCGTAGCAAAGCCGTCCTCCTGTCTGGAGGTCTTTATCGTTTTGAGTTTATAAAGGGATGTAATGTACAGGACTGCTATCTCATTTTGAGTCATCTCTTTTATAAGCCGTTCGGCATATTAGCTGACTCGTTCAGGAGTTTGTAATAGATATTCATTATCAATAAAGAGAACTTTTCCATGTTTTAAATCTGTGTTTTAATTTATCTGCGTACTCTGAATATGTGCTTGCTATACAAATTATTTAAAGCCTTGTGCGGGCGCAACCCCAGGCCCGTACGGCGGTCACGATTCGGGGGACGCCTCAAGTGATTCTACGGAATTGGGTCGTGACATAGTGGTATCAGAGCACAGATTCAAAGTTTCTTAGACTTTATGCTGGAAAAGTTCCTTTAACGATCAAATTCCTGTGCGAACTCTTGAACTCGCTAGGCCAAAATGAGATACGTTCATGTAATAAGTCCATAATACATTATGATCCTAGTGTAATTTACCTTCTTTTGAAGGAATGGCTCCAGCGCAATCTGCAGCGCAAATACCGGACGAAATGCAAGGCCAAGAAAGTAGTTCGGATACTTCGGGAAGTTCAAGGAGCCAGCGAGCCGCGCCAAGCATCGATCCCATCCAGCAAATATTGCGGATGTTGGAGGAAAACCAACAAAGGGACGAGGCTCGCTATGAACGGGCCGAGAAGCGGGCGGAAGAGAGTCAGCTCAAGTTTCAAGACAATATAGAAGCACGATTCTCAGTCTAACAGAAGCAGGTAGATACCCTGCAGCAGATCATTCAGACTTTGGCATCCAACCAGTCCGCGGCAACGCCAGCAACTCCGGTGGAACAGCCCGTGCTTGAAGTATAGACGTCGCAAATTCCAAGGACGAGGGACGTGACTGCCTTCGACTTTGGCCACTTCAAGAAAGTCTGCAACACCCCATTCAACGGGACTGAGGACCCAATCGTAGCTCTAGATTGGTTGGCCGAACTTGAAGATCACTTCGCTCTGCTAGAGGTCCCCGAAGAGAAGCGTGTCGCCTGTGCGCAACTACAGCTTCGTCTCAACGCGCACGATTGGTGGGACGTGCATCGACGATCTCTCCAATTTGATCACGGAGAGGAGGCGATCTCGTGGACGACTTTTCGTGCCGCGTTCGAAGAGGAGTTTGTACCCCCTCCGGTACAACGTCAAATGGAAAACGAGTTCGTGCAGCTGCGGCAAGGCAGCTTGACAGTTAAAAAGTACTCCGCCGAATTCAACCGACTCTCCAAATTCGCTAGGGCCTATTTACCTGATGTAGCGAGTCGAGCTAGAAGGTTTGAAGGTGGACTACGTCCTGTCATCCATTCGCACGTAGCCATTCATCAGTATCGTACAATGCGTGAAGTCATGAATCACGCCCTATCGCTTGAACCCCACTATCCTCAAGTTCCTGCCGGCGCTGTGCATACATCCAGTCACAAACGCCAAAGCAACGAAGGAGAAAACACCGCTACAAAGTGCCGCAACAACGGTGGTCCGCAGAGAGGGCAGCTATGTCACTTCTGCAGGAGGCCAGGGCACCTGGTCAACGAATGTCGTATGAAACAAGGATTATGCCTCATCTGTGGCGATGCAAACCACAGAATTCGTGACTGCGCCAAATACTCTGCTAAACATCCCCAACATAACGTTCCCTGATGGTAGGTCATGTTCTTAAGTTTCGGGACAAAACTTTCAATTAGTTGGATAGGATGTAGCGCCCCGTTCTCCCGGTGCGGAGATCGCGGCTAAGAAACACAAGACGGTATCGTTCGATCGGGATAGATTGAATTAAGAACTCGTCCTCGTTATGGATTTGTTTCTTCGGAATCGATTCCCATATTTAGTGGACTACGCCCCAAGGATCGGCTTAGCGGCAGAGTCAGGAGGGACCTCTTCGCTGCTATCTTTTATTGCCTCAGTTTTCGATGTCGCTTGTTGCTTTCGTGCTTTGAGTTGGTTTTCGGAATTGCTTGTTTTCCTTGAACGGTTTCGATGGTTTTCATTATTTTCGTTCATTGAACTGCACTTTTATTTCGAGATTGGAAAGAAAGGAAGAAGTATTAATCGAGCTGTTCGTGTGCAGGTGAACGAGCAGTAGGCGGCTTGCGAGCGGAGTCGTGAAGCGCCTCTTTCCTTCTCCCTTCCAAAATCTAAGTGAGTGGCTACCAACCCGATTAGCTAGCCCTGCTTCCAAGCTTCACAGCTAAAACACTTGCATTCTCTTCGCCCCGATCAAACGATACCAAGTAATAACTAAAAGAAACCAAGATAAAAGAGAATAGACTTGGTACATATGCTTGTCAATAAAACTTGTGAACGGTTATATCTTTGCATGCTTGTTCATTCGAAATTGTTCATCAAATACATAGATACAGGTTTAAATGTATATCCTGATGCATGAATATAACGTAGTTGCAATGTAAAATGAATCATGCAATACTGCTTGTCTTGTACTCACGTAGCCTCCGGGCGAATGCTTGTTAACGTAGCCTCCGGGCGAATGCTTGTTAACGTAGCCTCCGGGCGAATGATTGTTAATGTGTGATCACGGACAACTTGTGCACAAGTTATAGTTCCTGCGGGCGGCTGCTAGGGCACTGGCACCATTCCGGCTCTGGACGAAACTAACGTTTAGTCTCACGTACTAGGACAGGGTGGTATGCGGCGCCTCACGTTCTTGCACGTAGCAAACCATCTTCGTCCCAGACTAGTGTCCATTATGGCAATCAAGCTAGTGATCATCTTGTATATTTAAACCTGTTGCATACTAACTTGTGTCTTCGTGGTAGGGAAGGCATGGTAAGTATTGTGCAGGTAATTCAGACGGGCAGGTAAAATCCACCGAACGGTGGCACGTTCATTTTCAGTAAATTCTATATGCTGCTTACTTGTAAATGAACTAAGGTAAGATAGAAACCCACAAATATGCATGCTTCATTAAAATAACGTGTTGATTGATATAGTTCGGCTAGCTCGCCTTCACCAGCATATTTTGATATGCTGACCCTCGTTGAAACAGGTTCTCCGCACCAAGGCGAACCGAGCGAGGAGCCAAAGTCGTCTTCCCGATCCAGTCCAGCTGTTGGCACATCTTCACCGCGCCCTCGAAGCATTTTGAAGCCAGAAGCTGCAACTCTTCATACACAAATGCAGCTCCGTGGCAAAGCCGTCCTCCAGCCTGGAGGTCTTTATCGTTTTGAGTTTATAAAGGGATATAATGTACAGGACTGCTATCTCATTTTGAGTCATCTCTTTTATAAGCCGTTCGGCATATTAGCTGACTCGTTCAGGAGTTTGTAATATATGTTCATTATCAATAAAGAGAACTTTTCCATGTTTTAAATATGTGTTTCAATTTATCTGCGTACTCTGAATATGTGCTTGCTATGCAAATTATTTAAAGCCTTGTGCGGACGGAACCCCAGGCCCGTACGGCGGTCACGATTCGGGGGACGCCTCAAGTGATTCTACGTAATTGGGTCGTGACAGGCGGGGCACGGATCCTGAGGCTATTTATAGCCGGAACAGTGAATCTGAATTAGGGTTTTGGCATGGGTTAATGGGTTTGGGTTCGGGTCGGGTTCGATAGGATCCGACCCGATCCGCTAGCGTTTAAGTACGGGTTTCGGGTATTCGGGTTTCGGGTCGGGTTTAGATCCGACCCGAACCGATAAGACTGGGTTCGGTTCAGTTGAACCGGGTCTGGGTTGGTTTGGTTTATTTCAAATAAACCCGATTTATTTAAGGGTTTAATTCGGTTTAATTATGTAATAGTTTTAAGGGCTTTAAACGGGTTTCCGGAGTCCAATAAATTCCCGAAAAATTACCCTATATCCGGTTTTCTATTTTACACCATAAATTATAATTTCCATAATATTTTAATATTTATTAACAGCAATTAAAAATTATTTAATTACCAAATGCCTAGGTTTTAATTACAGAAAATCTTCCTAAAAATTTTCAAAAATTTATGAAAACTCCAAATTAAAAATTACTAAAAATCAGGGGGCTTACAATCTACCCCCCTTAAGAGGATTGCGTCCTCGCAATCAAAGAATAAACGGTCAACAGAGATGACACGGCTGCAAATATTATTTGAAGCACATCACGATCAAGGGGAATCAAGGCTGAGGGTGCAAGAATAATACAAAGGAAAAAAAATTTCCCTAAGCATTAAAAGTTATGCAATCTCCCGTATAAAGAAGATTTAGAAGACTACAGTTCATTACTTATAAAACATACTAGGTTATCAATTATAAAAACATTCTAGGTTATTAGCAAGTTCAAAAATTACTAGGTTAAGGCTAGGTCACGAATCAACCAGCACAAACTAAAGCAAATCTATAAGCAATTAACTAGAAAACTTACGCGCATTAGCTACTCCATGAATCTGTGCGTCCTCCAAAGTCATCGCGAAAGCTTGTCCGCGTCCTTGAGGTGGATTCCTCTGCTGCTGCTGGGCCTGCTGGAAGAGTGCTACTTGTGGTGCCAAGGGTGGCCTTGGTTGATATCCTCCTGGTGCTGGTAGGGCTTGTCTATTTATTATCAGTGCTCTCTCTTGATGATAAGGACAATCCTTGGCTAAGTGTTGATTAGTTCCACAAATCAAGCATAATCCTAACTTGTGTCTGCAGTCCCTCTCAATATAGCCTACCTTGCCACAGTATTGACATGTAGGTAGTATCTGTGGAGAGGCTCTGGATGGCTGGTGCATGTGAGGTCTCTTTGTGGCTTCTTCTTGTGGTGCTCTGGCTGATGTGGAAGACCGTTTCAGACTGGTCTCTCTACTGGTGATGCGCTCCATGCGTCGGGCTGCTGCAAGGACGTCCGAGTAAGAAGTAGGTACAACGGATCCGATCAGTCTCTGTAGCTCGAGGTTTAGTCCATCGAAGAACTTCTCAGCCTTTTCTTCTTCTGTCAGGATCAAGGTTGGGACGAAGCGACTTAGACGAATGAATTCTGTATTGTATTCTTCCACTGTCATACTGTTCTGAGTGAGGTGATTGAACTTGTCCCGAAGTTCTGATCGAGCGGTAGCCGGAATGTACATCTCTTGAAAGAGTCTGGAGAACTCCTCCCAGGTGACTCGGTCTGGTCCGAGCCGTGTCTCCTCAGATAGCCACCAGTGATGTGCATTGTTCGTCAATTGCATTCTGATGGCAGTCATCCAATGTTCTCTTGGAAGCTCAGCTGCTTCCAGCTGGTGTTGTATGTTGGTGAGCCACTCATGAACTTCTGTGGGCTCCTCCTTTCCTGAGAAGGTACGAGGCTTCAGCTGGCAAAAATTAGTGATAGATCCTGTCACTGGTCGTCGCGCTGGTAGATTCGTCTGCTCCAGTACAAGTGCTAGGCTGCGACTCAAAGTCTCTTGTTGAATCTGCTGTTGAGCTTGTATCATCGCGTAGAACATTCAGAACATTTGTTGTTCATCCATAGCCTGCCCTTGTGGGAATACAGGCATTGGTGGAACGAACTACGGAGGCGGTGGGATGTCATCACGCCAAAATCTAGAAGCATGCTGATCTGCTTGGCTACCTTAGTGAGTAGAGGGATCTCCACTCAATGGTGCCACTTCATCTTCTCCGTAGGTGGCTACCGCACCTATTGGTGTGTTTGCTAGAGTTTCATCGTTTGCTCTTGAATCCATTACTCTACATCGAAAATAAACTATAAAAGGCACACTGGAATCAAGGCATGATGCAATAAAATCTTAATTCGAATACGATATAGATATCAAGAACATTTTCAAGCAAGTGGACGAGATCCTAAAAACTTATCCTATTCTTATTGCAGGCTTGCTCGGTCCCTAAGTTGAAACCGAACAATTTAGTCGTTGACCTGCAAGGGCCACCACAAAAACTATGTCACACCCCAGTCCAAAATACCGAGGAACTGGACGCGTGATAATGGCCAGCAGCACACAACGATGGACAAACCCAATTTAATGGATCCATCGGGGCATGCTTAAGCTGTAATATAACAATAAGTAGGTCCAATGATACAAGTCATAGTCTATACTAATCTCATCCACAACAGATAAAACACAGATCAAAGCCAGAATAATGCAAATAAAAATAAACTAGCATATCTCAATAAAAGTGCTTCGGAGAACAATCTGAGAATAAGTCTAGTACATCAAATGAAATAGACTGGAAATAAAATAACTAGAGATAGAAATAAATGAGTATCTCAAGCTAATACTCAGGATAAGTCCTTTGGTACAATCTCGTCCTCAGATCCTGGTTCTGCTCCAAGGTGTGCACCTGCTCCTGCTAACGGTAATGCTCCGGTCCCGTATACCTCGGGATAGATCTCGTCAGCTAATCCTGGGGACATAATCCGGATCCAGGTCCTCAGGGGACATAGCAAGGTACAAGAAAGCTCATGCCAAAATAAATGCAGTACAGCAGATAATAAAATAAATAGGGTAAGTATGTAACCATCTATGTGAAAATGCAAGTGAGAGCATCACGAGTACTCAGGCTGAGACAACTACAAGCTCTGTGTCTGGGAGCCGGTAGCGGAGTCTACTATATGTTTTACTATGGATTATATATATATATATATATGAAAGCAGCCTGTAGCCTGTGTGTCTCTCCCCACCCAATGTAATCACACGTCTCATGTCCACGATGCACCATATCCATGTCACGCACAATCATATCTAATGCAACAAGTCATATAGTATCTAGGAATATAATATCTCTGTTGAAGTCTGTATCCTATACATAATCACCATGAATATCTCAGAAGATCCTGTCATGAATAGTGTCAAGTGTCCTGGGTATAATATACTTGATAGGACAAGTACAAGAATGTAAAGGGTCATGAATGTCCATCTCTAGATGACGTACACAACACCGCGTACAGTGTTGGCACCCGACTAATAATCGGACGCTAAGTAAGTCACACAGTCCTAGGTCAAACATGCACAACAATATAAATGAAGCAAGGAACTATGCAACAAGAACTCCAAGTTGGCAAGGTATACTTGCCCACTAATGTATAACTAAGTCAAGGAAATAAGTAGCAAAACTGCAGGATTTGGCAAGGTACACTTGCCTGGGGTTCTGGCTCCAACTGTAGCTCTGGTCTCAATGTGATCTGCAGGTACTTCTCCGGTTGCTGAAATAAACATCACCATTAGATTCAAAAAATATCAAATAGCTAGAAACGCCTGTCCTTACGTCCAATTTGGACACAGGGGCAAAAATAATATTTTTGGGTCAAAGCGGGGTCCACAAGTGGGCCACTTTGCACCGAAAAGCGTGTCAGGGTCAAAGGTCTCCAAATTCGTCCAACTTAGTGTCAACAGGTCAGAAACGATGATACGAACCCAACGAAACTTCCAGAATTGGATTTCGATGAGCCGATCACAAAATCGCCCGTCAAGTGGAGCTTGTGTGGCCCACGATACGCAATTTTGTCAACGTTCTCAGAATTGAATCAAACTTGGGTCACAGGACCAGTGTATTGCTAAGAGTCCGATAGCGCAAGTTTCGTCTTGATCTGACGTGTGTACACGAAGTTACAACATGTTCCAGAATAGACGAATACGGGGCGTTGTCGGCGGATACGTGTTGATTCCGGTGTGCACGCACATCCAAATCAACTTTTGTGAAATTCTACACGTCCGTACCAATGACGCACACGTTTCAGTAAAGACCGCATGCGACCAAGTCGTCTCGTTTGGCGGGGCGTACTCAGTTCCGGGGTGAATCAGGGCGTTGTTTTTCCTGTATTTGGATCGCGGTTCGCGATCACCACAGGACGCGACGTACCGAACGGGTTGTACGGGCATAGAGGGGGTCACACAATCTACGCGATCCAACTGACGGAATCGAAAATAGGGCAGTGAGGAGAGAGATATGGATACCTGAACAGGGCTCCGGGAAATCGAGTTTTTGTGTCCGTATCGACACGAAGGGGCCGTGTCCTGACCGTGTCCGAGTCCACACGACCTAGGGTTAGGGTTTCGAGCTGCTGGGGTATCGCCGGAGGACAGCGAGGTCGGGCCGGGGGCCGGAGGTGGCCGAGGGCGGTGCGGTGGCGCTCTGGGAGGCGGCGCAGGCGGTCGGCGGCTGGGCAGCGGGCCGGAGGGGGCTGCGGGGCTTGTTGTGCTGCCGAGGGGAGGGGAAAGGAGGAGGAGAGGGAGCTGGGCAGCGTGGCGAGGTGGGAGGCGGTGGCGGCGAGGTCTGGGGATGGGCGGAGGAAGGTCTGGGGAGTCGAGGACGAAGCCGAGGGTCTAGGGCTTCGTCGAGCGGCTGCAGGGACTGGAGGGTGGTACTGGGAGAGGGAAAAGGAGTTGGTGGTGGTCGGCCGACTTGTAGGGGGACAGCGCTGTAGCGCCCCATTCCTCCTATTCGAGGAGCGCGGCTAAGAAACACAAGACGGTATCGTTCGATCGGGATAGATTGAATTAAGAACTCGTCCTCGTTATGGATTTGTTTCTTCGGAATTGATTCCCATATTCAGTGGACTGCGCCCCCGGGATCGGCTTAGCGGCAGAGTCAGGAGGGACCTCTCCGCTGCTATCTTTTATTGACTCGGTTTTCTATGTCGCTTGTTGCTTTCGTGCTTTGAGTTGGTTTTGGGATTTGCTTGTTTTCCTTGAACGGTTTCGATGGTTTTCATTGTTTTCGTTCATTGACTTGCACTTCTATTCCGAGATTGGAAAGAGAGAAAGAAGTATTAATCGAGCTGTTCGTGTGCAGGTGAACGAGCAGTAGGCGGCTTGCGAGCGGAGTCGTGAAGCGCCTCTTTCCTTCTTCTTTCCAAAATCTAAGTGAGTGGCTACCAACCCGATTAGCTAGCCTTGCTTCCAAGCCTCACTCCTTTGCCCCGATCAAACGATACCAAGTAATAATAAAAGAGATCAAGATAAAAGGGAATAGACTTAAAATATTGCTTGTCAACTAAACTTATAAATGGTTATCATCCTGTATGCTAGTTCGTTTATAACTGTTCCATGAATCGTGCTAAGTATGGAAATATATGCTTGTTATGAAACAAACTGTTAGTAAGACTATGCAAAACTGTTTGGCTATGGAGCTTGCTCCTATTCGTTCGAAATTCGTTTGTAAATTCGTGTGAAATAATTCGAACTAAATGTGCTCGATCACGGACAACTTGTGCACAAGGTATTTTGGCTTCCGCGGACGGCCGTCAGGGCACTGGGGCCGATCCGATCCGGGCGGAAGAGTTCGTATAGTCGTTTGTCATGGACGGGATGCTATGTAGCGGGGCTCGCCACCTGCGTTGCATAACATTCTTGTCCCGAGACTATAAACCGTCCCTTTGTGGCATCAAGCCAGTGATCCCTGTGTATATTTAAACCTGTTGCATACTAACTTGTATCTTCATTTCAGGGAAGGCATGGTAAGTATTGTGCAGGTAATTCAGACGGTCAGGTAAAATCTACCGAACGGTGGCACGTTTATTTCAGTAAATTCAATATGCTGCTTACTTGTAAATGAACTAAGGCAAGATAGAAACCCACAAAAATATGCATGCTTCACTAAACAATGTGTTGATTGGTATAGTCAGGCTAGCTCGCCTTCACCAGCATGTTTCGATATGCTGACCCTCGTTGAAACAGGTTCTCCGCACCAAGGCGAACCGAGCGAGGAGCCGAAGTCGTCTTCCCGATCCAGTCCAGCTGTTGGCGTATCTTCACCGCGCCCCCGAAGCATTTTGGAGTCAGGAGCCTGCAACTCTTCATACACAAATGCAGCTCCGTGGCAAAGCGATCCTCCAGCCTGGAGGTCTTTATCATTTTGAGTTTATAAAGGGATGTAATGTACAGGACTGCTATCTCATTTTGAGTCAACCCTTTTGTAAGCCGTTCGGCATATTAGCTGACTCATTCAGGAGTTTGTAATAGATGTTCATTATCAATAAAGAGAACTTTTCTATGTTTCAAATCTGTGTTTCAATTTATCTGCGTACTCTGAATATGTGCTTGCTATGCAAATCATTGAAGCCTTGTGCGGGCGCAACTCCAGGCCCACACGGCGGTCACGACTCGGGGGACGCCTCGGGGCGTGACATAGTGGTATCAGAGCACAGATTCAAAGTTCCTTAGACTTCGTGCTGGAAAATTTTCTTTAACGATCAAATTCCTGTGCGAACTCTTGAACTCGCTAGGCCAAAATGAGATACGTTCATGCAATAAGTCCATAATACATTATGATCCTAATGTAATTTACCTTCTTTTGAAGGAATGGATGCAGCGCAACCATTGATCGAAACATAAGAGAGCAGTTCGGGCAATTCGGGAAGCTCTCGAAGCCAAAGAGGCATGTCTCAAGTCGACCCGCTTGAGCGGGTAATGCAAATGTTAGAATCGCAACGACAACGAGACGATGCTCGCCAAGCCAAGCTCGAGAGTAATCTAGAGACCCGATTCTCAGTCCAACAGAAGCAGGTCGATGCCCTACAACAAATCGTTCAGACTTTGGCTGCCAACCATTCCGCCGCAACAGCAGCAACTCCGGTGGAACAGCCCGTGCTTGAAGTGGAGACGCCTCAAATTCCAAGGCCGAGGGACGTGACTGCCTTCAACTTGGGCCATTTCAAGAAAGTCTGCAACACCCCATTCAACGGGACTGAGGACCCAGTGGTAGCTCTAGATTGGCTAGCCGAGATTGAAGACCACTTCACTCTGCTAGAGGTCCCCGAAGATAAGCGCGTCGCCTGCGCGCAACTACAGCTCCGCCTCAACGCACACGATTGGTGGGACGTGCATCGACGATCTCTCCAATTTGATCACGGAGAGGAGGCGATCTCGTGGACGACCTTTCGTGCCGCGTTCGAAGAGGAGTTTATACCCCCTCCAGTACAGCGTCAAATGGAAAATGATTTCGTGCAACTAAGGCAGGGCAGTATGACGGTGAAGCAGTACTCCGCCGAATTCAACCGACTCTCAAAATTCGCTAAGGCCTATTTACCTGATGCAGCGAGTCGAGCCAGAAGGTTCGAAGGTGGACTACGCCCTGCCATCCATTCGCACGTGGTCAATAATCAGTATGGAACGATGCGTGAAGTCATAAATCACGCCCTATCTCTGGAACCGCAGTATCCTCACGTTTCCATCGGCGCTGTGCATACCTACAATCACAAACGCCAAGGCAATAATAGAGGAAACAATGCTGCAAAGCGACAAAACAACGGTAGTCGGAACAAGACAAATGCAGGAGTGCGTTGTGAGCACTGTAATAGGCCGGGGCATACCATCGTTAATTGTGACTTGAAGAATGGGTCCTGTTACAACTGTGGCGGCAACGGACACCTGATTCGAAACTGTCCGCTCCCGGATCGCCGCCAGCAACAAAATAATCCCTAACGGTTGGTTCTATTCCTAAGTTTCGGGACGAAACTTCCAATTGGTTGGGTAGGATGTAGCACCCCGTTCCTCCTATTCGAGGAGCGCGGCTAAGAAACACAAGACGGTATCGTTCGATCGGGATAGATTGAATTAAGAACTCGTCCTCGTTATGGATTTGTTTCTTCGGAATTGATTCCCATATTCAGTGGACTGCGCCCCGGGGATCGGCTTAGCGGCAGAGTCAGGAGGGACCTCTCCGCTGCTATCTTTTATTGCCTCAGTTTTCGATGTCGCTTGTTGCTTTCGTGCTTTGAGTTGGTTTTGGGATTTGCTTGTTTTCTTTGAACGGTTTCGATGGTTTTCATTATTTTCGTTCATTGACTTGCACTTCTATTCCGAGATTGGAAAGAGAGGAAGAAGTATTTATCGAGCTGTTCGTGTGCAGGTGAACGAGCAGTAGGCGGCTTGCGAGCGGAGTCGTGAAGCGCCTCTTTCCTTCTTCTTTCCAAAATCTAAGTGAGTGGCTACCAACCCGATTAGCTAGCTTTGCTTCCAAGCCTCACTCCTTCGCCTCGATCAAACGATACCAAGTAATAATAAAAGAGATCAAGATAAAAGAGAATAGACTTGAAATATTGCTTGTCAACTAAACTTATGAACGGTTATCATCCTGTATGCTAGTTCGTTTATAACTGTTCCATGAATTGTGCTAAGTATGGAAATATATGCTTGTTATGAAACAAACTGTTAGTAAGACTATGCAAAACTGTTTGGCTATGGAGCTTGCTCCTATTCGTTCGAAATTCGTTTGTAAATTCGTGTGAAATAATTTGAACTAAATGTGCTCGATCACGGACAACTTGTGCACAAGGTATTTTGGCTTCCGCGGACGGCCGCCAGGGCACTGGGGCCGATCCGATCCGGGCGAAAGAGTTCGTATAGTCGTTTGTCATGGACGGGATGCTATGTAGCGGGGCTCGTCACTTGCGTTGCATAACATTCTTGTCCCGAGACTATAAACCGTCCCTTTGTGGCATCAAGCCAGTGATCCCTGTGTATATTTAAACCTGTTGCATACTAACTTGTGTCTTCGTTTCAGGGAAGGCATGGTAAGTATTGTGCAGGTAATTCAGACGGTCAGGTAAAATCCACCGAACGGTGGCACGTTCATTTCAGTAAATTCAATATGCTGCTTACTTGTAAATGAACTAAGGCAAGATAGAAACCCACAAAAATATGCATGCTTCACTAAACAATGTGTTGATTGGTATAGTCAGGCTAGCTCACCTTCACCAGCATGTTTCGATATGCTGACCCTCGTTGAAACAGGTTCTCCGCACCAAGGCGAACCGAGCGAGGAGCCGAAGTCGTCTTCCCGATCCAGTCCAGCTGTTGGCGTATCTTCACCGCGCCTCCGAAGCATTTTGGAGTCAGGAGCCTGCAACTCTTCATACACAAATGCAGCTCCGTGGCAAAGCGATCCTCCAGCCTGGAGGTCTTTATCATTTTGAGTTTATAAAGGGATGTAATGTACAGGACTGCTATCTCATTTTGAGTCAACCCTTTTGTAAGCCGTTCGGCATATTAGCTGACTCGTTCAGGAGTTTGTAATAGATGTTCATTATCAATAAAGAGAAATTTTCTATGTTTCAAATCTGTGTTCAATTTATCTGCGTACTCTGAATATGTGCTTGCTATGCAAATCATCGAAGCCTTGTGCGGGCGCAACTCCAGGCCCGCACGGCGGTCACGACTCGGGGGACGCCTCGGGGCGTGACAAGCGCTGCAGGGCTCGAGCGTGGCGTGGTGCAGCGGGGAGGTGATGGACGGAGTAGAGGGAGATGGTGGCTGTGGGGTCGCGCTCGAGGCGGAGGAAGAGGGCGACGAGGGGGCTGGGGAGTCCGACTAGGGCAGGCGGTGGCAGTCGGGTGGCTCGTCGAGGAGGCGGAGCGGGCTAGCTAGGGTTCAGTCAGGGGCTCGGCGGTGGAGAGAAGAGAGAGAGAGGGTGTGCAGTGGCGGCGGGGCATGGATCCCGAGGCTATTTATAGCCGGAACAGTGAATCCGACTTAGGGTTTCGGCATAGGTTAATGGGTCTGGGTTCGGGTCGGGTTCGATAGGATCCGACCCAATCCGCTAGCATTTAAGTACGGGTTTCGGGTATTCGGGTTTCGGGTCGGGTTTAGATCCGACCCGACCCGATGAGACTGGGTTCGGTTCAGTTGAACCGGGTCTGGGTTGGTTTTGGTTTATTTCAAATAAATCCGATTTATTTAAGGGTTTAATTCAGTTTAATTATGTAATAGTTTTTAGGGCTTTAAACGGGTTTCCAGAGTCCAATAAATTCCCGAAAAATTATCCTCTGTCCGGTTTTTTATTTTACACCATAAAATATTATTTCCATAATATTTTAATATTAATTAACAGTAATTAAAAATTATTTAATTACCAAATGCTTAGGTTTAAATTACAGAAAATCTTCCTAAAAATTCTCGAAAATTTGTGAAAAATCCAAATTAAAAATTACTGAAAATCACGGGGCTTACAGGGGGTAGTCTCCCTCGACAAAATAGAGCAGCATCCAAAGCTGGGGGTAGAACTCCCTCTGAGTCCGAAGATGATGCAACTGTGACCATCTTTCCTGAGGACCATACGACTCAGGTATCGGAAGACCGAAAGCCAAAGGGGACTTTCTCCTTCAAAGATGATGATATCATTGAAATTTTCAATATATTAATGAAGGAAAACAAACTTTGGCTACCCAACATCAGACACCCTAAAAGGGCTGGCAAGGTCGATGACCGAGAATATTGTCTCTTTCATTGGTACATTCATCAAACCACAAAGGCATGCTATGTACTGAAAAGGAGAATCCAGGAGTTGATTGACGCCAAAGTCATTACTTTGCATTTATAAACGAGGAGACGGTCAGTACAAAATGATCTCACTCCAACTTGGCAGTTTTCCCCCTCAAGAAGTAACTGAGGATGAATCCCTAAAATCTCCCCAGTTGAGCAACCTGTAGGACTATCCCCACTCAGCAAATCACTCCCCAGTAAATTTTTTGGACATGGGTTCACGTCCATATTACCTCTGAACTGTTGTCCAAATATTTTTTTCCCAGCTAAATTTGCCATGTCCAAGTGACCTCTGAGCAAACCTCCCAGATTGTTGCTATCGAGCAGTTCACGTACATATTACCTCTGAACTACGTCTCTCCACTTTCTCCAGCAGGGTAAAATTATCACCACCTCTGTCCTATTTTTCTTTACCCCCACAGAGTCATATTTTACCACGTCCACATTACCTCTGAGTAAGATATTTTCAGAACTTTTTTCATGTCCATATCACCTGAGTAAAGTTCTGCTCTTCGACTTTCTACTATCATGTTCGCATAACCCTGGTAGTGCTAGTCATTCTAGCTTATTATCCGTACTTAAGGTACGCCATGGGTAATAAGTCCACAACCCAGAGGTACAAATCAACTCTTGGTTCTTCATCCCCAGCAAGTGCCTATGTGCAATATTTTCTCTTTCGTTACAAACCATCATCCGTATCCAAGAATCTCGGATACGCAATGGATGATGGATCCTCAAAATCTCTCCAGCAGAGTAATCCTTAGGTCTACTCACACACTCCCACAGTGACTATTCAAACCAATCTCGTTAGATACTAGCCATGCTCATATTTGCCTCTGAGCTATCGTTCCATCAATCTCCCTAGCGGAGCAATCCTTTGGTCTATCTTCATGTTCGGAAAAACTACACTCAACAAATCACTTCTCAATGAATTTTTCGGATATTAGTTCACGTCCATATTACCTCTGAACTGCTCTCATAATATTTCTCTCAGGCTGAGTTTGTCATGTCCATATTACCTCTGAGCAAACCTTCTTGGTTTGGCTATCGATTATCATGTCCACATTACCTCTGATATCGGTCGTTATCTCAACTTAGCACCCGTACTTAACTCTAAGTATGCCAGCGGTGTTAATTTCATGAAAACTGCCACGTCCATATTACCTCTTGCAGGGCTTGTCTTAAACTTATTACTTGCACTCTCGTGCACAAGAAGTAATAGGTCCACCAAAAAAACCCCAGTGGGATGCCCGTAATAGAAATGAGTCCACATTATCTCTCAACAGAAATATTTCTCTCCACTATCCCCACAGTCATATTTTACAGCGTTCATATTACCTCTGTCAGGACTTGTCTCAAACCTATTACTTGCAGTAACATGCACAAAAAAGTGATGGGTCCACAAAAAATCCCCCAGCAGAATGTCTTTACTACCCATAAAACCTATCACGTCCAAATTATCTCTGATAGGGCTTATTTTGAACTTATTTGCACTCAACATGCGCAACAAATAATAGGTCCACCAAAAATCTCCCAGTGGGATGTCCTCAACAAACACAGTATTGTACTACGTCCATATTACCTTTGGTACGATATCCGAAGTTTACACAAACAATCGTAAAAGAATGGAGGGCCCTTATGTGATTGAAATAACATTCTCAAATGGCACTTACAGATTAGCCAAGCCTAATGGAGATTTGATAATGGCTCCTATCAACGGCAAATTCCTGAAGAAGTACTATGCTTGATCTCCTTTGCTTGATAGAGTATGATGAAGATCTCATTCTGGCAATAGTACGTACAAAGGTTAGCTGAATCATATTCTATCAGGTTCATATGACCTCTGAATAGATACGCTTAACTAATTTGTAAACCTATCATGTTCATATTACCTCTGATAGTATTTTGTATACAAATTTAGTTGGATTATATTCTATCAGGTTCATATTGCCTCTGAATAGATTTACATTCAACTAAACCTTACCGAAAGTATATCATGTTCATATTACCTCTGATATTACTTTCATCTTAGCCTATCATTTATATTTTAAAGTGATAGGTCCACAAAGTCAGAAAATATATCTTTATTATCTCTGAGAAAATAAGGAGCAAAAAAGTAAAAAGTAAATCATTGGGGAGGAGCAGTTAAATTACGGATATGTTGCGCCAAGGCATCCATCCTCTCATTCCTGGAGTTTAAAATGTTTGTGCGAGCCCATTCCAGCCTTGCTTCGTCATTGCTCAAGGGAGATAGTTCAGATAGAGTATCAACAAAACTTGTGTGGATGACACCTACATGTGTCAAATTCTGTTGAGCCGTCTTCACTTGGCCCTCCAATACATCACGAACTAGCGATGCCTTGAGAAGCCTATCCCTGGTTTGAGCAAGTTCAGCTTCCAATTCTCGAACCCTCACTTCATATCCCTCATATTCGGCATGACACTGGACTAGCTGAGGAATAATCTCTACCAATATTGCTTGCTCTTTCTCCATCTCTTGTTGATGTTCCTGGATGAATTTGTTTAAAGTTTCGGTCTTTTGAGCAAAATCGGCAGTTAGGGAGTCGTACTCAGCCTGAACCAAGTCATTGATGCTGTCTCGGGATAGTTGCAAATATTCGTTAATGGATTGTTCTAAACCATTAACCATTTGCTCTAGCGCATCAGCTCTTTCAGTGTCATTAAAATTTCTAATCTACGCTATAGTGAGATTGGAGGACATCTTCAGAGCATCAAAGCCTAGATTCTTCTCCAGCACCATGGATATCAATTCTTTGAAAGTGAGGTAGAATATGCTAGTATATTGTTCAACTAGCATAGCAAAGCTCGAATGGACGCTGGGAGTAGCCGTAACATTAGTAAATCTTCCTCCTGGAATGACTACAGAGGATGTTGCCACAGTCGTTGCTTCAACAGACGGTGCGACAAAAGAAGAGACACCAACAATAGTTGAAGTTGCTGGCACGCTCGACGAAGGAGGCACAATCGAGATTGTGGGTTCATCCACCTCCGATATTATTTGAACTACTGCTGGCAGGATTATATCTGAGAATGTTGCGGATGAAGGATCAACGGCATCAAGTATGCTTCTTCAACAGTGGTCACCGCCGTTTCATCAGCTGGATCCGCAACAAAATCAAAGGTTATTTCAGCTCCGCCCTCTCCAGAGAAGTCTTCGCCTGAAACTATGATAAGAGAAAGTTAATATCAATTTAATGTTAAATTTTCCTAAAAAAAGTGTGAAGACAATATTTACCCATGGCCGATGGTATGTATGTTGCGTCTACAGCCTGTATAGCTAAATCATTTCTTAATAATGCTAAACAAGCTGTCATACCTGGAGAAGAGGGTACACCAACTGACGCTTGAGGTTCGTCATCCCAGTCATCACCCAGATCTACTCGAGGTTCATCGGGTGGAATCTCGCTTAAAATACTTACAGATGAAGGAGGGGCTACCCCATTATTTGTCTGGGTAAAGGTATGGTGATTATTATCGAGCGCGACCGCGAAGACGATATAGAAGCATAACCAGTAACGGTGGTAGCGGCAACAGTCACGGCCAAAGAATCTTCAGCACTTTCAGCTGGGACTGTAGAGGCTCCTTCTTTAAAAGGAGAAGGACCCCTAATCAAAGAATCATCCCCAACAGGGGAAACAATAGGCTCACTCCTGGAAGAGGCCCCCTTGTTGGAAGTGTTTTTAGGATATTTGGTAGTCTGCTTCTTCTTGCGGGGGGAAGCCTCTTTCTGAGTAGAAGCCTTTCTTTTATGGGAAATAACGAGAGGCTCTACTGGCGGAGCTATTACGCCTCTCGGTAATATCAACAAATAGCCATCTGCACCGGTAGTTTCATCACCCTTATCAGAGGAGACAGATGGTATCTCCTCTCTTCTAGTGGACTTATGGGAGGGCATTCTAAAACTTCCATATACATCAAAATTATGATGGAAGGTATTGATGGACACATAAAACTGTGGGTAGGAATGAAGAATGCGCAACTCTATGGAGAAAGAAATCGCGGGCACAGCAAAGGTTGCTCCAGTACAACCCATGATAAAATACCGCCATCCTCTAGATCCATCAAGAAGCCCACCTTTGACTTTGAAGCTGGTGATAGAATTTCCCACGTGCAACTGATCATACCCAAATTGCCTGGCGAAACAGCTAGGCAGATAAGGCTCCAAATAGCAGTGGTCCTCACTTCTGTACAGCAGATGGGAAGGTCTAATGCAGACCAACCAGTAAAAGGCTTCAGGAGAAAGAATAGTCTTCCCCTGACCTGAAGTTTATTCCCCTATTGATTGATATGTACGGGGGGACGGTGCAGAAGAACTTTCAACTATGGGCAAAATTTAGTGCTAGTCGACAATCTATGACGCTAGTCACATTCTAAGAAGAATTCCAGTAATTCAATAGGAAGTTATTGTCCGAACCACTGGCAGATCCGGGAGGTATCACTCTTGTGTTGTGAAGGATTAACCATCCCATCAGATATAAGAATGGTAATTCCACTCTGGGATATCCTTCGTGCTGTGCAGTATCGGCCAACAGCCCGTCAGTAATAGCCCTCAGGCCAGCTTGTATCCGGCATACTATGGCAGGAAGTAGGCCCAATCTTGCCCCAAACACCAAATGCACTACGGGCTATAAGGTATTGCAATGAATATGATCCGTCGACGCGATGCCAGGCACCACCCATCGGAGTAGCCAAATAGAAAGGAAGCCAACCAATTGAGCTTCTCTTGACAGAGGCTTTCGGCAATGCCTCATATAACTGTAGGCTTTGGTTCCTACAGGATAATCCCCTATCCCTTCATTGAGAACACAATATGGAGCCCCTGCATCTTCAATAAGATCATCGATTATGTTGGCATTAAGAAAGCTCAGAGGGTTCAAAGGTTTGTCTTTGCTATCTACAACCTTGTCCTGCTTGGCATTTCTAGCCTGATGGAAGAAGAGTTAGGATACCCATTTGTTAATATAGGCTAAATCAGAGGGCTCTCAGTAGAAGGTGGTGCATGCAAGGTAGTGGCTCATCAGCTCTTGGTATACTGCCACTGCCCGAGGTTTGGTATCCTTCAGCTCCCTATTGGTAGGAACGTACTCTTCATAAGGAGTGTCTCCTATTGGCAGCTTTGAGATATCTGCCATCTCATGAAGGGCCAAGCCCAACTCACCTATCGGAGTGGCAAAAGTCCCAGTTAGCGAGTTATATCGCTCCATCAAAGCTAAGAACAAGTTGGGGTTGATAGGCAGCCCAACACTAGTAGCACTCATGGCCTCAAATAAGTTGACACTCTCCAGCTCCGTCTGAAAGTGCTTCAGGGCCCATGCAGTCAAACTGGCCCATCGAAGATTGTGGGGGCTAAGCCATCTACTGGTGCCAGGGTTAGCCCTGGGATATACTCCTCCCAGCCCTATAAACTCATTACAGAAAGTCGCCATTTGAAATGGCTGGAGCAGTGAAGAGTCCTCACTAGGGACGCTGCCTAGTAGTAGCCCTCTGAAGGGCATAACAGGGCCTGAAGGACTGCTCACAAAGGATCCTCGGTTTAATCCTTTCTTATAAAAGATCTTCCCTGGCGGGCCATGAAGATCAGGAGTCAGAATCCATGACATCCTTCTGGGATGCGTGGCATGGAAGAATGCAGAAATGGGGTAATCTCTGGGCATCTTTGGCAGATACATGATAGTGCCCTCAGCAGAAAATATCCAATCTTCCTTCTTGGGATTTGTCTGGGATTGCTTATCAATAACATCCCCAGATAAGAAAGCTGGTTTCTTATACTCGGTCCAATCTATGTATGTCAGGGGTTCCCCACTGATCATACTCAGCAACATTCTTTCTCCTTGGGCCGAGATCAGAGTTCCCCTTTCTTGAGGGTACTCGTTTCCAGAGATGGGGAAAGTCACATGGGACAAGTCCTCCAAATAGTTAGAATTCAGCATTCCAGCAGCAGAGCCCATCACTTCAGTTAGAGGGGGGATCTGTAGGTCCACTGCAAAAAGCAAGAGAATAAGTCAGTTTTACGCTGGAATTTACTTTTATCACGTAAAACGTAAAGTACTACATTCTTGCAGTTTACGCCAAAACTTGACAGTGTGAGTTTTTACGCCAGACTGCAAAATATAGAGTTTTACGCTGGAATTTACTTCCAGTGCGTAAAATGCAAGGTTTGCAGTATACGCCAAATTTGACAGTCTGAGTTTCTACGCCAGATTGTAAGATATGGAGTTTTACGTTGACACATTAAAATATGGGCGTATTGATAAAACATCTCCGTGCATCATCTTCCTCGAAGAGACTCTTAGCACAAAAGATAACCTTGCGCATACACGTAAAACGTGTGAGAAGGGTTTTTTATTTCTTGAAGTTTTACCTGTGATGCCCGGTGCACAGCTAGACGGCGGAGCACTTCGTTCAGAACGAGGCTCGCTCGGCCTAGCAGGAGTTGCTCGTGCTTGAGCAGAGGAGCGAGATAATGAAGCGGCTTTCTTTCCCTTAACGACGGAGGACTGTTTCGGTGCCATGGCGAATCGAAGTTCTCAGAAAGAGACGAAGACAAAGAGTTCTCAGAAAGAGACGAAGAGTTTTCAGAAAGAGACGGAGGGTTTTTCTCTTTCACGACCTAGGTCTATTTATAGAGTTCAGATAACTCTTCGAATCCTTAAACAAATCCGATCTTATCATAATCAGTTATGATTTGGGACCAAGTCAGCCGATTATTTGAAAAGGAAGACGGATAGTCATGATGCGTAACGAATCCATAATTTTATGCACAGAGCAAGGATCCATAATTTTACGCTCAGAAGCTACAAATCTATGATTTTACGCTCAGAAGCTTTTACGCTCAGAAGCTACAGATCTACGATTTTACGCTCAAAAGCTACAGATCTACGGTTTTACACTCAGAATCTACAGATCTATGAATTTACGCTCAGAAGCTTTTACGTTCAGAAGCTACAGATCTACGGTTTTATGCTCAGAAGCTACAAATCTATGATTTTACGCTCAGAAGCTTTTACGCTCAAAAGCTACAGATCTACGATTTTATGCTCAGATGCTACAGATCTATGATTTTACGCTCATAAGCTTTTACGCTCAGAAGACAGATCTACGGTTTTACGCTCAGAAGTGACCGATCTATGATTTTACGCTCAGAAACTTTTACGCTCAGAACCTACAGATCTACGGTTTTACGCTCAGAAGCTACAGATCTACGATTTTTCGCTCAGATGCTACAGATCTATAATTTTACGTGCATCTTAAATTACGCGGGATAGATCAGTCAGCAGAATACGAGTATATCTTGATAATTTTAGTCTTACGCTTGAAAAGCCAGTTACAAGAGTTTACGCAAAAAATACTTTTCTTCCTCAATTGAAAGGACTTCATCAGACGAAGGGCCAAGAAGTTCCCTAAAAATGTCTGTCTTTATTGGAGATGACTCTTCTTCTTGGGCCATTGGAAGTTCATTCGAAGTTTAGCCAGAATCCTTTACATCTAGTTCAGGGATGGCCTGTTCGGTAGACATTTCTTGCCCGGTTTCAAGAAACTTTCGGGAAGCCATTCTTAAAGATGATGTTCTGAACTGATATTCTTCGTATTAAAGAAGTGACAGTTCAGAATTCTACGTGACTCCTTGTCCAAAAAATAGCATGACAATTGTATTTTCAAGATAATTTATGGCTGAAGAGTTTTTACGCATCTTCCTCTATGCATAAAAGTCGGAACGTGACTGGACGCATGTTTGTCAGAATCAGCGTAAAGATTACTCAATCTGCGTATTATCAGACTTTCTTACAGCAATATGTCAAATTAATAGTGCGTAAAAGAAGACAAGTTTATTAATCATGATTACATATGATGGAAATCCATTTTTATAAAGGATTTTTCATTAATATTCGAGATCATGATTACATATGATGGAAATCCATTTTACAAAGGAATTTTCATTAATATTCAAGATCACAATGGAAATGTATTATGCTAGGTTCTCATCTGATGGAGATCTTCACTTCTTCTTCTACGACACTTCTTCGGCTCATATACGCCGAAGGCCAAGAAAATGGTGAACGGAGGGAGGATACAGAACTGGGCCTGTATAAATTATTCAAGCCCACCCTCCATATGTCATCGACGGCCATGCTCAGATTTGTGTTAGGGATTCAGACCCAACACAATACTGGAAGACACGACCAAGCTGCCCACCAGGATCCAGCTTCATAATAAGGGAAAATACAACTAGCAAGCTGTGTGGTCTAATGGGACCCTTTATCTCTCTTTGATGAATCGCCATATAAAATCGCTGATTATCTCGAGAAAAGAAAGCTATGATATCCTTCCATGGTCCATCATTGCAGAGAATATTTGCTCGAAGATGTCTCTTTTTACGGCTCCTTGCATGCTTGAAGAGCATAATCTTCTTTCTTAGGTCAACCCCAATGAATCTCGGCAGCCATCTTTGTGTTGAAGGGAGTATGGAAAAACAAGTCCATTCGCATGCCCTTATATAGGCAGAAGAGAACATGCAAATCCCCACAACTTCTTAAATATCGCCAAAAAATCTACCTCGAAAAACGAGTCAAATTTGACCATTTCATGCTTCATTCAAAGTATTTCAAATTACGAAGAATTTGAAAACTTTGAAGGAGGTCTTGTAGAAGCATAAAATATGCTGGAGAATTGTACGCGTATTATACAGTCAAAACCCCCAACATACATGAAGTCCGTGTAAAACAAAGTTTCAAGGCTGTGTGGCATAAAAAATGACTTCAGAGCTGCTCATGTAAAATAGGGCTTTAGAACTATTTGGCGTAAAGAAGAGCTTCAAAGCTGCCCGTGTAAAGCAGCGCTTCAAGGCTGTTTTGGCGTAAAAAGGTTGCGATACCTTCCAACATAAATATTAAATACCTTCCAACATAAATATTAAAATACATTTGTCTTTAATGCAGTGTAAAGTTGTACGAGAAACTCTTCGTATTCCTCGGATGAATTTGTCAGACAAAACAATAAACCTGACTCCTGACAAAAGTACAGCACGATGATCGAGAGGACGACTGTGATGATAATTTTGCACAGAGACCCAGGTTATCGTTTAGCAACACATTCTTGATACAAGTTATTTTTACGCATTCAAAGAATACGCTACCGATTCTACATGGGCAGAAATAAGTTTTTCGCTCAAGATAAGATAAAATCAGACGCCACGTCAAAAGCTGCTTCTCTTACAGAGCTCGAGGCAAATCTCGACATTCAATACACGAGATTGAGGCATATCTCTGCATTTAATGCACGAGATTTGGTTCTATTCTTTAAATTTTGTCATGGCTGGGAGAGCTAAAACTGTGACTAATACGCTCAAGCAAGGGAGAGGCTTTTGACGTGGCGTCTGATTTTGTCTTATCTTGAGCAAAAAACTCATTTCTGCTCATGTAGAATCGGCAGCATATTCTTTGAATGCATAAAAATGACTTGTATCAAGAATATGTCTCTAAACGATAACCTGGGTCTCTGTGCAAAATCATCATCACAACCGTCCTCTCGATCATCGTGTAGTACTTTTGTTAGGAGTCAGGTTCGCTGTTTTGTCTGACAAATTCATCCGAGGAATACGAAGAGTTTATCGTACAACTTTATGCTGCATTAAAGACAAATGTATTTTAATCTTTACGCTGGAAGGTATAGCAACCTTTTTACGCCAAAACAGCCTTGAAGCGCTGCTTTACGCGGGCAGCTCTGAAGCTCTTCTTTATGCCAAATAGCTCTGAAGCCCTGTTTTACGTGAGCAGCTCTGAAGTCATTTTTTACGCCACACAGCCTTGAAGCTCTGTTTTACTCGGACTTCATGTATGTTGCAGGTTTTGACTGTATAATACGTGTATAATTCCCCAGCGTATTTCATGCTTCTACAGAGACTCCCATGAAGGATTTGAAAGGATTTATCTTGATCTGGTGCGCACGCATGAGGTCGAACACAGTCTTCAAGTACCGGGGGTGATCATCTTTAGACCAACCCTTGATAGCGATATCATCAACGTAATACTCCACTATTGTACGTAGATGCTAATAAAAGATGGTGCTCATAGCTCGCTGGTATATAGCATATGAGTTATTCATACTCAAGGATATGACTGTGTAGTAGTACACTCCTTTCGGAGTTCGAAAAGATGTGTGCTTCTCATCATCGGGAAATATCTTGATTTGATTGTATCCTGAGAATCCGTCCATGAAGGACATGCATTCGAAGTCACAAGTGTTGTCGATCATTATATCTTTGATTAGAGGGGAAACTCGTCCTTAGGGCATGTCGCATTCAGATCGCAAAAAACAATACAGATCTGAATCTTCTCATTCTTTTTGACGACTGGCACGATATTGACTACCCAATCCGGATGTTGTTCCTCGTAGATGAAGACACTAGCTATCAGTTTGTTGACTTCATCATCGATGGCGGTCATAATGTCTAGCTAGAACCGTCGTTACTGTTGCTTGACTGGATTAGCGTTGACAAGATATGGAGTTTATGGACCATAATTTTGGGGTCCAGCCCTGGCATATCTTCATTACTCCAAGCAAAGACATCGATGTATTCCCTGACGAGCTATAGCAAGGAATTTTGATCCCATCAGACAGACTCTTTCTGACGAAGATCAGTTTATGGGAGGATTCATCGCCCAGATCAATTTGTATGACTTCATCCCCAGTGGGAGGTTCTCATTTTTGAACCGTATCTCCTATTGTGTGTATAGGCGTTGGGCCTACGGTTCTACTTCAAAGAGTTCATGTGGATCCTCGCCATCTTTCTCAGGGTCAGCTGACACCATATTGGCAGACAATATTTGTTTGAGCATCTCTCCGATACTGATATCGTAGTCCCAAGAAGAAGATTCTGAAGAGGGAGAGTATAACTCATCTTGTCACCACCGCATACTAAAATAGGGGTAATTTTGACATTTTTATTTATTATAAGTATTGTGTGTAGTTATTTTAAATTATTGCATGATATGTGTATATATATATATATATATATATATATATATATATATATATATATATATATATATATATATATATATATATATATATATATATATATATATATATATATAGTGTTCTTTAATGCATGATTTAGTGGACTAGACCTAGAAGCCCACTAGATGAACCCCTAACAAAATATAGGGTTATGATTTAAGTTTTTATTAATTCAGGATTAATTATTTGGGTATTATAATTTATTACGGTAATTTTATTTAATTATTGTACCTTACCGTTGCTTCTATATTTGGAGCGCTACACTAGTTTTTGCCTTCCAACAAATTTCACACCTTTGTCCTAGACGTGCCAGTCTTCTATTATGATCTTTGTGTAACTCATAATATGCTCTCTTGTGCTTCATTTTAGTCGCACAATATTCGTCGCGGATATTTATTTTAATTTTAAATAAATCTAACTTTGTATCTTTGTGCGTTCCAATCAAAACTGGAGACACGATCCTGCCTCATTTTGTGCAACCCAAATTATATTATGAGTCTTTTACGTCCATGACACTTGTATCCCATATAAATTTAATCTCATGTACTTCCAATTAATTTTAGAACACCATTTACATTAATTTTAATTAGATTGATGTAAGGACCCAAGTTGACCCAAAACTACACCCAACACCAAGCCAAACCCCCATTATACCCTCAAGGCTCATACTAAATACCACACACCCTTTTTAGCTATTATATCTCACCAAACATGGTATTTTCCATCATTAAATCATAAATATCTACTTTTGTGCAATTTTCCAATTATTGGGGACTTTATTTCAAAAATGCAATGAGGTGTCACCATCCTATTAGTAAAGGCACATGAAGAACCAACCCCCTCCCTCATTGACCGGTCCACTCTCTCTCTCTCTCTCTCTCCTCCTTTTTGTTGTGCACTTTCCTTTATGAGTAATCATGGCCATCCATTCAAATGGAGCAACATTCTCACCACACACCCTCTTATATATATCTATATATATATGTAATCCTCATCCTAACCCCTTTCCCAATGCCAACCCCATCGCAAGGCACAACCGGCCCTGTCACGACCCGCACCAGGTATAGGGGTACGAGTGTCACGCCCCGAGGAGTCCCCCGAGTCGTGACCGCCGTGCGGGCCTGGAGTTGCGCCCGCACAAGGCTTTAATGATTTGCATAGCAAGCACATATTTAGAGTACGCAGATAAATTGAAACACAGATTTGAAACATAGAAAAGTTCTCTTTATTGATAATGAATATCTATTACAAACTCCTGAACGAGTCAGCTAATATGCCAAACGGCTTACAAAAGGGTTGACTCAAAATGAGATAGCAGTCCTGTACATTACATCCCTTTATAAACTCAAAATGATAAAGACCTCCAGGCTGGAGGACGGCTTTGCCACGGAGCTGCATTTGTGTATGAAGAGTTGCAGCTTCGGACTTCAAAAGGCTTCGAGGCGCGGTGAAGATGCGCCAACAGTTTGGACTGGATCGGGTAGACGACTTCGGCTCCTCGCTCGGTTCGCCTTGGTGCGGAGAACCTGTTTCAACGAGGGTCAGCATATCGAAACATGCTGGTGAAGGCGAGCTAGCCTGACTATACCAATCGACACGTTGTTTAGTGAAGCATGCATATTTGTGGGTTTCTATCTTGCCTTAGTTCATTTACAAGTAAGCAGTATATAGAATTTACTGAAATAAACGTGCCACCATTCGGTGGATTTTACCTGACCGTCTGATTTACCTACACAATACTTACCTTGCCTTCCCTGCCACGAAGACACAAGTTAGTATGCAACAGGTTTAAATATACACGATGATCACTGGCATGATTGCCATAGTGGACTAGTCCGAGGCAAGGATAGCATGCAACGATAGTACACGAGGCGCTGCAAGCCACCTTGTCCCATACACGATGACTATTACACGAGTTCCGCCCGGATCGGATCGGTGCCAGTGCCCCAGCGACCGTCCGCAGAACTATACCTTGTGCACAAGTTGTCCATGATCGTACACGATTAACACGTTAACAATTCATGCAGTTGAGGCAACACGATTGCAAGAACACGAATACAAGTACACGAGTGCACGACAAGTAGTAATGCATAATTTATTTAGCATAGCCTCCCTGAACAATTATGCATATACAAGATGTGTTCTATACTTAGCACATTTTATAGAACATTTGCACGAACAAGCATACGATAAGGCAACAGTTCACAGGTTTGATTGACAAGCATAATAACCAAGTATATTTGTCTTTTATCTTGGTTTCTTTTATTATTATTTGGTATCGTTTGATCGGGGCATAGAAGAGTGCAGATTTATTAGCTGTGAAGCTTGGAAGCAGGACTAGCTAATCGGGTTGGTAGCCACTCACTTAGATTTTGGAAAGAAGAAGGAAAGAGGCGCTTCACGACTCCGCTCGCAAGCCGCCTACTGCTCGTTCACCTGCACACGAACAGCTCGATTAATACTTCTTCCTCTCTTTCCAATCTCGGAATAGAAGTGCAAGTCAATGAACAAAAATAATAAAAACCATCAAAACCGTTCAAGGAAAACAAGCAAATCCCAAAACCAACTCAAAGCACGAAAGCAACAAGCGACATCGAAAATCGAGGCAATAAAAGATAGCAGCGGAGAGGTCCCTCCTGACTCTGCCGCTAAGCCGATCCTTGGGGCGCAGTCCACTGAATATGGGAATCGATTCCGAAGAAACAAATCCATAACGAGGACGAGTTCTTAATTCAATCTATCCCGATCGAACGATACCGTCTTGTGTTTCTTAGCCGCGCTCTCCGCACCGGGAGAACGGGGCGCTACATCCTACCCAACTAATTGGAAGTTTCGTCCCGAAACTTAGGGTAGAACTTACCGTTAGGGATTATTTCGTTGGGGACGACGATCAGGAAGGTTCGGACAGGAATTAATGGCATTGCCTAATTGTCCACACGCTAGGCATAACCCAAGTCTCAAACGATAATTATTGGCAGTGTGCCCACGCTTTTTACAGAAATTATACGATGGCCCTGGGTTTCCTCTTTGGTGCCCTCCGTTGTTAGGGCATTTTGCAGCAGTATTTTCTCTATCGTTGCTTTGGCATTTGTGAGTGGATGTATGCACAGCGCCGGCAGGAACGTGAGGATAGTGTGGTTCGAGCGACAGGGCATGATTCATGACTTCACGCATTATCCGATACTGAGGAACGGATACGTGCGAATGGATGATAGGGCGTAGTCCACCTTCAAACCTTCTAGCTCGACTCGCTACATCAGGTAAATAGGCCCTAGCAAATTTGGCGAGTCGGTTAAACTCGACGGAGTACTCTTTAACTGTCATACTGTCTTGCCTCAGTTGCACGAATTCGTTCTCCATCTGACGTTGGACTGGAGGGGGTACATACTCCTCTTCGAATGCGGCACGAAAAGTCGTCCACGAGATCGCCTCCTCTCCGTGATCAAATTGGAGAGATCGTCGATGCACGTCCCACCAATCGTGCGCATTAAGGCGGAGCTGTAGTTGCGCGCAGGAGACGCGCTTATCTTCGGGGACCTCTAACAGAGCGAAGTGATCTTCAAGTTCGTCCAACCAATCTAGAGCTACGACTGTGTCCTCAGTCCCGTTGAAGGGGGTATTGCAGACTTTCTTGAAGTGGCCAAAGTCGAAGGCAGTCACGTCCCTCGCTCTTAGAATTTGCGGTGTCTCTACTTCAAGCACGGGCTGCTCCACCGGAGTCGTTGTTGTTGCGGCGGAATGGTTGGCAGCCAAAGTCTGAACGATCTGATGCAGGGTATCTACCTGCTTCTATTGGACTGAGAATCGTGCTTCTATATTGTCTTGAAACTTGAGCTGACTCTCTTCCGCTCGCTTCTCGGCCCGTTCATGGCGAGCCTCGTCCCTTTGTTGGTTTTCCCCCAACATCCGCAATATTTGCTGAACGGGATCGATGCTTGGCATGGCTCGCTGGCTTTCTGAACTTCCCGAAGTGCCCGAACTACTTCCTTGGCGTTGCATTTCGTCCGGGACTTGCGCTGCAGATTGCGCAGGATTCATTCCTTCAAAAGAAGGTAAATTACATTAGGATCATAATGTATTATGGACTTATTGCATGAACGTATCTCATTTTGGCCTAGCGAGTTCAAGAGTTCGCACAGGAATTTTGATCGTTAAAGGAACTTTTCCAGCACGAAGTCTAAGAAACTTTGAATCTGTGCTCTGATACCACTATGTCACGCCCCGAGGCGTCCCCCGATTCGTGACCGCCGTGCGGGCCTGGAGTTGCGCCCGCACAAGGCTTTAATGATTTGCATAGCAAGCACATATTCAGAGTACGCAGATAAATTGAAACACAGATTTGAAACATAGAAAAGTTCTCTTTATTGATAATGAATATCTATTACAAACTCCTGAACGAGTCAGCTAATATGCCGAACGGCTTACAAAAGGGTTGACTCAAAATGAGATAGCAGTCCTGTACATTACATCCCTTTATAAACTCAAAATGATAAAGACCTCCAGGCTGGAGGACGGCTTTGCCACGGAGCTGCATTTGTGTATGAAGAGTTGCAGCTTCGGACTTCAAAAGGCTTCGAGGCGCGGTGAAGATGCGCCAACAGTTTGGACTGGATCGGGTAGACGACTTCGGCTCCTCGCTCGGTTCGCCTTGGTGCGGAGAACCTGTTTCAACGAGGGTCAGCATATCGAAACATGCTGGTGAAGGCGAGCTAGCCTGACTATACCAATCGACACGTTGTTTAGTGAAGCATGCATATTTGTGGGTTTCTATCTTGCCTTAGTTCATTTACAAGTAAGCAGTATATAGAATTTACTGAAATGAACGTGCCACCGTTCGGTAGATTTTACCTGACCGTCTGATTTACCTGCACAATACTTACCTTGCCTTCCCTGCCACGAAGACACAAGTTAGTATGCAACAGGTTTAAATATACACGATAATCACTGGCATGATTGCCATAGTGGACTAGTCCGAGGCAAGGATAGCATGCAACGATAGTACACGAGGCGCTGCAAGCCACCTTGTCCCGTACACGATGACTATTACACGAGTTCCGCCCGGATCGGATCGGTGCCAGTGCCCCAGCGACCGTCCGCAGAACTATACCTTGTGCACAAGTTGTCCATGATCGTACACGATTAACACGTTAACAATTCATGCAGTTGAGGCAACACGATTGCAAGAACACGAGTACAAGTACACGAGTGCACGACAAGTAGTAATGCATGATTTATTTAGCATAGCCTCCCTGAACAATTATGCATATACAAGATGTGTTCTATACTTAGCATATTTTATAGAATATTTGCACGAACAAGCATACGATAAGGCAACAGTTCACAGGTTTGATTGACAAGCATAATAACCAAGTATATTTGTCTTTTATCTTGGTTTCTTTTATTATTATTTGGTATCGTTTGATCGGGGCATAGAAGAGTGCAGATTTATTAGCTGTGAAGCTTGGAAGCAGGACTAGCTAATCAGGTTGGTAGCCACTCACTTAGATTTTGGAAAGAAGAAGGAAAGAGGCGCTTCACGACTCTACTCGCAAGCCGCCTACTGCTCATCACCTGCACACGAACAGCTCGATTAATACTTCTTTCTCTCTTTCCAATCTCGGAATAGAAGTGCAAGTCAATGAACGAAAACAATAAAAACCATCGAAACCGTTCAAGGAAAACAAGCAAATCCCAAAACTAACTCAAAGCACGAAAGCAACAAGCGACATCGAAAACCGAGGCAATAAAAGATAGCAGCGGAGAGGTCCCTCCTGACTCTGCCGCTAAGCCGATCCTTGGGGCACAGTCCACTGAATATGGGAATCGATTCCGAAGAAACAAATCCATAAAGAGGACGAGTTCTTAATTCAATCTATCCCGATCGAACGATACCGTCTTGTGTTTCTTAGCCGCGCTCTCCGCACCGGGAGAACGGGGCGCTACAACGAGAGCGTGGGTACGTCCAGCCTATGCCGCAGCATCGGTGGTAGAACGCTGTCTAGGTCATGTAACTATCTAACCAATCTCACGTGAATATCCGACTCCATAAGGAGACATGGATATCATAACATAATGCTAAAAATACTCAATCACAAAGCTAAAGCACGATAAGATATCAAGGCAAGCAAAGAAATACAAGACAAGTCTAACGACAAAAATAGCCATACCTGCAATCAGTAACATCCAATCCCCAAGTGTGTCAGAAACAAGTCCACTAAGGTCACAGTCTAGAAAATATATCCAGTCAGGATTGGAACGAAATACACCTCTAACAGTAGTTCCACATATATTGATAAAACTATAATACAGTGTAAAGAAATACAGACAGATATAAAAACTGGCAATAAGGAATACTGACGAGCATGGATGTACTGGAAATAGAAATACTAGAATAAATGGAATACTGGAGCATGTCATCATCAATGTACATCTGGCGATGAAATAGAAATACAAGTACACGCAAGAACAATGAACTGGTATATAAGTATGTACAAGAATGGTAACTAGAACATATGGGGATGCTAGATCAATACACTAAGATACATGTCAAGAATCATCTAGCTAAGTGCGTGAAACATCAGTATATCATGTGATCGGCTTGGGACTAAAGAAACTCATTACATTGGTTAGCGATCATCCCAGAGGTCAGGCTAATCCATCCGGATAGCTATAATGCGAGTAATAGTCAGGCTAACCATATGTAATAGTGATGAAGCATGTAATGGTAAGGCTGCACCGACGTGAGGCGTGGGTGAACTATGATGCATGTAAAGTTGGGTATGATCACATAAGCTACTAATATTTCCCCATTTTTCCCCAGCTAGCACGATGGATTCCAAATCATGACTCCTCGTGACAGGTTTCAATGATGCCAACTCGTGTAAAGAATAGTGTCAGAGTCATGTATGCTATACAACAAGAGTTATAGAAATAATCAACATAAGGGGAAATTATCAGAGAATGTACTCGCCTTGGGTCCTTAGCTGGTAACACCAATGTCCTGTTCTCGAATATCATCTGGATGATCCAACAGTCCTATAGACATATCATAAAATAATACAACACTGCATCAGATGTTATACTAACACATAATCAAAAATATATCAAACTCAGGGGCTATGCCAGGTAGGGCACTAGTCAACTAGGGTCAAGTGCGTCAAGTTGCACGGACGTCGCATCTGTAATTCTGTGAATTCAGACAGTCGGTGATACGGATCTTGCCAGTACGTTGGTGTACATATGGCAGTCTGCTAACTATTCACAGGGTCATAGGTCAGGTGTAGTTACGGGGTGTCCGTATTTACACTCGGGTCATCAAGTAGAGATATATAAATAAATATACATATTATACATATTATTAATTATAGACATTAATACTCAATACATATATATAATTTATATATTTGAACAATTTATATATACACATCATATTGAATAATGTACAAACACTGAATATATGTACATACTATAATATACCAATTAAACAATACTCATATAATATGTATATATATATATATATCATGTGTATGCCAAAGATACATTTAAATATATCTATTTGTTTGAAGAAAGCTTTATATATATATATATATATATATATATATATATGTGTGTATATATATATGTACCATTATACATTTTATTAAATATATACTATGTGAAAAATAACCAATATACATATATATACTATTATGTAGGAATACATATATACCAATTAATCATACCTTAAATACATACTAAATGCTAATATACTAATTAATTTATACTAGTACATATTTTATTAAATACATATTATATAAAAAATAACCAATATTTATACATATGTATATATATGATACATATACTATATTACGTATAAATATATACACATTACAAGTATACTATCTACATACATAATGTATACATTCATACATACGTACGTACACGTGGGGGCCCGTACCTGCACACGACGACGGCGAAGACGTCTACGACAAGGTGGTGCTCGGGACTGAGGGACTGAACTTAGGCCGGAGTCGAGGCAACTCGTCGGAGAGGTCTTGGCCAGAGTAGCTCGGTACTGTGGTGGTGCTGCTGCCTTGGGTTGGCCGCCGGGGAGAGCTCCGGGTTGCAACAGGGAGGAAGGCGGAGGAGTCAAGGATGCTGGCCGGAGTGTGAGTCAAAGGAGGTGGAGAACGGTGGGGAGCTCGACCGAAGTCGAGGGTGCGGACCGGAGTGTGAGTCGAAGGAGGTGGAGAACGGTGGGGAGCTCAACCGGAGTCGAGGGGAGCAGGGAGTGACCGGCTGACTGATGATGGTGGTGACGTTGACGGATGAAGGCGAGGGTGGCTGTCGGAGTACGGCCGGGCTGCGCGGCCGGGGAATACAGCGGGAAGAAGGTCGGTGCTCGGTCGGCTGAAGTGGGGAACGGTCGGGCCGGATGAGCTCGGGGTTGAGGAGGTCTGGGTGGAGCTTCGGGTCATCGGGTTAGGGGGGTTGCACAGCCGCCGGAGAGAAGCTGCACCATCGTCGGAGGTACTGTACAGGCCGGAGTTGGGTCGGCTGAGGGAAGGTGCTCGGGACTGAGCAGTAGGAAGAGGAGGTTAGGGTTGGTTTGGTGTTGGTGAAGGTGTTGTGTTGAAATAATATGGAGAGGGTGGGTTTCTTTTGTATGGGTAGGATGATGTGGCTCCCTAGAAATTAGGGCCGGCCAAGTATTGGGGATGGGTTTCTTTAGGAAGAGTGTTGAGGAATTATAAGGGTGTTGTGTGGTGGGGATGGCTCCATTTTAAATGGATGGCCACGATTCAACATGGGGAAAAATGCAACAAAAGAAATGAGGAGAGAGGGTGTTGGGTTGACTAGTCAAGGATAGGGGGTTGGTTTCTTCATTTGGGTTAAACCAATAGGATGGTGACACATCATTGCAATTTTGCAATTAAGCCCCCAACAATTTGGAAAATTGCACAATAGTGGGTTCCTGGATTTAATTAATTAAAATTAGATACACTTGGCGTTCTAAAATTAATTAGAAATACATGGGGCCAAAATTAGGTCGGGTCACACATACCATTAGTGAAGAAGACTCAGAACAGAATATTACCCTAATTTGGGTCGCACAAAAAATAGGCCAAGATTGCCTCCAATTTCGATTGGAATGCACAACGATACAAAATTGTAATTTATTTAGAAATTAAATAAACGTCCACGACGATTATTGTGCGGCTAAAATAAAGCACAAAAGAGCATGATTATGAATTACAAAAATGGCAGAATGGAAGGCGGGCATGTCTAGGGCAAGGTTGTGAAATCTGCTGGAAGGCAAAAGCTAGGGTATCGCTCCAAATATCGAAGCAACGACAATGCGCAATAATTAACTAAATTATGGTAATTAATTACGACATTGAATAATTAAATTCTAAATAAACGATTAAATACAAAATCCCTATAATTCTGTCAGGTGTTCGTCTAGTGGGCCTCTAGGTCAAGTCTACCAGCTCAGACATTAAGAACACAGTATATAATAATAATATTTAATTACACATCTCACGAACTTATTTAATTTAAATATACCTATAATAAAATCATTTAAGATAAATATTAATAGTTTATAAAAAGTCAAAAATACCCCTGTTTTCAGAATATAGTAGTGACAAGTCTACCCTCCTTAAAAGAATTTTGTTCTCGAAATTTAAAATCCTCAATAGTAGTATTTACTCATACACATTATTATTTTCCATTAAAATTAAATTCATCAATCCACAAAATTCGGGAAGTAATCCACATCGTCATTTCACAATTTTTTTCAAAGTTCTAAAATTATTGGATTTCTAAAAATCCTCAAATTTAATCGTTGAATTCTATTTGTATCGTAATCTCCTCAGAATCTGATGTTAGTAATTAAAAACCCAAAATTGTTATCTAATCCTCTAATTTAATCAAAACAATGCACATTTTTATAAATCAAGAAATTTCCATCTAAAAACACTAATCCATGAATCCAATAAATTTTAAAATTTCGTCCAAAAAGTTTGTGTTTAAACACTAACCCATTTATCATCTTACTCCTTAATCTTGAGCAAATCACTATATACAAATTTTACTATCCAATCCTTTGATCGAAAATCCAGTCCTTGTACGTTTATAAAAATTTTTAAAAAAAACTTATCCCAAAATTCGAATCCAACACTAATCCATTAGTGATCTAAATCCTCGATTTCTTTTTCCACACAATACCCAATTATAATACTCGCAAAATCCTCAATTGGAATTTTTAATTAAATCTATATCTTTCAGTCAAATAAATACAATAATAATCTTCTTAATTTCCTCAAAAATTTAATGATAAAATATAGCGTAATCAATAATCATTAATCCTACCATATTAAATTCTTAACCTCTCATTTAAATTAATGTTTATCCTTGAATTTTTTTTTTTGATAATGTAATCACATCTCAATCCTGATAAAACTAATGATTCATCAACTCTACCATATTAAATCCTTAATTCTTTATGCTTATCTTCCAAAATTTTAGCATCTCGTTTCTCTTGTCAAGTCATAACCTCTTCATAAATCTACTATAGTCAAACCCCAATAATCATGGTCTAAGAAAATTCTACCTACAGTCATGCAATCTAAGAAAATATGTACGATCATGTGTCTTTTGTCATGGTATTGCAGTCTTTGTCAGGGTGTACTACTAGCTATATTCTAACAAGAAAATCATGAATACAAGCCACGGTACTAGGGAATCAATCAATCAAAAGACGAAAACAAACATGAGGAAAAGAAAAGAAGGAACCTGCTAACATATTTCTTGCAGTATCTTCTATCTCTAACATACACTTAACTCTGGTACATTCACTAACTAATTCCTATCCTCGTACACTGGTATCCATATCAATTAATCATTAGTCCACAATATCCATGGATACATCCATATTGCACACACCTGTCTATTAATACCTAAATCTGATACCAAGAATCTCTAATATAACCATGGTTCAGTAATGCATCCAAGTTTGATACCTCTATCTCTTTAGTACCCTGGTTTTACTACAAGCACACTCACTGCTTGCTCTCTTACCTACTATAATTGTTCATACTAGTTGTTCTTATCACTCAAGTGCATACCAAGTGTAACACACTATACCAAGTACTGCTCTCTCCAATACAACTCTAGAGGGACACCCAAGTCAGTCTGCGGTGTCATCTCAATCATGCTCAAGTCAATAGATCCCTACACATGTATATCATCTACTCATATATTAATATATATATTTCTCATCCATCATAAAATTAATCCTCAAAATAATCGTCAAGGTTTAATTTCTTGAATAATTTTAAAATAAAATGCATATATTTTCTCAAAAGTCAGATACTCAACATCGAAATAAAATTTTAATCACTTCTAAAATCTTTATAGCCTTGAGCACAAATTTTTTTTTTTTGAATCCTCAAACATTTAATAACATAGAATCTCAACTTCTCAAAATCCTTAAAAATAAATTTTTATTTCCACTCTTCCATTTAAATCTGCAAGCATACATATAAATACCCACAGTCTCTAATACTTGAGGTGCACTCAATACATCTATTGTCTACAACTCCCATCTGGGTACTAAAATTGTACTGCCCGAATTAATTGCACTATTACTCCCGATGATTAAGTTATCATCACACATATTTTCTTCCATGATTTTCAATTTATATCAACTGGTATATCGTCTAATTATCATCACGCAAAGTGCTTACTGTTATTATCATCATTCTCGACTAATCCTCGATATAGAATCATTAGTACCCTTGGTATGATATCACTAGCTTCATTATTGGATCATCTCATCAAACTTATTAGAACTCGTGATTATCTGTACCTTCTATAACACTCATGTTTCTTTACTCTCATGGGCAAGTATATGGTTCCTCATCTCGATTGTTGTATAGGTATTTCCCTTTAATCTTTTAAAGCCTGTTAAACTAATCTGTGATACGCTTCACCATTATCCTTACCAATTCTGATATTTCTCTACTCATGACACCTCATTATAACTCTTTATGCACATATATTTTCTTACCTTTAACATTCCCGATATCAATTATCAAATTTGAACATCATGCTCCATTAATCCTTAACACAATTCTTGGATACTTAATTATTTTACATAGATCATCTAATTACATAATCATGATTATCCAGGACGGGTATGTTGGCTCTGATACTAACTCTTGAACTATCACTGATACTCTATACTCTCCTTTACTCACAGTACTATAATGACACTTATCCTAGAACTATTGCCACAAGGTACTTTGCTATGGCTAACTCTAGATTAAGGCCTACTGCTCATATGTCTAACTAGGAAACACTTATAACTCACTAGCAACACTCAGTCAATACTAATACTCAAGACACAGACATGATTACAAGTCACTAATTATCACACTTAACAAGGAATCCTCAAAGAATAGAAGCTCAAAAGAAACTGGGTTGAGGACTGAAGGTGTTTCTACTACTAGCAACAAAAGAACGATGGAATAAAGTCTTGTATTAACAAAAATAGATAAGTGTTGAGATGATACTTTAAGAACCAATTTAAGATACAACCTGATAATCATACATGTCTGCATGATGCTTAGAATCCTCGCCACGCCAGTAAGCATAGGTGCGATAAACGACAGGTTCCGTAACTAAAGTACGCAACCCTATAGTCATGTCATATAGAATCTTTGCCACGCCAATCGGTACGGCTGCGATAAACTCTAGGTTCCATAACCAAAGTAGACGTTTCACCTTTCTTACTATTCTCATCAATATATGTCATCAGATGATATCGCAAAGTTTAGTCCATAAAATTCATCTTAACAAGAAATAAACTCAACAACGATACCAAGAATTAAATTTAACAACTAGTCAACAAGAATCAAACTCAATATCAACGAGTGAGGACGGACAGAAACAAGGCGAAGGATTTAAATTAGAAATTGTAATAAGATTCTCAAGGGATCGTCCCAGGAATCTCTCAATAATTTTGTGATTGAGTATCCTCTCTCATCCTAGTATCCTATGTCATATATTCTATAGCAGGCACGCAATAGTACAACTAATACGTCGCACTACCACGACATCGCACAACTTGTGAAGTCTGACCTGCATGGGCCACCACTAAAAATGTGTCACGACCCGCACCCGGTATAGGGGTACGAGAGCGTGGGTACGTCCAGCCTACGCCGCAGCATCGACGGTAGAACGCTGTCTAGGTCATGTAACTACCTAACCAATCTCACATGAATATCCGACTCCATAAGGAGACATGGATATCATAACATAATGCTAAAAATACTCAATCATAAAGCTAAAGCACGATAAGATATCAAGGCAAGCAAAAAAATACAAGACAAGTCTAACGACAAAAATAGCCATACCTGCAATCAGTAACATCCAATCCCCAAGTGTGTTAGAAATAATTCTACTAAGGTCACAGTCTGGAAAATATATCCAGTCAGGATTGGAACAAAATACACCCCTAACAGCAGTTCCACATATATTGATAAAACTATAATACAGTGTAAAGAAATACAGATAGATATAAAAACTGGCAATAAGGAATACTGACGATAATGGATGTACTAGAAATAGAAATACTGGAATAAATGGAATACTGGAGCATGTCATCATCGATGTACATCTGGTAATGAAATAGAAATATAAGTACACACAAGAACAATGAACTGGTATATAAGTGTGTACAAGAATGGTAACTAGAACATGTGGGGATGCTAGATCAATACACTAAGATACATATCAAGAATTATCTAGCTAAGTGCGTGAAACATCAGTATATCATGTGATCGGCTTGGGACTAAAGAAACTCATTACATTAGCTAGCGATCATCCCAGAGGTCAGGCTAATCCATCCGAATAGCTATGATGCGAGTAATAGTCAGGACTGTGATGAAGCATGTAATGGCAAGGCTGCACCGACGTGAGGCGTGGATGAGCTATGATGCATGTAAAGTTGGGTATGATCACATAAGCTACTAATATTTCCCCATTTTTTCCCCAGCTAGCACAATGGATTCCAAATCACGACTCCTCGTGAGAGGTTTCAATGATGCCAACTCATGTAAAGAATAGTGTCAGAGTCATGTATGCTATACAACAAGAGTTATAGAAATAATCAACATAAGGAGAAACTGTCAGAGAAAGTACTCGTCTTGGGTCCTTAGCTAGTAACACCAATGTCCTGTTCCCGAATATCGTCTGGATGATCCAACAGTCCTATAGACATATCATAAAATAATACAATACTGCATCAGATATTAAACTAACACATAATCAAAAATACATCAAACTCAGGGGCTATGCCAGGTAGGGCACTAGTCAACTAGGGTCAAGTGCGTCAAGTTGCACGGACGTCGCGTCTGTAATTCTATGAATTCAGACAGTCGGTGATACGGGTCTTGCCAGTACGTTGGTGTATATATGGCAGTCTGCTAACTGTTCACAGGGTCATAGGTCAAGTGTAGTTACGGGGTGTCCGTATTTACACTCGGGTCATCAAGTAGAGATATATAAATAAATATACATATTATACATATTATTAATTATAGACATTAATACTCAATACATATATATAATTTATATATTTGAATAATTTATATATACACATCAGATTGAATAATGTACACACACTGAATATATGTACATATTATAATATACCAATTAAATAATACTCATATAATATGTATATATATATATATCATGTGTATGCCAAAGATACATTTAAATATATCTATTTGTTTGAGAAAAGCTTTATATATATATATATATATATATATATATATATATATATATGTACCATTATACATTTTATTAAATATATACTATATGAAAAATAACCAATATACATATATATACTATTATGTAGGAATACATATATACCAATTAATCATACCTTAAATACATACTAAATGCTAATATACTAATTAATTTATACTAGTACATATTTTATTAAATACATATTATATAAAAAATAACCAATATTTATACATATGTATATATATAATACATATACTATATTACGTATAAATATATACACATTACAAGTATACTATCTACATACATAATGTATACATTCATACATACGTACGTACACGTGGGGGACTGTACCTGCACACGACGACGGCGAAGACGTCTAGGACAAGGTGGTGCTCGGGACTGAGGGACTGAACTTAGGCCGGAGTCAAGGGAACTCGTCGGAGAGGTCTTGGCCGGAGCAGCTCGGTACTGTGGTGGTGCTGCTGCCTTGGGTTGGCCGCCGGGGAGAGCTCCGGGTTGCAGCAGGGAGGAAGGGGAGGAGTCGAGGATGCTGGCCGGAGTGTGAGTCGAAGGAGGTAGAGAACGGTGGGGAGCTCGACCGAAGTCGAGGGTGTTGGCCGGAGTATGAGTCGAAGGAGGTGGAGAACGATGGGGAGCTCGACCGGAGTCGAGGGGAGCGGGGAGTGACCGGCTGACTGATGATGGTGGTGACGTTGACGGATGAAGGCGAGGGTGGCTGCCGGAGTACGGCCGGGCTGCGCGGTCGGGGAATACAGCGGGAAGAAGGTCGGTGCTCGGTCGGCTGAAGTGGGGAACGGCCGGGCCGGATGAGCTCGGGGTTGAGGAGGTCGGGGTGGAGCTTCGGGTCGTCGGGTTAGGGGGGTTGCACAGCCGTCGGGGAGAAGTTGCACCATCGCCGGAGGTACTGTACATGCCGGAGTTGGGTCGGCTGAGGGAAGGTGCTCGGGACTGAGTAGTGGGAAGAGGAGGTTAGGGTTGGTTTAGTGTTGGTGAAGGTGTTGTGTTGAAATAATATGGAGAGGGTGGGTTTCTTTTGTATGGGGAGGATGATGTGGCTCCCTAGAAATTAGGGCCGGCCAAGTATTGGGGATGGGTTGCTTTGTGAAGAGTGTTGAGGAATTATAAGGGTGTTGTGTGGTGGGGATGGCTCCATTTTAAATGGATGGCCACGATTCAACATGGGGAAAAATGCAAAAAAGAAAGGAGGAGAGAGGGTGTTGGGTTGACTAGTCAAGGATAGGGGGTTGGTTTCTTCATTTGGGTTAAACCAATAGGATGGTGACACATCATTGCAATTTTGCAATTAAGCCCCCAACAATTTAGAAAATTGCACAACAGTGGGTTTCTGGATTTAATTAATTAAAATTAGATACACCTGGCGTTCTAAAATTAATTAGAATTACATGGGGCCAAAATTAGGTTGGGTCACAAATACCATTAGTGAAGAAGACTCAGAACAGAATATTACCCTAATTTGGGTCGCACAAAAAATAGGCCAAGATTGCCTCCAATTTCGATTGGAACGCACAACGATACAAAATTAGAATTTATTTAGAAATTAAATAAACGTCCGCGACGATTATTGTGCGGCTAAAATAAAGCACAAGAGAGCATGATTATGAATTACAAAAATGGCAGAATGGAAGGCGGGCACGTCTAGGGCAAGGTTATGAAATCTGCTGGAAGGCAAAAGCTAGGGTATCGCTCCAAATATCGAAGCAACGATAATGCGCAATAATTAACTAAATTACGGTAATTAATTACGACATTAAATAATTAAATTCTAAATAAATGATTAAATACAAAATCCCTATAATTCTGTCAGGTGTTCGTCTAGTGGGCCTCTAGGTCAAGTCTACTAGCTCAGACATTAAGAACACAGTATATAATAATAATATTCAAATACATATCTCACGAACTTATTTAATTTAAATATACCTATAATGAAATCATTTAATATAAATATTAATAGTTTATAAAAAGTCAAAAATATCCCTGTTTTCAGAATGTGGTAGTGACAGGCCCTAATCCCTAGGATGCCACTATCAACCACTTCTTCTACATTTAAACTCTCCTCCTCTATTATATTTTTATCATCCCCACCATCCTCCAAACTCAACTGAACCCTAAACCTAAACAGTCTCCTCCTCCTTACCTTTTCCCGGCCTTCCATCACCGGTGATCACCCTCGTCCCGACCGCCGGAGCCGTCTGAGCCGAACCCCGCCTGTCAGTCTACACCCGCCCCATCCTTCGCCGACTGGACCACAGCAGCCCCGCAGTCCTATCTTTCCTCACGACCGGAGCACCTGACTACACTACCAGCATGACCGCATGGATCTTCCCTGCAGCCAAGCTCGCCGGATCCTCCGCCAAGCTGTTGTTATCACCACCTCTCCCTTCTCTCCCCAAGACCTCCTCCCATCGTCAACCTCCGGCATCTTCCTGAGCCATCCTCCGTCGAGTCCTCCACCGGCAACAGCAGTCACCACCCACGATGTCGACTTCCCTTCGCCCTGAGCCAGCCCGACATCCACACCCCTGGCCATTATTCCCGGCCTCTTTCCCGACTTCTCTACCCTCCCTTGCCGGATTACCACCACCATTAATACCATGCACCGCCGTCTCCTTCCTGATCACCTCCATCCCGACCTTGACATGCTCCACCAGTGGCTAGCTTGACCGAGTACCGCGGTTCTCGTCGACTGAGTTCATCCATGGCGTCCCCTCCGTCGAGTAATGTGATCGATTGTGTCATCGATATTCACTTTGACGACGGCAGCAGCGTCTTCTCCGGAAGGCCTCGGCCGTGCCACAGTGACCATCGTGCACGACCCCAGCAGCTGTCCTCTTTACGACCTTCCCCCGCGTCGTCTCCACCATCACCATCATCATCATTATCATCATCGTCGTCGTCATCATCATCATCATCGTCATCGTCGACCAATACCACCTCGCCAGAGACGACCTGCAGTAGTCACCCTCGATCCCGTGCATGCTAACGTGCAGGTTCGAACTGCCTTCCCTCGTGATTTTATGTGTGCTAGTGTGAATAACATTAGGGTTGGCATACTTCGTGATAGTTGGTTGATTTCAGACCCGTGTCGGTGAACCTAATGACTAGTCTGCGCATACGTACCCATGTGTGTATAATATTCAAATTGGTATATATATATATATATATATATATATATAGTGTGTGTGTGTGTGTGTGTGTGTGTGTGGAAATTAAATGCTAATACTAGTTATGACTATATATGTATTTATACAGTATGACCCTAGGTTAACAATGGATTTTCTCGTATAACTGCATGAGACCATAAGTGTTAATTATGGATATCCCGTATGTACATCGACCATGTAATCCTGAATATTTGTGAGTTGACTGCCTTATGTACACCGACGTACTGGCTAAACATGTATTAGTGATTGACTGTCTAATTATACACAACATTTGAGGACGTGACACCCGTTCAGTTAGACGCACATTCGACCCTGTTAGTTGACCAGTATTACCCCTGGCGTTGTCTCTGAGTTCAGTGTATTTATGATTGTGTGTTAGTGTAATGACTGATACTGTACTATAATTAAATGATGTCTATAGGACTGTTGGATTATTCAGACAAGACTTCGAAAACAGGATATTGGTATTGCCAGCAGAGGACCACAGGCGAGTACATTCTCTGACAATTTTTATTATATTGATCATCTCTATGATTCTAGTTGTAAAGCATACATGATTCTGACAGTGTGGATACATGAGTTGGCATCATTGAGACCTGTCACGAGAAGTCATGATTAGGATCCATCGTGCTAACTGGGGACGAGGAAATATTAGTAGATTATGTGATCATACCCAACTCTACATGAATCATAGCTCACCCTGACCTCACGTCGGTGCAGCCTGACTATTACATGCCTCATAGCCTGTTATGTATGATTGGCCTGACTATTGCTTGCATCATAGCTATTCGGATGGTTAGCTTGACCTTACATGAATCATAGCTAATCATACATAGCAAGCCTGATCATACCCAAGCCGATCACATGATATACTGATGTTTCACACACTTAGCTAGATAGTCTATACATGTATTTCTAGTTTATTGATCAAGCATTTTCCTATATTCTAGTTATTGTTCTAGCATTCACTTATATGCCAGTTCATTGTTCTAGAATGCACTTGTATTTTTATTCATTGCTAGTTGTACCATTGATGATGACATATGCTATGGTATTTCTATTTTCAGTATTTCATCATCTCTAGTATTTCTTTTTTCAGTATTTATATCCATCTTGTATTTTTTTTACACTGTATTATAGTTTTTGTCAATATACATGGAACTGTTGTTAGTGCTTGTACTTCGCTCCATGCTGACTGGAAATATTTTTCCAGACTGCGACTTAAAGGCATACTTGGAGACTTGGATGTTATTTTTTGCAGGTTAGACTATTTTTGTTGTTTAGACTTATGTTATATTTTATTTATTTCTTCGATATCTTATTGTGCTTTAGTTTCTGTGATTAAGTATTTCTATATTATATTGTGATATCTGTGTCTCCTTATGGAGTTGGATATTCGTGTGAGATTGATTAGCTAGTATTGTGACCTAGACAGCGTTCTACCACCGATACTACGGCGTAGGCTGGACGTACCCACGTACTCGTGCCCCTACAGCGGGTGCGGGTCATGACATATTTTTAGTGGTAGCCCATGCAGGTCGAGCTTCGCAATTAGAGCGATATTGCGGTAGTGTAACGTCTTAGTTGTACTACTATGTGCCTGCGATAGGATATAGTACATAGGATACTAGGATGAGAGAGGATACTCAATCACAAATTATTTGAGAGATTCCTGGGACGACCCTTGAGAATCTTATTATAATTCCCAATTTAAATCTTTTCCCTTGTTTTCGTCTGTTCTCACTAGTTGTTATTGAATTTGATTCTTGTTGATCAGTTGTTAAATTTAATTCTTGGTGTCGTTGTTGAGTTTGATTTTATATTGAGATAAATTTTACGGACTAAAATTTATGGTATCATCTAATGACATATGTTGATGAGGACAGTAAGAAAGGTGAAACGTCTACTTTAGTTATTGAGCCTAGAGTTTATCGCAGCCACATTAGCTGTCGTGGCAGAAATGTAGGAACCTGGCCTTGGATGTACATATCTTAGTTATGAAATTTAGAGTTTTTCACAGCCATACCGGTTGGCGTGGCGAGGATTCTAGATGACGTGATTATAGAGTTGTATACCTTAGTTATGGAACCTATCGTTTATCGCAACTATGCTTACTGGTGTGACGAGAATTCTGAGTGTCATAATTTTGGACAAACGTGTATGATTATCAGATTGTATCTTAAATTGGTTCTTAAAAGTATCATCTCAATACTTATCTACTTCTGTTATTATAGGACCTTGTTCCATCATTTATTTGCTAGCAGTAGAGATACCTTCAGTCCTTAGTCTAGTTTCTTATAGAGCTTCTTTCCATTAGGGCTCCTTGTTAGTGTGATAATTGGTGACTTGCAATTAGGTCTATGTCTTGTATCAGTGTTGATTGAGTATGGCTTGTGAGTATGTAAGTGTTTCTTGGTTGGATATGTGAGCAGTAGGCATCAATCTTGAGATAACCCATAGCGTAGTACCTTGTAGCAATAATTCTATAATAGGTGCCATTATAGTTAGTATTGGTACTATAGGTAGAAGGAGGAGTAAAGAGTATCAGTGATAGTTCCAAGAGTAAGTATCAGAGTCAGCATGCTAGTCCTGGATAGTCATGAATTCATGTAGTTGGGTGATCCATGTAAACAATTAAGTATCAAAAAATTTTGTTAAAAGTTAATGGAGCATGATATTAAATTTTGTGGTTGATACTTGGTTGTGTCAAGAGTAAAGAAATGTATATGCCTAAAGGGTATCAATGAGTGTACCATGGGTTGAGAAATATCAAGATTGGTCAAGGAAGGTGTAAAGTTTATCACTGATTAGTGTACCAATCTGTAGAAGGTTAAGGGGAGATACGTATACATCAATCGAGATATAGAACCATATGCCTGCCTTTGAGAGTGAAGTAAAACATGTGTATTATAAAAAGTGCAAGTGATCATGAGTTCTAGAGAGTGTGATGAGGCGATCTAATGATGAAGCTAGTATCCTAGAACATTAAGGGCATATGTTGTGTAGTGAGGAAGCTAGTGTTACTATACCAAGAGTGCTAGTGTTTCTATATCAAGGATTAGTTGAGAAATATGCTAGTAACAGAAGTACCTCGTGTGATGATATTAGATTGGTGTATCAGTTAATATGGATAAAAAATTATTAGGAGTAATAGTGCAAGTAATCCAAGCAGTGCAATACTCAGTACACAGTTGAGGATTGTAGACAATTGGGGTATTTGTGTGTACCTTGAGCATTAGAGACTGTGAATATATAGGTATACTTAGATAGATGTGGATTTAAATTTATAATTTAAAAATTGGAAATAAATATCAATTTTAAGAATTTTGAGGAGTTGAGATTTTATGTTATTAAAAATTTTGAGGATTCAAATTCAATTCAATAAACATAGTCAAAGCCATAAAGATTTTTGGAAGTGAATAAAATTTTATTTCAATATTTGACTATTTAACTTTTGAGGGAAGTATATGCATTTATTTTAAATTGTTCGAGAAGTTAAATTTTGAGGGTTTTATTTTGAGGATAAATTTTATGGTGGGTAAGAAATGTATAACAGTATATGAGTGGATGAAGTGCATGTGTAAGGATCTGTTGGCTTGAGCATGCCTGAGATGGCACTACAAACTGACTTGGGTGTCCATCTAGAGTTGTATTAGAGAGAGAAGTACTTAGTGTGATGTGTTGCACTTGAGTGATTAGAACAACTAGTATAAACAATTACAGTAGGTAAGAGAGTTAGCAGTGGATGTGCTTGTAGTAGAAATAGTGGTACCAAGGGATAGAGGTATTAAACTTGGATGCATTTGACCTATGATTGAGTTAGAGGTTCTTGGTATCAGATTTTAGTATTAATAGACATGTGTGTGCCATGTGGATGTATCCATGGATATCTTGTGGACTAGTGATTAGTTGATATGGGTATCAGTATATAGGGATAGGAATTTGTGAATGAATGTGCCAGAGTTAAGTGTATGATAGAGGATAAAGATGTCCAAGTGATGGGTTAGAAGGCTATGTTCTTTTCTTCTCTCTATTCCTTTTTCGTCTATTTTATTGATTGATTGATTTTTTAGTACCGTAGTTGGTATCAATGATTCTCTTGCTAGAATGTAGTTAGTAGTACACCCCGACAGAGACTGCAATACCATGACAAAAGTGACTATAATCATGTATGTTTTCTCTAGATTGCATGTTGTGTTACTGTAGGTAGGATTTTCTTAGACCTTGATTGTTGGGGGTTTGACCGTAGTAGAGATTAATAAAGAGGTTATGACTGAACCGAGAGAGACAAGGTGCCTTAAATTTCGAGGATAAATATTAATTTAAATAAAGAGTTGAGAACTTAATATGGCAGGATTGACAATTTGTTAAATAATTAATTTTTATGAAGATTAAAATATAATTGAATTTGTCATTAAATTTGAAGAATTTAAGAAGATCATCACTATATTTATTTGACTGCAAGAGATAAATTTTAAAATTTATATTTTGAATGTTGTATTTGAAGACTTCGTAAGTATTATAGTGTTTGAGTATCGTGTGGAAAAATAATCGAGGAGTGAGATCATTAAAGTATTAGTGTTGAATTCAAATTTTTGGGATAAGATTTCAATTTTATAAATATGCATTAATTGGATTTAAAATTAGAGGATTGGATATTAAATTTTTGTATTTAGATATTAACTTAAAATTTTGGAGGGGATTGTGATAAGAATGGAATTTGATTTTAAATTTGAAGATTTTTAGGAATATTAGATTTATAGAATTTTGAAGATTTTTGTGAAATAACAATATGGATTTACTTCATGATTATATGGCTTGATGAATTTAAATTTTGATGGTAAAGTAAATAAATAAATAAATAAATAGAACTATTGAGGATCTTAAATTTTGAGGACAAATTTTTTCTAAGGAGGGTAGACTTGTCACTACCGCATTCTAAAAATAGGGGTAATTTTGACATTTTTATTTATTATAAGTATTGTGTGTAGTTATTTTAAATAATTGCATGATATGTGTATATATGTATATTATATGTATAGTGTTCTTTAGTGCATGAGTTAGTGGACTAGACCTAGAATCCCACTAGATGAACCCCTGACCAAATATAGGGTTATGATTTAAGTTTGTATTAATTCAGAAATAATTATTTGGGTATTATAATTATTACGGTGATATTATTTAATTATTGTACCTTACCGTTGATTCGATATTTGGAGCGCTATACTAGCTTTTGCCTTCCAACAAATTTTACACCCTTGTCCTAGACGTGCCCGTCTTTCATTCTGACCTTTGTACAACTTATAAATATGCTCTCTTGTGCTTCATTTTAGTCGCACAATATTTGTCGCGGACGTTTATTTTAATTTCAAATAAATCCATCTTTGTATCTATGTGTGTTCCAATCGAAACTGGAGACACAATCTTGACCCATTTTGTGCAACCCAAATTATGATAATATTTTATTCTGAGTCTTCTACGTCCATGACACTTATGTTCCACCAAAATTTAATCCCATGTACTTCCAATTAATTTTAGAACACCATTTACATTAATTTTAATTAAATTGATGTAAGGAACCAACTTGACCCAAAACTACACCCAACACTAAGCCAAACCCCCATTAATACCCTCAAGACTCATACTAAACACCACACACCCTTTTTAGCCATTACATCACACCAAACATGGTATTTTCCCTCATTAAATCCCAAAAACCCACTTTTGTGCAATTTTCTAATTGTTGGGGACTTTATTTCAAAAATGCAATGAGGTGTCACCATCCTATTGGTCAAGGCACATGAAGAACCAACCTCCTCCCTCATTGACCGGTCTACTCTCTCTCTCTCTCTATCTATCTATCTATCTCTCTCTCTCTCTCTCTCTCTCCTCCTTTTCTTGTGCACTTTCCTTCATGAGTAATCATGACCATCCATTCAAATGGAGCAACAACCTCACCACACACCCTCTCATATATATCTATATATATATGTAATCCTCATCCTAACCCCTTTCCCAATGCCAACCCCATCCCAAGGCACAATCGGCCTTAATCTCTAGGATGTCACCATCAACCTCTTCTTCTACATGCAACCTCTCCTCCTCTATTATATTTTTATCATCCCCACCATCCTTCAAACTCAACCGAACCATAACCCTAAACAGTCTCCTCCTCCTCACTCTTCCCGGCCTTCCATCTCCGGTGATCACCCTGGTCCCGACCGCCGGAGCCGTCTGACTCGAGCCCCACCTGTCAGCCTACACCTGCCCCGCCCTCCGCCGACTGGACCACAGCAGCCCCGCAGTCCTATCTCTCCTCACGATCGGAGTAGCCGACTATACCACCAGTACGACCGCTTGGATCTTTCCTGCAGCCGAGCCTCGCCTCGTCGGATCCTCCGCCAAGCCGCTGTCATCACCACCTCTCCCTTATCTTCCCACAACCTCCTCCCATCGTCAACCTCCAGCATCTTCCCGAGCCGTCCTCCTCCGAGTCCTCCACCGGCGACAGCAGTCACCACCCACGACGTCGACTCCCCTCCGCCCCGAGCCAGCCCGACATCCTCACCCCTGGCCATTATTCCCGGCCTCTTCCTCGACTTCTCCACCCTCCCTTGTCGGATTACCACCACCATTAACACCCTGCACCGCCGTTTCTTCCCTGATCACCTCCATCCCGACTTCGACAAACTCTACCGGTGGCTAGCTCGGCTGAGTACCGCGATTATCGTCGACTGAGTTCATCCATGGCATCCCCTCCGTCGAGTACGGTGATAGATCGTGTCATCGATATTTACTTTGATGACGGCAGTAGCGTCTTCTCCGAAAGACCTTGGTCGGGCCACTGCGACCATCGTGCTAGCTGGAGATCGCCTTCCAACAGCCGATCATGACCCGGGCAGCAGCCCTCTTTACGACCTTCCCCCGTGTCGTCTCCACCATCACCATCATCATCATCACCATTATCGTCATCATCATCGTCGTCATCGTCGACCCGTCCCATCTCGTCGGAGATGACCTGCAGCAGTCACCCTCGATCCCGTGCACGTGCATGCTAACGCGCAGGTTCGAACTGCCTTCCCTCTTGATTTAATGTGTGCTCGTGGGAATAACATTAGGGTTAGCATACTTCGTGATAGTTGGTTGATTTCAGACCCGTGTCGGTGAACCTAATGACTAGTGTGCGTATACGTACGCGTGTGTGTATAATATTCAAATTGGTATATATATATATATATATATATATATATAGTGTGTGTGTGTGTGTGGAAATTAAATACTAATACTATTTATGAATATATATGTATTTATACTGTATGACCCTAGGTTAACTGTGGATTTTTCCGTATAACTGTATGAGACCATAAGTGTTAATGATGGATATCCCGTATGTACATCGACCATGTGACCCTGAATATTTGTGAGTTGACTACCTTGTGTACACTGACGTACTGGCTAGACATGTATTAGTGATTCACTGTCTGATTATGCACAAAATTTGAGGACGTGATACCCGTGCAGTTAGACGCACATTTGTTCCTGCTAGTTGACCAGTGTCACCCCTAGCATAGGCTTTGAGTTCAGTGTATTTATGATTGTGTGTTAGTGTATTGACTGATGTTATACTATTATTAAATGATGTCTATAGTACTGTTGGATTATTCAGACAAGACTTCAGAAACATAATATTGGTATTGCCAGCAGAAGACCACAGGCGAGTACATTCTCTGACAGTTTTCATTATGTTGATCATCTCTATGATTCTAGTTGTATAGCGTACATGATTCTGACACTGTAGATACACGAGTTGGCATCATCGAGACCTGTCACGAGGAGTCATGATTGGGATCCATCTAGCTGGGGACGAGAAAATATTAGTATATTATGTGATCATACCCAACCCTACATGAATCATAGCTCACCCATACCTCACGTCAGTGCAGCCTGACTATTACATGCCTCATAGCCTGTTATGTATGATTGGCCTGACTATTGCTCATATCATAGCTATCCAGATGGTTAGCCTGACCTTACATGGATCATAGCTAATCATATATAGCAAGCCTGATCATTCCCAAGTCGATCACATCATATACTGATGTTTCACACACTTAGCTAGATAGTCTATACATGTATTTCAGTTTATTGATCTAGCATTTCCCTATGTTCTAGTTATTGTTCTAGCATTCACTTATATTCCAGTTCATTTTTCTAGCATGCACTTGTATTTCTGTTCATTGCTAGTTGTACCATTGATGATGACATATGCTCCAGTATTTTTGTTTCCAGTATTTTATCATCTCCAGTATTTCTTTTTGCCAGTATTTATATCCATCTTGTATTTCTTTACACTGTATTATAGTTTTTGTTATACATAGAACAACTGTTAGTGCTTGTACTTTGCTCCATCCTAATTGGAAATATTTTTCCAAACTGCGACTTAGAGGACTTGTTTCCGGCATACTTGGAGACTTGGATGTTATTGTTTGCAGGTTAGATTATTTTTGTTTTTAGACTTGTGTTGTATTTCATTTATTTCTTTGATATCTTATCGTGCTTTATTTTATGTGATTGAGTATTTCCATATTATATTGTGATATCTGTGTCTCCTTATGGAGTTGGATATTCGAGTGAGATTGATTAGCTAGTATTATGACCTAGACAACGTTCTACCGTCGATACTGCACCGTAGGCTGGACGTACCCACGTACTTGTTCCCCTACAGCGGGTGCTGGTCGTGACACATCTTCTTCATCCGAGCCTTCGGGGGTTATGGAAGACGTGACGTATCCTATGCCATGCTTGGTCTGATGGGAGTAATCCTCGGACTTTCCTGTAGGAGCCTACAAATACAGAGGTAGATGTCGTTCTTTGTCGTGGTTCAAGCCCCTAGCAGCTTTCAGATCATATCACATCTTCTGGATGAGGATCTTGCTTTGAGATATGTAACAGTGAAGTGGTATTTTTTCGGTATTGAGTTTTGGCTCCAGTTCCTCTAGGACAGAGGATTGGGGACTTTTTACTCTACCAGAAATGTTGAGTTTGTCTCCCCTTTTCCTTACTAGAACTATGAAGTAGGAGTTTTGACTGGAGAGCATTCAGTTCACTACATAGGCGGTAGTTACCTGTGTATGCAAGTCCAAGCCTAGACCGTGCTCCCTGGAATATAATGTGCTGAGATGTGCAACATCTGAGTAGTTCAAAGATAGCCCTTTAGTCATAAAATAAGGTATCTTATCCTCAGGAATTACATCATCAAGAGAAGGGACATTAGCATGAGCGGCTATGTACTTCTCCAATTTATAATTACCGATATCAATCCCCAGTACGAGCGACGGCTTTGGAGGTCTCCTATGCAGATTTACCACTAGTGGTTCGAAAGTCATAGCAGGTGCCGGATCTTCCTTCAGAGGTCGATTCGGTCTATGAAGGTGAACGACCAGAGATTCAGGTGCTTTTCTGTGTTATTTTACCATGAAGGGAGGGGCTATGTTGGGAGCGCTTTCTTTGAGATAGACTCTCAAGGGCTCGTCCGATGTTGTCCCAGTCTCTGCCTCATTTTTTGCATCATTGATAACTTCATCTTGGTGGACTTGCTTGTAGAGGATCAGTCAGAGTAATAGGCCTCGACCACTTTGAATGGATCAATATCGGTAAATTTTGTCTTAACGATGCCGTAATCATCCATGTACTTCAAGCACAGGTGCAAGGTTGATGGCACGATCATATACTGATGTATCCATGGATGTCCCAACAAGAAGTTGTAGGATACGTCTACGTCTATGATGTAGCAGGTGACCTCTATTTTCAAGTCGTTGATCTAACACATCAAAGGAATCTTGCCCAGAGGGTAGCTCCTCCCAGTATTGAAGCCACAGATTGTAGTATTAGTTTTTGCCAGGCGATGCATCGGGATGCCCAAGGTATAAAACAGACTAAGCAGGATGATGCTGATTGATGAACCGGGGTCAATGTGCATCCGGTCCACCTTGATGGCGTCGATGTACCCTATGTAATACAGAGGATATACGTGTTGATTATTCTTTAGCAATATATCTTGTTGCGAGAACGTGATGTTGGGTAAGGATATACGTGTTGATTATTCTTTAGCAATATATCTTGTTGCGAGAACGTGATGTTGGGTATCGCCTCCATCATAATGTTGTAGTGGGGGCATGTGGTAGGATCATCAACTGGCGACTTGACCTATGCTAGGTAGGTGTTGGCATTCTGTAATGCCTCACTCAGAGCAACCCGAATATCTTTGGAGAGTCGAAAAAGCTCGAATAGTGACAACTTCGCTGGGGTATTGGCCAGTTGTGCCAACATATCGAAGTTGTATGACTTCCACTGCCCCTGAGCGGTATCTTTGCACAACAGCTTGTCGAAGCAAGTTTTTTTCTACTTGGACTTGTCCGCTATTGGAGGCTGGGATTGATCTGGATCGGATACGACGATTTGGAGCTAACCCTCATCACGATGTCTAGTACTCTCATTGGTACACCAGGCCTGACCTTGCTATTTTTGATATAACTTCTTCGGAAGGGATAAAAATTGTGTAGCAGCACTTGGGCTTCTTGCCCTTGGACTTGGTGGCAGAAGGCGTTGCCTACTGCATCAAGTCTGGAGCAAGATCTGGATGGACCTACATGACCTCCCCACGTAATATGGTGAGAGGTATCAGCCCGGCTGTTTGGTCACGAGCTGGCAGGAGATTGACAACTTCCATTTTTGTCCTGGGAATCAGGATTTCTCCGTCTTGGGCTTCTACTATCAGAAAGTTATCGAACTTGAGAGATACCATGTTGGCAGAAACTTTTTCTCATCGAAGTCCATGATGAGGGCCTTAGTGTCGAGCAAATGCTGGGTAAACCACTTTAGTGTATACCAATCCAGTGTCACATGCTGGACGTATCGATGGTATTGGCAGTACTTCAGATTATTCACATCGACTGCCTCAACTGGGCGCTTGACGTCGGAGAGCCGAAGCTTGTTTTTCTTCATTAGCTAGTCAAAGATTGCCATGATATCATCATCTTCAAAAGAATAAGCTTCTTTAATTTTGGAGCCTCTGTGGACTTTTGCTCGGGCTTCTTGGTTATATTGGTGACAAGATCCTGCTTTTCCTTGCCATCGTGGGTGCTATTGTCGCTGTTATTGTTGTTGTTATTGTAAAAGCATTTTCCTCTCTCATCAATGAAGGGGATCTATATTCCCAAGAAGTGGGCGTCATTTACTTTGTTCTTAATACCGACATCATTTATGATGAATATTGTCCAGTCTTTCAACTTAGTCACCATCCAGAGTCTGACCATAGGAAGGAGATTTCTCTGACAGGTGTCCATTAGCATGGCCTCAGGGTTACCGGGGGATAACTTTAGCGTCGCTTTCCTGTACCACTCAATGTATTCCCATATAGACTATTTCTCCCTTTGTATGTTGTCCAAACAATGCCCCAACAAAGAGCTTGGTTAAGAGGGCATGGTTGCGAGGCAGATGTCCCATCGTCGTCTCGAAGTAACTCATAAATTAAGGGGGAGATATCTTCCTATCAAACAGAGTCAAGCTAAAGGGCTTGTACTTGGGCAGGTATGGTACATCTTTCCACTTGAGGCGATACAGTTTTTGGATCCCGGGCTTGCACAGTGATTCCCGATTGCCCATTGAGTCTAGGCAGACCCGGAGTTCTCGTACTTCTCGTATTTCTTTTCGGACTTCTTCGACTGCGGAAGGGGCAGATGATCCGGGCAGGGGATGATTGCCGCCAGCGGGTATAGCGGTTGTATTAGAACCCCGTTTGTCCCATGGTCCAGGTTTGCTTCACCAGAGGCCCAGTATTGGTTGTGAGGCTCTTTTCACCTTAATTTGCAGCATTGTATGGGTCAAGGCCTATATTGACGTACTCATTGTTTGTATCATGGCCTTGAGGGTTTTGAGGCATTGTCGAACGTTGGGGCCCTCGTCCCCTACTATGTATGATATTCTCACATAGAAAGAAATGGATGGGACGGTGGACGCCACACTTTCTCCCTCAGAC